>VWYP01008225.1:3606-91539 GCA_013400435.1 Pycnonotus jocosus
GAGCCGGAGCCCAGCTCAGCCGCGCCGCCGGCACGGACGGAGGAGGGAAGGAGGGAGGCGCCGGGCCCGGCAGGGCTGCGGGAACCCGCTCGCCCTTGCTGAAAGGTGCCCTCCTTGCGCTGGCAGCCGAGCGCGGTGGGGTGATGCCGTTGGGACGCGTGGTCGTGCATTAAAATAGTTGTTTCTGAAAGAACAGCAGAGGTGATTAGAGGTACCTGCGTGAGCCTGTAGCTCTAAATATACCTGGTTATCCCTTCCATTATTGATCCAAGGAACAGCGGGTCATTACTCCTGCTGCAGGCTTTTTCTCTCTAAGTCACAACTCCAGGGAGGCTGTGTGGCGTTTCTGTGTTGAAGCACAAACTGTCCATGACTGCATTGCAAATAGGCCTTATGCCCCACCTGTGCCTGCCTGGTTAATGCACAAGGGGCTTTTGATGATCCGAGAACTTGCCAGGGAAAGCAGACGCATGGGTTGCTTTCAGGCACTTGTGAATACTTTGTTGGGGAAAAGGACAGACCATCTGCTTGTTCAGACTCTATCACAGAAGACCAAAATCATCACGCCACTGTATGAGTTGGTGGTGGCCTGGTACACTTAGTACCATGTGCTGTTCTGATTATCACTCATCCAGAAGGGTTACATAGACCCCAGTGAGGCCAAGGGTAAGGACTCTTCAGTGAGGTATTGAATAGCTTCCACATGTGTAGGAGTAACTGAATAGACCTGAAAGAGGATACAGGTGGAGACTGAAGCAGTAAGGGGAAAGTAAGAGGAGAAACACATAGAATTATCTAATCAGAAAGCAAATTAAGAACAAAAGGAAGCACTTTCCCACAAATAATAAAACTCATTGCCTCAGGATGAAGACAGTATAATTGGGTTCAAAAAGGATTTATTCAAATGTATGGAAGAAAGATTCATTATTAGTGCTTGGATTCTGCCTCTGTCTTCTCAGGAAATGAATTAACAGCTGATTGGTTTCTAGAGCTTGCAGAATAAAAGATCGTTCTACAGAAGTACTTTCTTTGTGTACTCTGTTCTAAACATCAAAGCTAGCTACTTCAGAATCATTTTGTATTTCAAAAAGCCTTTTTTTTCTTTCTTCAAAAGCAGAAACAAAAAACCCCAGGCTAGCGGTAAAACGCAGTCTGACAGTATTAAACCAAGTGTAAATACAATAGTTTCAAATCGTACTCAGTAACATTTGCACTGGTGGTGTCCAACACAGATACTTTGGATGGAGTGAGACCTTGAGGCTAAATTACTTCAGCACAAGAATAGTGGTTGCAAGAGCAATATAATTCCAACCAGTACATCAGCTTTGAATAAGCAGCTGAACGATACATCATGGCCTTTAGGTACATAAATCACATAATTCTTCAATTGAATAAGGGTTACCTTAACTCTAGTATTGGAATGCTAGATCATGTGCATGATTTTTTTCTAATAGTTCAGAAATACTTAAGAATTAACTTTCATTTGTAGAAGTGGTGTCTAATTTAGTTCAACTGTTTATTTTGAATAAAAAATGAATATGAATGAATGACTAACAATCAAATCACTAATTATATAACCCACTATTACAAACTACTACAAACAGGTAAAGGCTGTGGTGTTGACGAACAGCAGTTACTGTCTTGCTGCACTGGACATGAAGTTGATGGTTTATTTGCAATTTGTGAATTATTTTAAAGATGGGCAAGGTCTGTGCTGTTTTTGGAGGATCCCGTGGGATAGGCAAAGCTGTGGCAGAGCTGCTGGCACAGAAGGGCTGCCGCCTGGCCATCATTGCTAGGAATCTGGATGTGGCCCAGAGCACTGCCCGTGACCTTGGTGGTAGGTATGCTGCTGTGCTGTTAACTCCTCGCTGCTCCATGCTTAGGTGACTTGGGAAGACAGTGAGTCATTAAAAACCCCTTGTTGTTTAACTAGATGAAAAGGAAAATAAAGGCTGAGAAGTAGTAAAAAACAGCTATATTGGTATGATTGTGTTTTCACTATTGTCTTTGAAAAAGTAGGTTATCTATTTTATCTGCATGATGGGGATTTTAAGATGAGTGGAATTGTTTGGGGTCACAATAGAGGTGGTGTGAATTGAGTCATCCTCAGCTACTGAACAACCAGAACTGAGACCAGTTTGCTCATGCTGAACTTCTGATTTCAAAAGGCAAAAAATATAGAACAAGGAGTTGTCACATAACTAATGAATACAATACTCGAAAATCATCTTTATTTAATTGTCTGGGGATTAAATAGGTTCCCTAAATTATAACTAGTTCAACATCTGCTTTGCAACTGAGTTGATACATTCTGAGGAAGGTTCATGAATTAAATACAGCTTTTACTGCTTATTTTGACGTTATATATATTTCAATACAGAAGGACATCTGGCACTTAGCTGTGATGTATCCAATGAACAAGAAGTCCAAAAGACTTTTCAGGAGATGCAGAGGAATTTGGGTCCCATTAACTACTTGGTTAATGCAGCTGGGATCAACAGGTTGGTTATTCCTTACAAGACTATAGGTAATTCTAGATGAAGGCAGCTCACTGTAAGGTGCTCTGGCCCTTTTTGCTTAGTAAGTGTTGCTAATGAGCACATCTGAAAACAATAATAAGTGCTTGCCAATATTTTGTTCCTGATGGCAGTAAAATGCTAACAGATGATACAGCTTTCACTGTAGTTTCTGCATTCTGTGTTTGAGATTTCCTTCTATTCTTCCACATTTTCCTCCAGAATGTTCCAAAACAGTGCTTGATACCAATCTGCAAAAGAAGCTCTGTGGCCAGAAGCATGGCTAACTTGTTTTTAGCTAAGTGTAGTTCTTGCAGTGTTGTCATTTTGAATGCTTGAATGTATGGAACCACACACACTCCCATTCTGTCCAACAGTCTATTTTTATGAGTAAACATGATCAGGGGGTTGTTGAGTCCATTCTTTGTGGTTTTTTGTTTGTTTGTCAGGGATGGTTTGTTACTGAGAACCAAGACTGAAGATATGATAGCCCAGATTCACACTAACCTTTTGGGAACAATGTTGACGTGCAAAGCTGCTGTAAAGGTCATGATTCAACAACAGGGAGGTGCTATTGTCAATATAGGTAAGTTGCTTGTGTAAACCAGTGGAGTTCTGTGTACTAATCTAGAAATATTTAGCAGGTATAACATGCTACATTACTTGTTACAATTTACTTATTTTCCTTTTCTTGTATTTAGACATTCTATATTTAGCATTTCTTTATGAATACTTATTCTTTTGTGTAATTTCAGCAACTTCTAGATAGCTTTTTTCAGTAATAAACACCTTAGAGTTTATATTTTATTGTAAAAAGAACTTTGCTATTCTTGAACAATTCTTTCAACATCTAAATCTACCAGCTGCTGGCTATTAACTAAGAATTGATAGGTACAGTCAATTTCTTTCTTTCTTTCTTTCTTTCTTAGCAAGGATATTTTTTTTAGAAAAGTTTTCATTTTACTGTCCTGGTGCCCGTTGGTCAACATAGATATATGGATTGTACAAAAATCACAGCTAATTGGGAGATTTGCTTATCCTAGCAGGCTAAAGTGCATAAAGTTATGCATAATTTACTCTTTCCCTGTGATCTCATTTTACATTCCAAGTTTAAAACCAAAATGATAAAGCTAGTACAACATTTCAAGTTACCCATTTAATCTTCTCTTTGATGTTTCTTTATTTTAGGGAGTATTGTAGGACTTCAAGGCAACTCTGGTCAGAGTGTGTATAGTGCTACCAAAGCAGGATTAGTTGGATTTTCACGCTCTCTTGCTAAAGAAGTAGGAAAAAAGCAAATTCGAGTCAATGTTGTTGCTCCAGGTTAGTTTTTGAGGAATTCCTGCACCCTTGACTGTTGCAATTCATTAAGACTCTGGATATTTCTTGTACTCTGAAAGTAACTTAAGACAAATTTCTACTATTTTCTTCGGCTTTGTAAATAAATATTTTAATGTCTTTTGTTTATTTGTTTAAAGTATAATAGAATTTTAGAAAACCTTCAGTCTTTTTAAGGGAACACTGAGAAATTCGAAAGAGTGAGTCTACTCACTCCTCTGTCCATAATAAATGTCTTTTTTGTTGTTGTTGTTTCTTCTTCAAAACTTGCTGTCCTTGCAGATGGAAGGATTAGATCTAGTTAGAGACAGAGAGCTACCCTTTTCTCCAGCTAGAGAATGCTTGTTTGTTATTAGGGAAACATGGCAGACCATGAGAAAGCTCTCATAAAAGCACCTCTGTCTCCCTGTAGTAAAAGGAGGGAGTCCTAACAGTTATTTCTGTGAGTAAAGGCTGTGATTTCATAAGATGATCTAGTTTAAGCAAACTGCCACCCTCAGGGAAAAATTCCTTCTGTATTGTTTAAACTTTTCCACTCATAACTGTGTACACTGCTGCTCACCTTCTACTATCTCTGATGCCTTTCACAATTCTACATGAACGTGTTCAGCTTGTGAACTAGGCAGGAAAAATATTTTTATTCTTTAGTGAGTTGAGCAGCTCATCCACAGCCATCATAAAGGGGCAGAGTTTTACAGTAGAAAGCAAAAGAGAGACTTTCCCTTCTTGATGGCAGCTAGAAAGCAGGTAAGATCAGCTCTTTATAAAGCTGCAGCTTGTGTGTAGAGTTGTGCAGCAGTGGGAAAGCCAAATCTCAGAGAGTGAAAAATTGTAAAGAAGATCCTTCAAAAATGTCAAGAAATATTCTTCAAATGAGTCCTCTAATAGAAACTATGCAAGCACTGCCATAAGTTCTAAAATATTATGCAAACATTTTAAAATCTGAGAGGGTTTCTTGCCAGACATTTTGTCCTCATGTTTTAATTGACAACTTTTTTGTGAAATGAGTATATTTTGTCTTTCAGAAAAGTGATGCTAAATACAGGGTTTGGACTGAATTTTAGCTACCCTTTCTTGTTTGGTTGTTTGGTTTTGTTTGGGATTTTTTAGTGAACTTCTGTAGATCTCTGCATCTTGCTTGATTATTGCATCACTGCTTCCAAAATGGAAAGGTATTTTATTGGTTAGATAAAAGAGCGGTCTTGGCCGTCAGATGATGTGGTCTGCTTTGGGAGACTTTGAAGAATGGTAGCTGGTGCTGAATCCTGATAATAGACTTCACTTTGTAAGATTCAGTGGGAAATCCACTAGATAAATATAGTCAAAGGTTAGATAACTCTTCATATATCTCTTTGCTCTTAGGCTTTATTCGCACAGAGATGACAGCTCATTTGGAAGAGGATCAGTTGAGGAAAGCAATTCTCCTTGGAAGATTTGGAGAGCCTCATGAAGTTGCACAAGCTGTTGTCTTTCTTCTAGAATCATCATATATAACAGGGAGTGTTCTGGTTGTGGATGGAGGCTTGCAGCTTATGACCTAAGTATTACTTTGAATAATGACTGACTGCTTTAATGTCATGATGGTAATAAATAAATATATACTAAATAAAGGGAGAGGGTTGGAAATGATTTGAAGATTGATGTACATAATTGACTTGGTCTTATTTAGTCAGAGGAGAAATTCGGCAGCAAAGAAGTGCAATGTGTGTGTTTAGCTGCCTGAAAGAGTCTGTTTGGTATTACAAAGTCTGTGGATGAAACAATTTGAAAAAGTTCTGGTTTTGATATGGTGATAGCTTTAATAATGTGCTGATACATTTTTAAAGCACTGTATTTTTATAAAGTCCTGTTTTCTGATTTGGGACAGAATGAGATTTTATTTGAGTTATCATGTTACAGAAAGGTTAATAAAGTGCAGAGACATGTTTATTGGGTGGCAGCTATGATTGCATCAAGTTTTTCAAGTAGGGCAAAGATTGTAAACTGCATAGTTTGCATTCTTATCAGTTAGTACCTACAAGTAGCAAGGAGTTTCCTTTGAGCTTTGTTTGTTTGTACCTAACACTACAAAGCTAGGAACTTCTAGATCTTCAGCATACCTGAATTCAATCTTTGGAAGATTCAGTTACATGCAGTGTGTTTTTATAAAGACAAAGCCTACTGGGTTCCAATCCTGAATGTATGTACAGCACTCACTCAATCCAGTGGCTCTTGTGTGTGCCCGTTGAAGGACTGCTACAGCACTGGAGCTGCTAATCCTGTCATATTCTCAGCTTGAGCTGCACATGCACTGCTGAACACTACAGCTGCAGACCTTGCTGTGGGGTACACTTTGCAAGGACTCAGTAGATGTTTAGAACATGTATCACTTCCAGAGCACGAAGTTATGGTGTTTTGTGTTTTGCTCTGTATCTTCATGAACACTCCCTCATATGTATGTATAGTCAATAAAATAGCCATTTATTTTATTCAAAGCAGCTTTTGAAGCAGAGTACTTATATTATAAATGTAAATGATTCTGAGTGTTCCTGTCTTGCTGAAAACTTATCAAATGTTTGACCTCAGGCTTTTTTATTGAGCTCAAGTAATGTTTCATCATTTATGTTTTCATTATCTCTGAAGAAAACTATGAATGTGGTTCAGGACCTTCACTTCTTAGCTCTGGTGTTCATTGCATCATGATCCAGATGTTGATCCTGCTTTTGAAATTACTTCCCATCTTGGCACACACCACAGTACAGAAAGAAGAGATCTTACTGATGATAATTGAGTCTTTAAAGTTGGAAATTGTCTTCGTTTGTGCAGCTGAGAAATTTTGTCTTTGTGCCAGAAAACAGTGCATGTTCAAGCTTCTTGCAGGTATGTATTGAGAAATAATACAAGGAGTATATGTATGATGAGGACATTTTACAGTTGGTTGAGCTACTCACTTTGGAATATAAAGTACCACTAGAAATAATCCTTCCAGGAGTCCTTATCTTCCTGTTATCGCTGTTATGTGTCATATGTGTCTTTGCACCAAATGTCTAAGTGCTAATTATGTTTTTCCTTGATAGAAGGAGCTGGCCAAAGAATGGGTGAATTTTTTCCAAGGGCACTAAAGGTGAGGAAGGACAGCTGGTCCATTTTCACTAGTCAAATAGGGATATGTCAGTGACTTGGCTGCTGCCCATACCCGTCCTTGGTATTTTACAAACAAACCCTGTGTGACATATCTTGACCAAAAGCCAAACCTAAGAAAGTAGAAATAATTTTCTTTTAGTGAGTTCTGACCCTAATTATTATTATTTTTTCCCCATAAGGGAGCTGTTAAGTAAGTTATTAGCAGTGGAATTTTTAGTTTACATTTGCAATTAAAACCTGAAATAATGCTGTCAGAAGAATCTCAGCATGCCACAGAGTAATTTCTTTGAAGTTCCAGAACATACTATGTTTTCATTATTGCTGTTGCCATAGGGCCAGACTGAAGTGTTGGAAGCTTTAAATTGTCGGAACCCAGGGCATCTCTTTGGCTGCCCTGGAAGCTCAGGAGACCTTGACCAGACAGTCTGGGAACTGAACAAGAAGGATTTACCCCAGTACAGGGTGTTTACAACCCTGTCCAGGGGGGTGACAGGGGGGTTTTTACCCCTGTCCATGGGGGTCACAGATCATGACACAAAGCAGGGATGAATTACAAATCTCAAGAGTGTGAAACACAGTAGTTTAGCTTATCACTGAGTGAGAAATATGTAGTTTTAGGTTTTCTATAATAGAAGTAGATGGAGCCAAGATGGAGATTTTGGGGCGGTTCCCTAGGTTTTTTCTTCTTCTTCTTCACCTCCATTTTCTGATGTGACGTTAGCATAATGTGGCTTGTGGAGATTGGGCCAAGGAGGTATGGTCTGTTTGATGTGGATGGGGGACATTGGTAAGAAATGGTAAACAATGTGTTCGTAATAATCTGTATAAAAGGCGTCCTCCTCTCGGGGGACGGGCAGATTGTACCATGGCGGGTGTTCTAGACAGACCTCGCTGGGCACAGAGAGAACTATGAGATAAGGAATAATAAACAAAGTGATAGACCTTGGAGAAACTGAAGTCTGAAGCCTCTGTCTCTTTCATGCGTCTGCCCTGAAACATCCAGGAGGGCAAAAAGACTCTAAACCACCAAAATATCGGAATTGATTAAATTCCACATTAAATCATACTTTTAAAAAGCTTTTTCCCCCCCTCTTTTCTTTAAACTGGTAAATTGGAACTGGAAACTGGTTAACATGATCCTGTCTGGCCTGGTGTGATGTCTCGGACAGGGGAGGTGGGTAACAGATCAGGTGTGTGTTTCCTTAGAAGACTTTGGTACCTCCAGCAGTTTGTGACTGGGATGTTTGAACCCACCCGTGGGTAGCTCTTGTTGAAGCCTGCAGGCATTAAATACAGCCCTCTGGTGCTCTCTCTGTTTTGCTTTTGAATTTGTAGACCTCTGTCTTATCCTGCCTGCCTTGGTTGTGTCTGTTTCATACTGAAGAGTCATATTTCTTTTAATTGTGTGTTGCTGGAGAGCTCTTTTGTATCTTTGTTGAACTTTGCTTTACTTTACCAGTGTCTCAAGGAAGGAGAAACAGGTAGAACTTCTTGCAGAATTCACTGTGGATCTATTAAAAAATATTAAAATAGTTTTATGTTTTGTTTTGTTTCCAAAAATGTTGCCTAAGTGTTTTGCTTTTTCCTAACTTTTGCACTTACATTTTCAGAACAATAACTCAGTCCCGAATAATTAATGGTCAACTTGGAGTCCATTTCCATGTATGTGTACAAAAGTCTGAATTTTTGTATTTTTTTCAGCATGAATTGTTATCAAATATCTACAAACAGTTCAGTTTGCTGGTTTTAGGACCTATTTCCTCAATGAAATGGTTCTGCAATTTTTTAATTCCTTAATCCTTTTGTTACTTTGAGTAACTTAGTGTTACTGGAAGATACTGTGGCATTCAGAAACTGCTGTTTCAGAACCTTTAGAAATAGGTTGTACTTTCCCTACCCTAGCAGAGGAACTGAGGTGTTCTGTTGGCACTGCACATCCTTAGGAAAGAACAACTGCTGATTCATGCCCTTTGTCTTCTATCTTTAAACAATTTACTGATATGACAACTTTTGGCAGCACAGCATCTTAAATAGTTTTTGGCAAGGGAATGTGTCAGATGCCTTTTAGAATTTCAAGCACGCACCATTATTAGATCTCTGTACTCTCATCTCTTTTAAGTTCTTCTTTAGAAGAACTCTAAAATGTTTATCAAACATAACTTTCCTTTGCAAAAGCAATGTGTATGTTTATTCTGTTGCTTTCTTGGCTTTAGAACAGTTTCTGGCACTTTGTTATGCATAGAAAAATATAATTAGTCCTTAGTTCCCTGGATCCCTCTGGAATCTCTTCTTAAAAAACAAGTGGTCCTTCCACCCACTAAAATCACAAAAACTTGCTGTCACTTTTGCCAGCTTCCAGTCACTTGCTAATGAGGCAGGTTTCACTCAGAAGTTTCACTCTGCAGTTACTTGGTTTCTTTTAGAATTGCGGAGTGATAGTCCCCATCTTCCTCCATTTGTCCCTCTTTACTCTGTAACCTCTCCTGATGTTTTGCCCTGAGGAGTAAAACCTTCAACAAGTTCCCTGTGAAGATTCTCAAGCTCCTGCATGGTACCAAAAACTGATCATAGGGATTTGTTCAGAGTCTGGGGATTTTTTTTTTTTTCTCAGTGGTCTTTCCTTCCCTGACCACTTTGCTTTTTACTTTGATCATCTGCTTGCCTTCTTCAGGCACAGCTCCTGTTCCTGAGGTGCTGGTCACTGTCAATGCTCTTGTGCAAATTATTCCTCTGCACTCTGATCTGGCAGTACGTACAGAACTCAATATGCAGCACACACAGAACAGACAACTGGGGATACATGCATAAAGTCACCCTAGGACAATCTGTGACTGATTCCATTTGACTCCTAAAGCTAGACTGCTGGTTTTACAAAGGTTGATGTTTAAATGCTAGGAGCTTCTCCCTCCTCACAAAAATAAGTTTAATTTGCTGTCTATATTTAAAGTTGTTGTACTGAAGTTCAGTACATTCAATCTTAGTGTTGTCATTGGGCACTGCATCTTAGTTTTGACTTGTCTTTTGACTTCATTTTAATATTTTCTTATTATATATTGCTTCTTTTTTGTGGAAATTTGTGGTAGTGGACTTCTGTCTTCATAAATAAATTTGGTCAATAGACTTGCAGAAATAAAACTCACCATTTAAAAATCACTATTTGAAAACAGCATTTTGGCTCAGGCCTTGTACAGTTGGGGTGGCCACAATCAGAGTTGGGTGGCCCTGATCAGCTGCATGAAAAAGAATATATTAAAAAAGTGATCTTGGCCTCTTCAGTGTGACATTTGTCCAACGTAGTCATGATTGCTGTCTGTCATCACAGTTACATTGCTGGCTTCAACGTCTCAGATGTCATCTTAATGGTGTAGGTACCAATACTGTGTAGCAACAGAGTTTACCTTGCTAGGTTTGGAAATTCAGTATTTGATGGGATGATTTAATATGTTGATTTTCATTTTTATGACTCTTCTATATATTTTGTATCAATATTTTTTTTTTTAATCTTACTTCCATCATATTTCTAGTATGTCTGTTTTGTCACTGTCCTTGATTAAAAGCAGACATTTGGGCTTTACATCTTGTGCTGCTGGCATTTATGCCAAGCTGTATATAAATGTTTGGGGGTTTTTTGCATTGGCTGTTTGCGAGTCAGACTGTGCACTTGACATGCACAAATTATTTACAATCATTTCTCAATTGAATTTTGAACACATCAGTCCACTCTTTTATTAGACATACATAGTTTCTGTGATTCCATTCCTAATGGAGGTGGGAGAGTGTGCTCTTATCCACCTGATGTTTCTTCACCTGCTATGTTGCTTGAAACTCTCCTGTAATCTCCTATATACCAACACCTTTCTGCCTTTTATTTCTCTTTAAGAATTGATTATTTTATGGATTCCTACTACTCCATGTTTCTGCAGTTTCTAGAGAATCTGTAGTCCTCTTCTTACAACTGTTTCTTCAGGCATGCATTGAAACATCACCTCATCCACCTAGTTTTGGGAGCACTTAAAGAAGGCTGCAGTGTAAGTCTGGTCTTTTACTTAGTCTATGTTTTATTCTAGATCTTTTCTTTTGCTCCACCTCATGTCCCTGGTTTCTACATGGCCTTTTGCTATCACCACATAATTTCTAAAGAGACTATCAAGGCATATTTTGAGGGTGGCTGCTTTTGCAGCTGTCATTTAATTCAGTCCTCTTCTACAGCAACCCTCTTTCTGACTCACCCATAATTACTGCCTTTTACTCAGCTGGTTTCCTGCTTCAGAGAGGATATCCTTGCTAAAAGAAAGTTGTGTACTGCAGTATTTACTCATTTCTGTGACCTGCCTTGTTACTGCTAAGTTAGGAAACCTAAAATTGTTCTTCTGTTGGCTTTGAGTTTGATTCAGCTCAAAGTTCATAGTGTGATTTGAATGTTCTGGGCTTTGAAGCACATTGTAGACCTAGAAAGTTAGTTTTTTTAATATGTCTTCTCTGCATTGTTGTAATGTTTGGGAAGATGATGGATTACTCATTTTCATCTTTTGTACTAGGTAGGTCATTGGAGCCTTACTTCCGCTATTCTCTAAAGAAGTATGTTTGTAACTTAGAATTTGCTGTAGTGAACTCACTGTCTAACACAAACAGTCTTCTCTTGCTCTTGAGGCATCTGTTGCAATTGATGGGTTGGATGGAGCTCTGAGCAACTTGCTCTAGTGGGAGGTGTCCCTGCCCATGGCAGAGGGCTTGAAACTAGATAATCTTTAGGGTTTCTTCCAACTCAAGCCATCTGTGATTCTGTGATTATTGTCAGTAAAAGTTTGTAGCAGGACACATAAAATGTTCATGAGGTGGTTTTGGTTTGGGATTTTTTAACATATTGCAGCTGTGTGGAGGAGCTCTGGTGGGGAAGAGCTTTTGCAGACTGTGGTAACAGATGTATGTAATGTTGGCTGAGTTGGTGCATGCTGAGTGAGTTCGGGTTGTATCCCATGAAGAGATTTCACTGTGGCCTCCTGAGGGCACTCTATCCTAAGGCATTATTGTATTGGCAATGACTTGGTGAGTAAACCTGTATTGTTTTAGGGAAGTGGAGATGCTTGTGTAGATGCAAAGCTGCCGGCTGGCATCCCTGGTTTTGTAAAATCCAGTTCCATATATCCTGAGCTGCTGCAAGTTGTAAGGCATGACTTTTAAAGATGGAAAGGATTTCCTACTGAGATCAGTGAAATTTGGATAGAAGGTGGGTATCTAAGTCCCAGCCTGCAAAATCTCTTAGTTACATTATTACCTACAGTTAAAACCTACATTGTAATGATTATTTATTGCTGTAAGACAAATTTTCCTACTTTGATGTGTTGTACAGTATGAGGTTGTATTGCATGACCCTGAAATATATATTGCCTGTTGCAATTATGTGACTTTTTTTTTTTTTCCTGGAAGAACAGTATAGTTCATTTAAGTAAAGCAAATGTAAAATGAACTCTTCAAGGCCAGGTGCACCCACTTGATTCAGTTAATCAGTGTTTGAGAAGGCAGGTCAAGTGTGATTGTGGAGAGAAATCATTGGGTGTGCTTAGTGCCTGAAGAAGTAAGAACTTTGCTAAGTCCTAAGTTATATTTAATTTTCACATACACATTGTGTTCAATTTCAGATCATATGCTAAAGGCTCCTTTTTGCTGTAGATACATCTGTTAGTAAAAAATGCTACCTGTACCTTGCCAGACTATAATCACAACTATTCTGGTATTTTTATGTTTTTATTTTTTATGTTAACAGCTCATATCTGTTAAAGTCTGGGATATGTTTTGTTCATTGTATGTAACAAAATCGCCAGTTTGAGTATGTTGGTATCAAATGCAGTAAGACAACACCCGAGTGAAAGCCGCCCAAGCTTACTTGGTATCATTCCACACACATTAGGGCAGTGTCAGTGGGAGCCTGGGGGCAGATGTCACTGAACAAATGGAGTTGTGTGGATGTTCCTCAACATTTCCCAGGCTGCTGGCTGATAGTACTGAGGTGTCCTTGCATGTGTAGCCTGCTGATGGGTTTATAATTGCTGCATCATTTTAATCAATTTGATTAACTGCAAATATAGTTATTTGGTAACTGATTATATGGTATTGCTAAAGCTTGTTAGTGAAGCAGTTTGATGTTTTGTGAATTCTGACTTGTAGATCTCTCAGCTCAGCATTAGTATTTCTAATGCTGAATGCACTAAACTACATATTCCAGCTCTGTGCTGGTGGCTGTACTGTCAACACCTGGAGGGCAATGACCTGTTAAAAGCCCTCAGTTGCAGTGTTTTAATTCTGCTCCTCTCAATATGAACTTTTATCCTACTTTTTCAGATAGCTGGTAAACTTCTCCTGAATACTTCCTGCAGCTTCAGAGAAAAGAAGAAATACAGGAATTTCGTGTGTTTTATTTAGATGTCATGTATGATTTTTGATGGTGAATTGTCCCTGCTAGCAGCAGAATAGAACTGCATCCATTCTCTGCAGGCTCTTGTAGCTCTGTTGTTGGAATGCATATATAGAGCAGAGAGCAGCTGTAATTTTATAGTTCACCATAATTTTCAGGACACCAACATGGAGATGTCCTTAATTAGCAGTAGATTACAGGTGCATCACCTGTTGTCTTATTTTCAGCACCTTTTGCAGTAGCTCAGAAAGGTCCTGTTTGGCAGTCTGGGTTTTGTACCCTCAGCTCTCTACAAATACTTTGTAGTGTCTGGGCTAAGAGTTCTCCAAAAAAGCTTGACAGTTGTTAAACACACAGGAGAGAAGTCCTACCATAATCCATTTGGTGTGATGAGATTTGTAGAGCTCCTTCTGTAAGTGTTGTAATCACAGCCATGTACTGTTATTTGTTTTTCTGCCTTCTTGTTCTGCAGCTGTTTCTGGCCCATTTATGCTACTACAGAACTAGAAAGTGCTAGCAGTTACAAGACTCGGCCAGTCCCCAGGGTTACCTGTTACCCTGCAGTTGTTTTATAAAGCTCGAAATTTCTCCTTGTAGGTGGTGTTGAACTGCTGCTCGTCTCCATCTGTGTGGCTGCTGAAATCATTGCTGTACAGGTAGTGCTGCTCACTGTCTGGCTTTTTTGCTTGAGACGTGACTGAACATTATGTTCTAAACACATTTTTATTAGAGATGCAGTGCAAAGTTAGATAATTTTATACTTTAATCACTTCTGCTAGAGAATGCAAAGTGGCTTAATTTAGAGTTGCAAGCTTTAAGACAAGTGAAAGAATACTGTGTGCTGTCTGGAATACACTGTAAATTCCTTGGGGCAGGAACTGCGTTTCCATCTGCCTGATGTGTTTTATATGCTCATATTTTCTGTTCAAACAGAAATCTGTGCAGAGGGAATGCTGTTTCTTTTAGTTCAGGAGAATGAGATAAATGTCAGTAAATTCTGCCCCTTGCATGTACCTTTGAATGATGAGGGAGGGAATTAGTCAACATGCAGAATCCAAGCAGGCATTTCTAGCCTACGCATGAATTTCTCTATAGTGCACAGTGTGGATTTGGCAGGTGGGTCATGCAGTCAGAGCATGCAGCTCTTGCCCTCAGCATCATGGCATGTTGGATAATGTGAGCTCATGAAGTACTTACATGTGAAATCTGCTTGGGCTACTTGCAGAGGTGAGAATGTAGCAATCCAGATGTGGGAGATCAAGGCCTTTCTTAGCATACACCCTAAGTGAATTAAAATAGACTTTGAAAGTGGTGATACAGAAAGAAACAATGATTTATAAGCTGGGGTTTCAAGCTGGACTGGTTTTGATCCCCAACCACCAGTTAGCTGTGCTGGAAGCAAACTGTGCATGTTAAGTAATTGTTGCTGTTGCCTTAAAGCTGTAGGATAAAGGCACTGTGTGCTAAGGTACCACCAGCTGGAACAACCTTCATGCATGTGGAATTTTGCACCTCACTGCTGGTATTCTTCATGGTATTCTTCAACAGAGGTTTCTAAGGTTACACAGATCGTTGTTGCATTGAGTCTTTGACTGCTATGAACATGCTTGGACTAATCAGCTTCCTAAATAATTTCAAGACTTCCCATACCTGAACTGGAGGTCTTGCAAAAAGTCAAGGCTCCTTTTTATAGTCTTAGAAAATGACAAAAGTACGCTCTCAGGTCACACTATCTATCTTTGGACTCTGTGGAAGATTAAACTTCTGAAAGTTACTTTGATGCTTCCAAGAATTTTTGCTTTTTGGCTCGAGAAGTTAATTTGCTTGTACCAGGCTTCTATCTCTGATTTTGTAAGCCCAAACAGTCCCAGTAACTAAGTAACAACACAGCTGAATGTTTTCATAAAAACAATGTTGCTGCTTAGAGATGTGATTTACTACTTAAGTGTGTCTGTACATATATACAGAGGCAAAAAGTGATGATGATCTCATCTTCAACAAGCTCAAAAAGCAGTCTCAGTTTTTTAGTCCCCAAGCCAAAGCCAAACGTACTGTGAGCAGACACAACTCCAGTGACTTCAGTTGCAGTATCACCATTAATGTCAGTGCTCATTTAATTGCTGATATAAGCCTGTTTGTAGTGATCAATGCTTGAAAGGTATCACCCTCCCCCCCAAAAAAAGGATGATCTGGCATCTTTTCTGGTGTCTTCACATTCAGAAAAGGAGAAACTAGTTAGTAGTCAGGATTTTGTGAGTAAATCTGACTTATTTTCTTTCTTTTAAATTTTGATATTGTCTTGTTATCAGGCTTTTAAATGAATTTAACAGTGCTCAGACCATGCCTTGTACAGAATCAGTTGTAAGTGATGACATATTGCAATTATTAGAAATACAAAACAGACCTGCATATTTTCTAACCTATTAAAAAAAAGGTATCTTCCAGTTCTTCTATTTGGCAAAAGCTTCTCAGAATTTATGAGTAATGTTCCTCTGTTCTGTTCAAACAAGATTCCAGGTCACAAGCAGACTATTCTGATATATTCTAGTAGTTTTTAGATGCTGCATATAGGCCTCATTTCATCTGTATTCATAATATTTAAAATTTCCAGATCTTATACTTGAATGCTTGTACCAAAACAGTTATTAATCTTTACCAGAAGGAAAACTTTCTATTTGTGTAATATTTATTGATGTTAAACCCACATTATATCAGCACAACAGTCCAAAGTAATGATAATACATTTTTTATAAATACAAATAAAAGGTGGCAAAATAATGCTAGTGAAGCTAAACAAAAAAGTAAATTAGCATGTCACAGTTGAGGAAAATTTGGCAAAAGATATGACATACTTCTAGAATAAAATCAGATTATTCTCCCACCTGACAGACTATGCCGTTAATCTAGATTAACCATCCCCATTCCTAGTCATATCCTGCACCAGAATAGTACTACCTTGTGTGCTAAAGTTTATTAGTCACTAAAAAACAAAACAAACTTTGTGTACTTACAAAGCAATACACGTATAGCAGTAATGCAATATATGGTGTACACAATTACAAAATGAAAATAAAAAAACAAACAAACCCCTACGTACAGGACTTCTGAATAAATGAACTGAGATAAAAGATTTCAACACTTTTATTATAAATAATGAAAGATACCATATATGTGCTTCATATAAGGAATACAGTGTTTTCCTTTCCTAGCAAAGTATCATAGCTCGTACCATCAAACACTCATTTTCCGTGTCAGGCCTAGTAATTCTTCCATCCATTCTCCTTCCCTCCCTTTTAACTGAAACCCATTTGGTTCTAATTTAAAACTACCTAGTCAGGTGTGACATAAGTGGGACTCCACTTCCAAGTGGGTTTGCCTTGCATTCTGTAAGCAGCCTTCAGGCTTTTCACCTATGGTGAACAGACTCTACCCCTCAAAAGAGTTGACATTTGCCTGCAGTCAGGAGAAGGAAAAAATGAAATCTACCAGTCATGTTAAGAAGAAAAAAACAAAAGCAAATTGGATTTTTTTGCCTATCTTCATTTTCTACTTCCTCAGATTTGCAAATCTATCACCTGTGGTGTATACTTGTTACTTAAATCCATATTGCAGTTTCAACCCATTTTTCACTTACTATACATTTCTAAAATCCTCATACATATTACACAAGCTTTAAACAGTCAAACATCCCATACATACACTCCCTAGTTTCCAGCTCACCTTAGAATTTCAGAATCTTGAATGGGAGTACAAGGTTACACACTGTTGTCTGGAAATCCAGAGTTCCAGCCTCTTGCCCAGTCCCCCTCCCACCCCTGGCAGTAACTCACTGCAGTGGTTTATACTATCAGCATTTTTTCCCATCTAGTTACCAATGTGCAATCTGGAGTAGATTGTTAATTATGTGTCAGCTCTTCTTTGTTGTCATGCAGAAGTAAAATTACTTCTGCCCAGGCTCCATTGCTATGTTTGTAAATAAGCCTCCTCTGGGATGGCAGAAAGAAAAAACACAAATGAGTTGAAAGTTAGGGTGTTGATGTCCATACTAACAGCACTGAAAGAAAGGGGGTTTTATTGTTGTATAGAAAGCAGTTTGCAGAGATACAGCATTTGCTTACATTTATTTTCCCTGTCCCTTCCTGTTTAATTCTTACAATATTGCACATGTTCATTGTAGCTGTCAGAATGTGTAGCCATTTCAGAACTGTTGATAACCCTTGAAAAAAAACCATCTTGCACCATTAAGATTGTGTAGCGTCTACTTACTGCTTATGAAGGTATGTAGTGAAGAATCTTTCTCTCTGATGCATTTTGGCCTCTATGAAAAGGATTATGAAGCAACATAGGTTAAGGAACTGGTGAGTGTGATTTGTTGTGCAGTGTGTACATTTCTATTAATAACCTATCTATTCTTCTAATTTGGTATAATGAATAAGGAATATATGGTTACTGTGTTTGTTGTTTATCTTTTGTACATGAAGGTGTCTGCCCTTGCATAAAGTGACATAGGAGTATCATTGGTCAAGGCAATGGCTTTCAGTGTTTCTGCTTTGAAAGAAAATGATGGAAGCGGCAGTTGAATCTACAGATCATCGCTCTCTACCAGGCCAGGCTGCATTGTCAGGTGGACTGGGTTTGCCTCGGGCTGGAAAGCTGCTTTGATGTCTAGTCCTTGGTCACAGAGAGCAGCGTATCGGCTGGCTGAGGGCCGCACCTTCTTTGGCTTGGTCTGCTGAGGGGGTTGTTGCCACTGAGCTATAGATTGAAAAGGAAAGGAAAAGTGTTAGTTTTCCTGAGCTGTGCACCTAAGTGTGCCAGATGCTCAGTCAACCCTTTGTGAAGGAGATGGTAATTTCTGAGAAGCAGAAAGCCAATATGTCAAAGGTAAATTTGTTTAATTTCTTGGCATTGTTTTTTGGGTTTTTTCTCAGCATCTAGTTTCACCTTCAAATCTGGTAAGAAAAACAACAGTCTGTGTTACTTTTTGGCATTGTCTTCTACATTTCCTTGTGCCACTGAGAAGAGTGACAGCAAGAGGGTTGTTTCTTTGCACTCCTATTATAGTAACAGGCCTATTCTAGGGTTAGTTGTTGCATATAAAAGGACATAATCTGGCTGCCATTGCCACCACCACCTTCTTCAGCCTTGCCATGCTGAAGAATGCTGAGCCAAATCTCTTATTCACAATTGCCACTCCCAGCACCACCCCAGAAATCATCCTTTATCAGTCTCTCCCCTTCCCCCTCCCCCTCAATTCTTGCTATGAGACTGGTAAGAGACACTTCTTTAAGAAAACATTCACTATGTATGGGGCTGCTTTGGAACAAACTGAGTAATTAAGCAGAAAGCCGTAAAAACATCTACTACACTTTTGGTAGCTGTCACAGGTGTATTACAGACTAATGTACAAAAGAATACAAAAGGTTAGGGAAGTGCCAGCAAAACAACAGTAATAATGATCCACAAAAATCATATATTCATGCTGTTATCTGTTGTTAATTAGCTATATTTAATCTACTAAGCAAAAAGAGAAAGCATGCAAGCTTGTTTTGCTTTAAGTGTCTGAAAGATGGTGAAATATACTTTGACAGAGCATTTGTTGTCTTGAAGTGGATGTTTACTATTGAGGAGAAACTATAAACAAAAGAAAGAGAGACCAATGTAAACCATTCTGTGAACAACCCAAAACTTATAGAACTGTTGCTTTTGGGGGATGAATATGATCATGAAAATTGAAGCCACTTACTATAAACATCCAACCTGGCAGTGCAAGACACAATCCCAGCATCATTCTTAGCTGAAACAGTGTACCAGCCAGCATCCTCCTTTGTAGCTCCCTGAATAAGCAGGCAAATGTAGCCATAGTTATCCTGGTGCATGCTAAAAGAAAAGTAGAAAATTACTATTTAAATCACAAACCAATGTAGGCTATTTTAAAATGGCATTATAAACCCACCCAATCTTAGTTACAGATTGATTATAGTCTAACTTAAAAATTTTAATTAAAATGGAACTTCCTCTGAAATTAGCAAGTAGAAAATAAAGCCTTGAGTATGCTTGATGATTTGGCAGTTTAACATCCTGTATTGAAAACTAAGAAGAAAAACACATGAAGTAACTTTTCTTTCACAATTACAGATTGAGACATCTGGAGTAGCAGGAACACCAGATCTTACCCAGACTTTTTGTGGAAAGGATAAAGAAACTTGAGAAAGATCTTAAAATATAAAATACTGCATCTTAGTTGCTTAACTGTACAGCAGAATTATGAATCAGAGCTTCTGCTGAAAAGCACAGTGTTCCTTTGGAACCTTGATTTTCATTAGCAAAGTTCTGTAGTCTTGATTCAGGAAGAGTAAAACTAGTTCTCCTCTTGCTTGTAGTGCAAAGATAATTGTGTAAGTCTAATGGTGGAGAACAAATAACATTTTATTTCTGCTTCAGCCACCAGGCTGGCTGCAAGTTTGAGTAAATGTCATAAATTATTACAATCACTAGTCAATATTTATGAGATGCCCTTTACACCAAGTGTTCACGTGAACTTTCAGATTTTTATTTGTTTTACAGGGTAGATCATCGTTGAAGTTACACATGGGGAGATTATTCTAAGTCAGTCTAACCTCACTCGGTCAGTGTTGTATGTGAGTGACTCGTTCTCTTTCTTCCAAAATATCTGAGGAGATGGCTCCCCTGAGATCCGACACTCCAGTCGCACTGGGAATCCCTCAGTCACACCTGTGTTTTGTAGCTTCTCTATAAACACAGGCGCTTTTTGTATTTCCTTAGCTGTGAAAATAAAGATTGCAGTTATGTTGACATTCGCCAGTGAAAACAGCCTTTCTTTCAGCAGTGTACTAAAAAAATTATGAAAGACCTAAGTGGCAGGAAATGTAAGTGTTGCCTTCATTAATCAGGAAGTTCAGTCCTGGTTCCTCTGAAGAAAACAGTCCCATCATTATTTTAACAGGGGGAAAAGTGAGTGCTAAAAAGCTGATTCTTTCCTAAAATAATTGAAACGTAGAGTATGACAACTAGATAAACTGGCTGCACTACGCTTGGTAAAAAGTGCTCCTCCATATTCCACAAAAGCATGGACTTTGAACTGAAGAAAGAACTGCTCCACCAGAAGTCTGCAGTGGCATTAGTCTGATGTGCTGTGAAACGCACAAGGCATTCCCACTGGCTGCCCAGGTGTAGACGTGGGTCTGCACAGATTGTCATTACAAAAAACATCCAGGGAAATAGTTTGGTTTGTAGCCTCAAGGCCAGCAGTCCCTTTTCTTAACTGTGCACAGACATTACATGCCAGTCAATTTATGCCACAATGTAACATGAATAGCTCACCTATAAATATACCATACTTCTGTTACTGCCAGGTTTCCTTTTCTTACTCTCCACCCCTCAACCTATCTTTTGGTATCATTCACGTTTCCCTTTTTCACGCCCTCCTGGCAGTGCTCAGTCTGAAAGTTTAGCATGAGGATGTTACCTGCAACAGTGAGCTCCAGGCTGAATGAATTTTCACCAGCCCGATTACTGGCAATGCACGTGTAGATTCCGGCATCCCTGGCTGTGACTGGTTCTATGATCAAGGAGTGCACCCCGTTCTCACGCACCAGCATTTTGTGAGAGCTGTCAGGGCGAATTGGTCGGCCATTAAGTTGCCAGCTTAAGTCTGGAGTTGGTAATCCACTAACCTTGAGTGTAAAGAGAACAAGGGGAAATTTGTTTTAGCCATACGAAACACTGGAGAAGTCCAGACTTGTTACTTCAGGGAAGTTTGGTTTGATTTGCTACTGCAAGTGTACCAAAGGATTGAAAGATGCAATTCTGTCCTGATTTACACATTGAGTCAGCTGTAGTCAATTTACTTACTTTCTGGCCAACTCCCTGAATTCCATGATGTCTTATGGGTGCGACTGAAAAAAAGATCAGCATGTAGATAGGCTAGGAGCTAAATAATAATCCATTGCAAAACAAAAGGCAGGGTGACACCTTTTGTCTTTTTTATTGTTTGCTCTTCGGGTGGAATGAGAAGATACTCCTTTCTAGATTAACTTCTTGTTGGAAAATTTGCAGACAAAAAGATGTTAGCTGACTAACTACTGACCTCTGAAGCTGCATTCCACTGAGGTGTGCCCCAGTGACAGCACCACCTGCACTAGTTAATGCCTGCTCTGTGTGGACAAGTCCAGCACTCTTGAAAGCTGTGCCACTTGTGGGGAACTTGCTTCAGAGCAAACAGCTTCTCCCAAATAGGTCAGCATAAAGTAAACAGAAGTCACCCAAGCCTGAATTATTTCTGCTCAGCAGAGTCACAAATCAGGTTTATACTGTTTGAAACTTTTAACGGGGGTTCAAAACTCACGTAGTAAAAGGACTTAAACTGTAGAAACACATTGTCTTTATAGTTTGTGCTGCTTCCCTCCACACCTCAGTGTAGCTGAATTCTATAAATCAGTTTACTGTGAGCTCTAAGATTTGCCTAAAGCACTTTCATTGGAGGGGAGGCAAACTTTTATTGTCCACTTACTCACTCACAAGCAATGAGATTAATTACCCTACTAACAGGCAAAACTGCCAGTAGGCAAAACTGCTTTGAAAAGAGGCCAGTGTGGTTTTTGAGTCAGCTGATGTTATCAAAAGGCTGCTGCTACCCTTTGCGTGACACTTGCCTTGCAGTCCATCCTGCATAGTTTTCCTTCTTGAACAGTCAGGTCTCCAGGAGCCTGCAGAAAATGAGGCCGGAAGAATCGTTCCTGAATTGGTTCATTTTCATCACCACTGTCCCTTGATCGAGATCGTGGTCTTAAAATAACATGAAATAAAGGGAAATTATTTTTTTTCTCTGCTAAATCAGAAGAACCATAATCACTTATAAGACTAGTTGGAATTTTAAACCACTTCTCTGACCTATACTGTAATCACCCCATATTTACACAGATTCACTGGCAGCATTTGGCCCAGACTGAGTTAATTATGACACTGCAATTACTGAATTACTTTCTTTGAATTCACATGTTGTAAGAAACTATGACTTATAAAACAATATTGCTACAGAATAATATTATTAATGAATTTTATGAATGATAGTATTTTTATTTTGTTTAGTCTTTAAATCACTGAAATACAAGTAAGTTGACAGGTCTTGGCATGTAGCTTTAATTCCCCATTTCTAGTGTCCTGTGTCTTTAATGCCCTCACTGCTGCTGATTACACCAGAAAATACATGGACTGTTGATTAATCATGGTTCCTGTTTAGCAAATAACAGCAACTAAAAGCTAACTCATCTCAATTGACAAGAGACTCTTCACATCAGAGTTATCTTCTCTTGTTCTGCTTAGTGAAGACTGTACAGAAAATTCTATGTATTGAATTGCTGTGGATATATTTCTTCCTCATTTAACAGTTTTTTTGTATGGGATACTCTTGAAAATTTTCAACACGTGTGGAATTGAAACAATGAGAATTTCAGTTGTAAGCAATAGGGAAAATAACTGTGGTTGCTAGTTTAGGGGGTTTTTTTTAAATAATGGTACCATAAACAGCTTGATAAATAATAAAAAGGAAAGAAAAATAACTCCCATACACAATATCAATCACCTTAAGCTTCCTTGATATTTAATTAATTTTCAGCATTGGCTATTCTTGCCTGTTAGTTTAATCCATCAAATCTTTTTCTAAGTGGTTCCTCATTTAACTAGATTTTTGTTTCCATTGAAATTATTCCATTTGTGTGATTTAGTAATCAAAGAATCTTGAAACAAAATTTTATATCCATTTTTGTCCTTGCCGCATCAGCTCCAGTGGGTCCCATTCTGCTGCCTACAGTAACATCCTGTGTAAAGAAGAGGAGCTACTCAAATATCCTCCAAAGACCACTTTTATCAATGACACATTACAGTGAAGTTCTCTTCTCTGAATCCCACATTCTGTTAACTCTTGCCACTGTTTCTGTTTTGGCCGCTGTTTGCAGTGTCCATGCCGCAGTATAGGTGCCCGTATGCATTTTCTACTGCCCAAGGTCATTTCTCCAGGTTAAAATAATTCACAACCAAAAAGAGCCTAAACCCCTCAATGGTTACATTTGGAAAACAAGATGCTGAACTACTGCATGGAACGTAAACACTCCAGCTGCATGCTCTGCTTCCACTGAGGTTGCAGTTAATTTGAGTTGCTTGAATTTGATTTATTTTACCCTGCTCTGTTGTTGCCCTTTTCTCTGCTATTGCTGTGTTTGAATTGACCAGGCATCACCTGTGGTGATGGTGTTCTCTGTTATTAATAGTGCAATGTTGACTCTTTAATGATCATCACAGTTTTCTGACAGCTATAACTAAAGGCAAATGGAGGGGCTGGGGAGGCTTGTGTAGATATCCAGTCCATACTGCTTAATAATGCAGGACTGGATACTGAAATGGGAAACACAGACTGACATCCCTGCACACACTAAGAGCTCATGTAACTGTTCAGGTGCCTGAATCCATGTCTCAAGCACCTCATGGTTTTTGCCACTTGAACATGTCTAAAGCTACTTCAGTAGGTCCAAAGTGCAGCTCATAAGCAACTCTGAGCTTTAGTTGGTGAGCTCCTGATCAGGAGACATAGATGTCTCATGCAGATAGATGGCACAGAAGATGGAGAGCAATAAGGAAAAGGTGTACTGATATTGTTTGGTAATGAGTTCTGCAAGACCTACTAGAAATGATGGTATCTAGTCAAGTGAGTGCTGCACAGTGCAAGCAACTTGAGCAAAATCTGCCTCCACATTATTGATAAGCATCCTGTTGGTAAGATGCCAACAAAGTACAAGTAACTGGTGCTTTGTAAGGTTATGCAAAGCTGAGCCAAAAAGGTGAACTGGCACCACAGGAGTGTGAAAGCCACCATCTCATTGTTGCAGCTGCACTGGTCAAAACTGGGAAGTGTGTGTGGAGGGAATTTATGCTAAATAAAATGGAAAACAAAGAAGTTAAGAATTTGTGACCACAGATGTTGCATTTCCTTTTACCTCTTTGTAAGTTTACTCTAAAATCACAGACTCTTTTTTAAGCCTTTGTCTTGAGAGGTGAAACTAGGGTCATTTCAATTCTAAAACATTTTGTGGTTTTAAACAAATAATCAAATGAGTAGAGCCAAGTAGCTTCAGATGTCTAGGAATGACAAATTGCAAAAGACTGGAATAACTCTTGGATTCATTGTGGGCTCTTTGGATTTGCAATGCAGACATCACATGGCAGAGACTAGTTTCAGTAGAACTGACATCATGTACTAAATGTGTCCAGGGGAGACTCCACGGGTTGGTACAGTGCAGTGCACTGGGATTTCAGTGAGCAAGAAGATGAAGACTTTATGACTGACCATATGGTAATGATCACTAATTTGGAATAAAGGAGATAAAGTTCAAATTAATCCCCTAATTGAGAGCAGGGTGATAGGAATGTTTAGGTTTTAAATCGTCTTTAAATCTCATGCATTTAAAGATTATTTTCTCATGCATTTTAAGATTTATTTGGGACTCTGGCTACCATGCTTAGGTGACATAATGTTTGTTGAGCACCTTGTCATCTAAGGGATTGAGTCCAAGCTTTGTACACATCAGAAAATTCAAAAGTGGCCACCCACATCAAGTGATACTAAGAAAGTGATGTTTGTCAGCTAAGCAAATTTCTGAAAAATACATTAAGAGTGAAATAAAACCCCAGAGTTCTGCCAGAACACATTCTGTAAGAGATTAAATATACTTCAGGAAAAAGCCTTTCAACAGTGTAACAAGTCATAAAGTTCATTAAGCTAATAAATACACTTGTAATAAAAGAAGCAAATAAATGGTTTTGTTACTTTCAAGCAGAAAAGCTTATAGAAATAATATTGTAGTGCCATAGGAATATTACTTATCAAAAGTCAATGGTAATAGACATGACAAATACCACAGTATATGGGGGAGCAGTAATTTGGGATATTACGTTAGAAAAGCCAATGGCAGGAGTCTGTCTTAGGAAGGTTTTGTGTGCTCTCATTTCATCAGTCTTGGGTGAACGCTCTGGTGGGAGTAGTGAGAACTGTCACTAAACAGAGATTTTGTGCTGAATGCTTACAGAAACTGCCCTCCAAAGAGAAGATAAGATAAGCCCTTCACATGGTAATTTTACAGGAAATAAGAATTCCCAATAATTGCCCTAATTTTAATTAAACTGCTCTACAGAAATTCCCTATTTATAATTCATTACTCACTGGACACCCAACCCAAAGCAATAGTGACTGCTTGAGTGCCTGTCTCCATTAGAAAATAAAATACCAGCCAGAAGCGGCCTTGGACTTTGAATGCATTTGGAGAGATTGAAAAGAGCCTCCTCCATTCTTTCCTGAGGGTTCTGTCCATCACAGACAGAGACACACATTTTGTCCTTCAAGAAGCTGCAGAAATGGCAGCTGCTTGATGCTTTCACCCCTACCTACCCTCCCATCATCTTTGCTTTTAAAGGTCTTTCCTCTTTGTCATGCCATGTGCACTGACTTATTCAGCTGAAACCTGATTCTTCATGGCAGCTTTTCCTTTCAGAGGTTAACATGGACTTTCCATTTTTACCCATTATCTGAAGGCTGTAAGTGCATTAGTGACTGGACAGGCTACACCAGGTGGTCCCAGCCTTTTCTGTGCTGTTCTCACAGTGCAGCCTGGCAGGATATTCCCCTCCAGAGACACTCTGAACTTTGGGCATAACACCAAGGATGACACACTGCAGAGGGAGCTGGTGGTCATCTCAGGGAAACGCTGGAAATGTTTTCAGGATTGCAGTTTGTTACATGCAAGAATAAGATGACAAGATCTTTTAACCAACCAGCCTCACTTCCTAATACTTTATAGCTACCAGAGGGGGAAAGACAGCCTGTTTTACAAGCAGCAGTTCTATGTTACATACTAGTACCAGTACTAATTGTTACAGAAGTCCTTTCCTGGTTCTACACTGTGTAATTACATGTACTCTGTATATTAGTTGGGCAATATTGAGATTCTAATGTTGGAACCATTAAGCAAAGCACATGCCTCATTACAGCAGAATCCAGAAACCAGAGCTCTCACACTCCCATGAAAACAGTTCTGGTAACCAAAATAAATTTTTTTTGTATCATCTAAAGCTGCCTAAGCTGTGCTAAGCAGCCTCATAAATGCTTTGAGCAAAGAAAAAAATTATTTGAAGGGAAAATTCCCTTCTATGGTCCAAAAACATAACCCATAGCTTCGTATGGGAATAATTGTAAACTCACCAAAGATAAGTTTAATACTTTATTTCTGACTCATAATTCCTTATAAGAACCTGAACTGAAATATTAAATACTGAAATACTAAAATATTTCTGATGTAAAACTGATAAACCTCTTTGGCATGCAGTTATTAAGTGAATGTTTACTAGAAGCTGCAGAAGATGAGGTTCCTGGTAGAATCCTAATCAAAGAGTATTTTTAAAAAGCCTAAGTGACAACAGCCTTCCCAACAGCTGATAATGTAATTTGAGATACAAAGAAACTAGTGAATATCAACAGAGAAAGGAGGATGAGATGGGTAAATTTAAGGATATTTAAAAGTCATGTCATTTCAGAGGTTGCTTATACTTCTGAGTGTGCAAGTTCTGCAGCAATTTCCAGACAGCAGAGGTCACATTTCTTCCTGAATGCTTTTAATTTAAAAGCCATGCTTTTAACTTACCTGCTTAACTCACATTCTCTACCTTACCACAGTTATTTTGCAAAATCCATATTATTAAAAGAAAAAAAAAAGCATCAAATACCTTCTTATGTGAGGCTGACCTGAAGGTGACCAAGGACTGCGGCCTCTTTGATTTACAGCTTGAACCATCAGCCTGCCCGTGCAACTTACTCTGCCCTATTAGGATGATAGAGAGAAGGAACATTAAAAGACTTAAAATAATGTAATAATAAATGTTCGACCTGGTCTGTTCTTTTTTTTTGCCTATCTGTTTTATCAGCTTCCAATCTAACACAGAACAGACTGGAATGACTGTGACTATAATATGTTCATTTAAAAAAAAAAAATACTGTTAATACACTGGCAATCAAGTTCTTATTGACTGTTTTTTATGTGGGCAGGAGGTTTCTCTGTGTGTGGCAAGTGGGCAGAAAGACAAGTTCAAGGTCCCGAGGATGGCCCATAGTGAGTGTTGGCAGTTAACAACAGAGCTGCTGCCTGCAAAGTGGATTGATCTCCTTGATCTGGTGGGCCCACATCTCGAAAAACCCCTCATTAATGCGAAAGCCAAAAGAGTTTGACAGGTACTTAACATGTCCTCTCTGCAGAGTGAATCTGGTTTGAGGAATTGCACTGAAAGGCACAACTGTGCTGATGGACATTGGTGGTAATTCAGGTTATTTTTTCAATGAAATAAATAAAACATGGCTTCGGTGTATTTGGTCCCCCTTTTCCTTTGTGTTTTAGAAGACAGGTGCTCCGCCACAAGCAGTAGTCCTAACAGACTGGGGATGGGACTGCCCTGAAAGGGGTAAAAGCATCTGGTGGTCCTAATAAATAACAGCTCTGTCCCGTGGGCTGGTAGCAGTAAGGCAACATCCACATCAGCGTTGCAGTGTATTTCAGCTCTAAGCCATGAGCTCCACACTCAAGTTTGTCAGCATAAAAGACAAATATTTTTATCACTATACTTGAGGGGTTGCAAATAGCAGTTCTTTAAGAACTGTCCAAAGTCCATCAAAAAGCAATTTCATTGGGCTCACAGCAGCCTTAGAATAGCAACAACTTTTGTGTTCACTTAGAAACGAATGCTGTGTCCCATTTCTATTCACGTGACCCATTTAATCCACAAGTAAAATCCCTGCATTAAAATAAGCCATTGTGCAAGACTCACAGCAATTCCTTATGTAAAAGCTTTATTTTCCCCCTTACGTTACAAGACCATTAAAGACATCTGGAACAAATGAATTTCTATTTTGGGTACCACTACATATTAGTATTTTTCTGGCAGGTGATGATGATGAATACACATAGTTTGGGATCATTTCTGCGTATCTCAATAAACGATGGTGTCACAAATGGAAACACAAAGGGCAATAAGGAATTTGGATACGGAAGATTAAGCAGGAAGCCAAAGATTTCAAAAAAGTTACAGGATGAAGATGAAGGAAGCAATGAGTGAGAAATAATTCATGAGATGATGTCCTAGAAACTAAGGGAGCTCCAGTCTGAGGACTGTGGGTGTGTAATGCAAAGAAGCAGAGAGAATGGCATAAAAAGAAGGTGAAAATAACAACTCGATGCAAGCCCATACAGTTCATAGAAAGGGCTCAGTTAAGGGATATGACCTCTAACTAAAGGCCTAAACCAGGCAAGGTTTTATGTTTGTCTAGGCCCAGGGTCCATTTGCTCTGGATTAACTTCTGTGGCAATTTTTACAACAAGCCCCACTGGTGTGTCAGAACTTTAATTCCAGCTCACTGCACTTTATGCCGTGGGCAATGGGGCCTGCCGTGCTAACTACCATGGATGATCTCCAGGCTCTGTCAACAAGGCATTTTACACACATAAATCCTATTATGTTAGTCCAGGTCATGAGATGGCATGAACTGGCAGAGCTCTACTGAACTGAATTCTTTGCTTTAACAAAATCTATTCCTATCAGCTGAGAACACATCTTTTGCTTTAGAGTTTGGTGATTCCAACAGCAATGACCAAACACAGCATCAGCCTAGCAAATATCTACCAGTCCATCAGAGTTCTGATGGGAGCTCCCTCATATTTACGTACTTCGCCTTCTTAAGGAAAGGTTGCCAAATTTGCCTAAGTTTGTGATAGCTTTGAGACGTGGACAACTTTCCATTAGAATTGAGAAGACTGCCAAAATTATTTCCACTCAGGATGACTTAAAAGAATTGGAATCCAGATCTTTGGATCAGTGTGAAAGGCTAGTACATTAACTCACAGCCCTTTTTTTGCCTCCATTGTACTGTTAAATGCATAGTAAAAGCAAGCAAATAGTGGAAGAGATAAGTATGTTTGCTTGGGAATTACACTGTAAAAAAGAGAACAGAATGGGCTTGGTGAAACACAGATGTTTTGTTTAGAGGAGCCAGAGGAAGATGCTTCTGGTTCTTCTCCAAAGAGGGGGAAAAGCACAAGGACAGAATGCTACCAATTTAACAAAGCTGCTTTTTCAAGCTCCAAGCAGGAACTGCACAAACCCAGCTCATTTTAGTACATCCAAAAACCCATCAACAAAGTAGTGCCATCAATGACCAGAACTGATAACCTGGGTCACTGTTGTGTCACTGAATGAGCATTACCCAGAACAACAAATGCTCCAAAGTAGGCTGTAAATATTCAGGGACAGAGTACAGTGCCCAAACACAAAGGCAGTTTGTTCACCAAGTTCTCCAAGACTTCAGATCACACAGTAACACTACACAGTGAAACTCTGTGCATGCACTGAGACAACACTTAGAGGAAGATGAACAGGAACAATTTCTTACACCTTGAGCATGCATGTATTTTTAAACCTGTTATGAAATTTCACAGTTTAAATGGTACCAAGTATTGTAACAACATCATCTGTGTGTAAAAGCTCCCAGCTTGAACAATTCCATGGCCTTATGCTATTTCATTAGTATTTCTTTCACTTATGTATGTAGAAATAATAATTAAACCACCTATATTTAAGCACTGCAGCTCACAGAATCTACCCAAAAGCTGCTCTCTGTGTGTTGCCCATGTGTACAATCCCTTATACTCACAAGCCCTCTGCAGTATGAGCAGGACTGACAAGCTGAAGAGTGAGATGAAAATGGCAGCATCATGCTGAGTAACCTAGCAACGTGCATAACAGAGCACAACACTCCTGCTTAGATTGAACTCTGTCTCAGTGATACAGTTTGTTATTCTACAGTGTGATTCCGCTTGCAGGCCTAGTCTTGGCAAGATATTTAGCACTACAGAAGAAAATAATTCATTACATCCCCAAAGTTATGTTACTGCTTTGGTTTCTCACATGCAACACTTTCCCCTCAATTTGCAGTGGTGTAGAAAAAGTGGATTGAAAAAGCTACTTCAATAGGGTGAGTGACTAATGAACCAGTGGGTTTCTGCTGTGTACCCTCTTGTACTAAATCTGCAAAGAAAAAATGGCATTGCTAAACCAGTAACACTCTGTGTTTCAGAAAAGCACTGTTTAAGATCAACACAGGACTGCTACATAATAGATTTTTTTTTTGCCTTACAGACTTGCAGTCTGCCTAATGTAAGCATGTTGAGGTGTGATAAACTCCCACACATTTCAAAAAAATTGGCCCCAGTCAGTGAGTAGGGTCAACAGAAGAAAGTTAAATTGCTGGACTGGGTTACTTCTGCTGGTAAACTGGATCTTTTTCTCCCTTTATATATATGGGCTATCCATGCTCAGTTATAATACTGAGATGTTATCAGCTGAAACAACTAGTGGAAGAGTAATTAAAAAATTACACCCCTCTCCCTGAAACCTCAAACCATAGGAAAAAAACCTACTGTTGAGTTGCTAATCTCTTGGAGATAGAAAGGTCCCACCCTACTGATGCAAGAGGAAAACAGAAATCTAACTTGCATACTTTAGGGTGACTTCATCATTTAATTAAATCATGCATATGTGAGATGAGATAGTTTTCTGAAGATTTATGTCCAGAAGGATGTTTGCTCTGGAGCCAAACCTTCATTTACCTGTGGGTTAGCAGCCATAATGGTGTAATTCCCATCATCATCCAGGGTGGAGGCTGCAGTATGCAGTGAGCAAGTTCCATCAGGTTCTCTTTGAATTCGGTAGTGATCACTTCGTTTAGAAATTTGCTTCCCATCTTTAAACCAATAAATCTGCAGGGAGAAAACAAAGCACAGCTGGTAAGAGGTGAGTGCTCATTGTCATAATTTCTCATTTAATAGCACTAACAAATTTAACTACTCAAAAACTCTCTCCTAAGTAGTAAAAGAAAACTGCTTTGCTCAACTCATTCTATGAGCCACTTGCACTAACAGTTACAAGATTATCAGTGGACCAAAGAGAAACAACAGCTTGAACATTTTCCAACAAAATGTACGGCTGCATAAGGGCTGAACATTTCAAGAACTGAAACTAAACGTCATTACAAAGAAAAGATTACTAATTTCAGAGATTACTAGTTTTATGTTTATTTTGTTTAAATCTGAAGAAGTTGCAGAATGCTTTTGCTCTATTTGCAGAAAATAAAAACATAAATTTAAAAAAGCAAGATAATTATAGACTAAATTAACACAACGATGAATAAAATAGAAGCAATGATCTCACTGTTGAAACACCCGTTTTGTCTTATATCCATTACGCTGACTGGACTGGACCAAAATGCCAGAGGGGATAGAGCTGCTGGCAGTGAGCAGCTTAGTGTGTGGAGGGGCCAGCTCAGTGTAATGACATGATTGAAACTAACAATGTCACCCCCGTGTGACAGGCCAGCTCGGCAAGTGGACAGCTTTGCACAGTAATAGGAAATACTTCAAAGCAAAGCAGCGCATCGACATCCGCTCATAACAGCATGCCAACACCAGCTCAGCTCCACGCTGCACAGAACAGTCACACTGGCTATCAAACACAGGGCTTTTCCAGCACTTTTGATACATGATTTTATTCTCTGGCTGACCCAAGATATACTTACAGTGAGCCAAAAAAATGATGTATGCAGGATAATATCTTACAGTAATCCATGAATTGCACACACAAAAAATGTATTTTTAGTGCCTCAAACTTGAAGGGAAAAAAAATTGACCTAGCTTTCAGGATTTAAAAAAAAATATTATAATAATAAAGTAAAATCCCAAACAGATATCTGCTGGAATCAAAAGTAAATGTTGTGTATGCATGAACACACACAGAGGAATATCTGAAAAATGTTGTACTAGGAAGGCTGTACTCAGCTGCCCAAATCCATATTTAAGTAGAATATTATTTTGTTGTTTCTGAAATGTGTACTACATATAACATCAATTGTGTTCAGCCTTTGAGACACTTGTGCAGATACCTACACCACTGTTACTTGTGCAGATACCTACACCATTTTTATGAGGCCAATTCATTCAAAGTACAGCTGTGTTTGTCCTGGTCCTGCTGGAACTATTTGGCATGAGGAAAACACACACATTTTGCTCAGCCTCATTCTTGAAGTGGCAGTTTAGGTCTTAAGAGTGAGGAAAGGGTGCTGGCTCTCTAGTGGAAAATGAAGTGACAGAACAACATGCAATTCAATTCCTGATAGAGTTTAATCTTCTGGGTTCTTCATATATATTAATATTTTAAAGTTTGAAATTCACTCATCTGGGGGAAAGTTAAGAATATAATTTTGAATTTCTCCCCCCCCCCAAAAAAAGGAGATTTTTTTGGTGAAAATGAGTGGAAATTTTCCTTAAAAATTTATTACTGTGTATGATTTTTATATTAACGAGCATTGTGCGTAAGTTGAAATGATTTCATTTCCTCAATAGCTGGTTATACTTGTTTCCCATTTCGTCTATCAGCAGCCTTGCAGAGACTCTGTGGCCTGAACAAAAGATTTAGTCATGTCTTCTTGTCTGCTGACAGAGCACTTACTGGAGATGTAAGAGATACCTGATGACTTACCATACACATGCTAATGGATGCTAAAGCAACACTGCTGCAAAAAACGAGTTTTAATTTGCATGCTTTACATGTGTCACAATGTTGCCTGGAAATCCACTGCATTAAGTAGTAACTATTTAATAACAGTTCACTTAGAAATGTCAGGAGATATGCATGGAAATACACCAAAGTATTAACTGAACCAGCTATCCAAACATCATGTATATGTTGTCCAAAACTTATTTCAACTCAGTTTAAAAGCATTGGTATCCCATATGAGCAGTAAATTCTTAGTATTACCTTTATCTGACATGGAGTTAATAAGTAAAACACTACCAGTGTAGGAGACAATGGCTCTTGCAGTGAAGTATGTTCTTTCTAGGATAACTTTTAATAAATTTACCATTAAACTATGTAAGCACTGAACGCTGCATCTTGATTGCTTTTATTTGCACCAGATTTTCAGAAACCAGTGTGCAATGACTAGGAATACAGTGGTATACACAGTACAAAGAGGGGTTTGATCTTGGGCAGCACAGGCATTTTTAATCACCAAGAATTATATTCAGCCATGTGAAGAGTGAGCAGTATGAGATTTATGTAACATTTGTGTCTCAATTAACCATTTGCATGGCATTGTCTTAATTCTGAGGTGAAATAATCCCTTAAAAAGTATTCCACAGTCCCTCCTGTAGCACCACAGGTTTGTCATTTTGATGAGAAAACAGTTTTACATTATTCCAAAGGTTATAACAAAGAGTATGCTCAGATTTAAAAAGTCATATATGTGAAGACAGAATTTGCACATCAGTATTCAATTTACATGGCATGTTCAGGGGAAAAAATAATCAAGCCAATAACTCCGCTTAGAAAAATCCCTTGTAATGAATGCCAGATTTTAGAAACACTACAGTCCTTCCCAAAGCCATTCCTTGGCAGACCTAACAGAATACTTAGAAGGGAGGAGCTTCAAGTTAGTAAATTATTTCCAGCTTTTCATTTGCCAAAGTAAAAAAATCTATTCACAAGCAACACTTCCAGCTTCAACAAATGACAGCAGAAGGGCAGCCCTCAGCCACTGAGCTTTTCAAAATTGCTGTCTTGGAATGCTCTGGCAGATGTGGGGGAGACACCTTGGACATTTGCAAAGCCTGGCTAACAAGCAGCCATACAACAGGACTGATATTGGTTCCAGCCCAAGCATCTTAACAAATTACACAAAGCATCTTCGAGTGAGTGGAACAAAGGGCCAGAGTTCCAGGTGCAAGAGCAAATCACTTCTTAATGTGCAGGCTCTGACACTGCAGGAAAACAGAACATCGCTGTGAATCACAGGGCACTCACATCAGATGTTCCTCTGTAAGGACATGCTTTAGGGGAAGTACTAAGAATTTGGTTTCTTGGCTGTGCAATCCTTATCGCCCCAGTGAGGGAAAGGAGGCATCCCCTTTCATCTGTCTTAAATCAGACAGAGAAACTACACCTTAATTGGAAACTGTGGAAATCAGGGAATGGTGAAGTTGACTAAGGCTGACTCATAATAGGTCACCTAGCAACTTAGTCATAAGCCTCAGGCAGAAAGAGTATCTCTGCACACACTGCACTTCTGTCAGCAACAGACCCATTTGCATTCCACCCTTGTTCAGCACAACAGACTCTTGCCTATGGTCATCTCAGAATGCTAGACACAAAAAGTTTGGTTTCAGTCAGACTGGGCTTATCTTCTCAGTGTGTGTGTTTTCAGTTTGAAGCAGGAGTGCTTTTTTGATGTAAGTATACTGATCAACCCCACTTTGCAGTGGTTCACAACATGTTGTGCTCTTGAAGCACAGAACTGGATTCCTTTCAGATGAAACTAAGCCAGAAAATATGCTCCAAGAACTCATCTAATGTGCATCTGCTCCAGTCTGTGGGACGAGATTAGAGCTAGCCTGAAGCAAAACCTCCTGACTTGAGTGCAGAGATGGATATCTCATTCTAGAGATTTTCTTCTTCTGGTCTGCACTCCTTGCTGATGTAGATGTAGCCCTAGTTCTCTGTTGTTCTTCCTCTGCTACCTTATAAAGTCCTTTTTTTAAAAAAAAAATTACAGCTTGTACAATATCATACACATATATCATTGGGTATGTAAATTCACTTGCATTTATCTCTGTTTGAAATCCTAAGTACCCATAAAACTTACACTAAATGAGAGATTTGGATGTGAGTACCTCTGTGAAGGTCATGTAACAGACAGGGAATCTTTGATCTTGTCTAAGAAGACAAGAGCCCCTGGCCACCAGAGGTCACTGTGAGAGTAGGGGACCTCCCTCGCAGGAAGACACCGGCCTTGGCAGGAGAGTTGAAGAAGCTGCTGCCGTTTGCCTGCTGCATAATCAGCCAGTTGATTGCCAAGCAATTTTTGAAATGGTTGTGTGCAACCTACCCAAGAAGGGCATTCCTCCAAACTACTGACATCACCCAACTGGTACTTTTACATTTGCTACAAGGAAATGCTTCCCAAGCCCAACCTTCTCTCAGAAGTTCATCATTAAAACTTCACCATCGTGTCTCATCTTGCTGCTGGGATATACGACAGCTTATGGTATTTTATTACGCCTTCTTCTACATTCCAGTAAAATCTAGTCTTATTGGTGTGTGTAGATGCTGAAGAATGAGAGATACCATGCTGGATTCTGAACTGGAACCCACATATTTTTGCATTAGCATGTTGCCATGCCTGAACTGATTAACCATGCTAGCAAAATGAGGTGGCTTTTGGGACTCCTGTACCAGCTCACGTGGGCCTTTCCAGCATTGCACTGCATTCTGTGGTACAAATGTACCCTGGAGGTAACTCTGAAAACGACAGAAGCATTACTTCCAGGTAAAATAGTTCAAAAGTCTCAGGAGAGCTGAGAGCAGATGCCTCGCAGTAGCATTTTTTACTAAATTTTGACTAAATAACTGCAGTTATGCCAAAAGATATTTGGGAGTTTATGCCAGTTAGGAATCTTTCTTGTCAAGTGTGAGTATCTCTTGTTCCTGTAAGATACAGCCCATGGAGTTCAGAGCCTGATGGCAAATTACCAAGACAGAACTCTTCCAAGAAATTCTAGAAATATTTACCATCTTTTCTTACCTTTGGCTTTGGATTTCCTGCCACTTTGCATGTGAATGTGACTGGCATTCCCTCAAAGATTTTGTAGTGCTTCAGCTTTATCTCAAAATATGGTGACATACTATTATCAATAGGTTCATCTCCATGTTGCACTTCGTCATCTGATTCCTCCACAGGAGATCTTTCCAGCCTGTATTCAATTTCACTGATCAACCTTTGCTCAAAGCTGGAGACTTTATATTCCTGTCAAGTGAGAGGTAGATATTAGTGTCAGCTTCAACACATTGCTCAGGAAGATGTTCTGAATGTTTGGATTTTTTTATTTTACTGATCTTTAACAATCCATTAAGTTTTTACATATAAAAGGAAAATGTATCTTGTTGAAGAAAAACACTATAATCCATGTCTCCAATAACTTCCCTATGAAAGAATCAAGACATCTGGTATGAGGCAAAAACTGTATTTCATGTTGTCTTAAGGTCTAATTTATAAGGGGAAAGAAAGTAATTGGTTGCTTTCTTTCAATTTTTAAAAAAATCCTTTAAGAATAAAAGTATTCTGAAGCAGTTCATAAAGACAAAGGGAACACACTAATATTTCCTTGAGGGTACAGACAGATTTAGGGTGGGTTTTGTTTCCAGATGGCTAGAAGACCATATGGTTCACATCTGCTATTTGCATAGAACTGTACCAGAGGCTGAACCAGAAGGATAAAATTATTTTGTTTACAGTAAAAATGAGGGAAAAAAATAAGAGAAAATGGCAACAGTGGCAGTCCATGGTAGTTGTTTCCCTTTACTCCTGTTGCTATGGTCCCCTTTGGGCAGGACAAAATTGATCCTAATAGTATTGAAGATACAGCAGGAAGAGCAGAAAGGTTCATCAAGTGTAAAACACTATGACTTCTTTGAATTTGTTATGATTTACTGATATACGCTGTTATTTGCTTTTTCGAACAGTCTACTTGGCAGTACAGAATTCCTGCTTGGAATCTTACTGATAACAGTGATAATATCAGACTGTAAAATAGTTCAGAAGCAGGGAAAAAAATATTAGTCAATGCTCTTCCCAGTCAGCAGAAATTCAGACACACTTTCAAATTAACTTTGGCCATTGTCTCTGACCCTTGTTGTATTTAAGACAGAACATGCATCTCATGCAAAACATCCTGTCACATCCCCATGCCCTGTCACTGCCTCTGGTCTGAGAATGATGTGACATCTTTCTACCATCGGTTACAGAACTAATCATAACCCTCGATAATCGCAAAAAATGGAAGAGTGGAGGAATACCTCGTAAACTGCAGATAGTTTAAAAATTTGTTTCCTGAAATGTACCATGAAAGTAAACCATGAAGTACATGACACAGTTAGTATCATGTCAGTGTATGTTATTGTTACAGCACAAAGACAGTGGAGCACACGATGATTGCTGTTAAACTGTCTGCACTCACACAGGCTTCTAGAACAACAACCTCATAAATGGAGTGCAGCTCAATTGTCCACAGTTATTAATGCTAGATGGCTTCTGGTTATTGACCAAGAACTGCAGAATTCAACAGGACAAGAACAACAGGAAAGGGGAAAGAAAAAAAATAGACAAAAAAGACAGAAAAAGGTGAAAATGTTAACCTTTTGAATATCCACAGGACTCACTACAGAAGCACCAACAGAGCGAGCTTCCTGCAAGGGTAGAAAAAAAGATCAAGAGGCAGAAAGAAGACCAAGAGATATCCATGACAGTTCCTCAGAGTTTTTATCAGGAGAATGTACTTTGATCAGCAAAGCATAAGCAAATGAATGCTACACATTTCTGAATAGCAACTCTGGCATCTGAACAATGGAGAGGGTGTACCTGGCCTTTCAAGCAGACTTTCTGTTGTGGTTTTGGTCTGCACCCAAAAAGTGCCTATTTCACAAATAAAGAGAAGATGGTTTCAAGATAGTAGATGTATTTTTGCCTTGAGAGACTTAAAGGTGAAGACAGAATAGGATAAATGGAAGAGTTTAAAGCAGAAAGCAGACATTTGAGAAGTCTCAACCTTATGGAAAAACTGAGCAATAGACATGTGATCCTCCAGTTTCTTTCACTAACAGATAACATATGTTTTCTGTAATCAATAGCCATCCTATCTTGTGTACATTTATTATCTTAGTAGGACCTTATTTTAATGACAGTCATAGTCTGTAAAAAAGAAAAACTGAAAGGCATTTTTTCCTATGAAATTGCAGTTATGTGGCACCTGTATAGCAGGATCTTCTTCTGGTTCCTGTATATTGAAGACAGTTGCAGCACTGTCTGCTCCCAGCAATCGACGAGCCATTTTTTCCTCATATGTTAATCTCTGAACAAAAAAATAAAAGAGACATGAAGGGGGAGGCAAAAGAAAGAAAATATTATTTCTCCAACTAGAAAGCAGTACACAGTCAGCAATGCTTAAAGAAATGTTGATAAAAGAGAGCAGCAATATGTTTCTAACAGAAATTTTCTACCACGGTTTGTAATGCATTTTTTTAGTATTACAAGTGGCTCTTTTGGCTTAAGCAGCCCTTGCACTGACTCTGCCATTTGTTTCCATTCTCATGCCAGGAACTTGGGTAGGAATGAGCAATAGGAACTGCTTAAATCAGCATGGCCATCAGAAGAGGGCATATCAAATCATCCCAAATCTTACCCAAGTCATTCTGCTCAGTTCTTACATTAGAAACATAAGGCAGAAAACGTTGCCAAAAATGACAAGGAGATTCTACTCTACTTGAATATTTTGTCAAAAAACCAGAAAAATGTATTCTTTAAGATTTTAAAATTTCTATTCCTTCTTACTCTTTCGGAAATTGAGAAGACAGCTTATGAAAGACAATTTACACTAAGAAGAGAAAAGGAGTTAAAGGAAAACCTTTATGTATAAATCAATTATTTCATTATTAGTTTTCTTCCTGCATTTATGAATGCATTTCAGACAGTTTCTTACAAATCAACATTACAAAAAATGCTAGTTTGTGGAAGACAAACTCATTTCATGGTGAAACACCTCATTTAAAGAGAAAAATGAAAAACTAACAAAGAATGGAAATTGTAAACATCACATCTACTTCATGCTTGCATTTTTAAAAAAGCTCATTTAATTTTTTTTAATGTCATATTGCAGCTAAACCAGCAGGCTGAAACTCATGACAATTAGGCAGCAGTCTTGGTTACAAGTGTCCAAGAAAATCATGAAGTTTTATTCACTTTTATTTCTTCTCCAGTCACTCCAAGTGCCCACAGCCATGACTACACATACAGAATTTACCCAAGACAGGAATCTGCAAGGCCAAAGCCTCAAGGCAAGCACCAAAATAGAGTTCATTTAGTTCAAGCTCCCACATCATCTGATCACTGTAGGTCTTTTTTTTTACCTTGGGCCATGTGGGCATTCTCAGGACATTCCATTCATTTGCCCAGGCCAAACATCTCCCTCACTTTCCAAAATAGGCATTGACAGTCATTCTCAGCCCACCTCCTTGGAAAGAACCAGGAACTAATACACTCTGACAGTGATTTTGCTTAATTGCTACAGAAAACTGCCAAATGCTGGGCAGTCAATGGAGAAAGGTAACAGAAGCAGCAGACACTCTGAACATTCTCCCTACCTCACTGATCTTATTAAGAGCCAAAATCGAGCAACTGTTGATAGACAGTCTGACTCAATGGGCTTTCTTGAACTAAACCACCCCACTTCACAGCTCCTAGCAGCAACGTTGGTAAACTTCTGGGCATTGTCCTGAGAAACATAAAATTCCACTTCCTTTCAAAGTGATACAAAGGCATCCCAAAGTATTTGGATGTTTTTAAAAACATTTTATGTACAAAGGAGGGGTGACAGTTTACATTTTTAAAATTACTTTCCTCTTGAAAGAAATTCCTGCTTCAAAGATAGTGTCTTAAAAACTGTAAAAAATTGTTAGGAAAGTTGCTTCTCTCATCAACTCTGAGCAGGAAAAATCTGGTATTTTATCTTTTATGTGTATCTTAAGTGCTTAAAAATGAACAGAGATCTCTGTGGCTGTGCATTTCCATTGCTTGGTATGCTCATTTTACCTAATTTCTTGATTCCTCGAGCAGATCATTAATTCTTGAGTCTGTAAGTTAGTACTGTGGGTAATTTCTATTCTACTGGTCAAAATTCTGTTGGTCAAAAGAAGCCCCCAGCTGCAGAATCTAATGATGCCTGATTCCTATTGGAATTCCTACTGGGTTGTTTTTCATGATGAACTGCCTTGTCCTCCTCTGATGTCCAGTTGCCACCTATTGCTTCCCCCATCATCCAGTGGCTGGGCACAACGTAGAATGAACCTGGACTGAAAAAGAGCTATGCATGTTCATCCACTCAGTAATGAGCAGTTGAAAGCAAATGGCCCTTGAGGCTCAAAAAGTCCTGGAGGTACAGACTGTGCAGGCTTCTTTTGCAAATTCACCATTTTTGTGACCTCCATTGCTTTGTTAAGTCCAAGTAAAGTTGTCAAACAGGAGAAGGAATGATAGAACAAAATGTATGCTATCATTCCTTTTGGAAATGCAGTTTTGAAAATTCAATTAAAAATTATAAACACATAAAATCAATGTACAACAATTATTTTATATGCAGCATATCTCAGAAACTACCAGTGATGCCCTCTCCCACCCATTCCCATTCCCCAGGGTATTTTATGTTTTTATACCGGTTGCCCATTGTTCAAAAGGTCTTCTTTGAAGCGGAGTTTTCTCTCCAGATCCTGAATTACTGCATCTTTTGACCCCTGAATCTCTTCATCTGATGCTATCCTAGCAGTCCTGCCTGTTTTCTTGGGAAATCCCCTGCAAAACAATACAAAAAAAATAATGAGCTTTCCTGAAGTAATTAATATTTAGGAATGTATCTGGAATCACTGCTATTAATGACGACAACAACACTGTGTCTTTGCAACATGAGGTTGGACATCTTTCTTTCTACAGTGTCCCTATTAACTCTGATTAAATGGTTAGTTTAAGGGCAAAGATGAAACTATCCTTTATTTGTGCTTTAGTTAAAATAGCCCTCAGGATTGCTTGGTGATGGCTGTAAACATCATACACTCAGAGATGAAACTGTTGAGCAGCGGCAATAAAGCAAAACGAGAGGAAACATGAAAGAGAAAGCATGACTAGATAAGTGGGGATGGAAGATAAACTAGGTTCCTATGAAGTACCAAATGAATAAAGATCAGGAAGATGTAAGACAAGGCAGTTAATTATTAATTTCTTATGTTATTTATTAACTAATTCTTTGTAGCAACTTTGCTATACACAGTGCATAACTTCATGTTTATTCTTCATATCTCTATGAACACATACCCATAAGGCAACATATAAATGTTGTTGCTCAAAGAAGAGCCATTCACAGAGTCTAGGTTACACCAGCAAAAAGAAAAATCATCCTTGTGAAGAAGTTCTCAGCAGCAAGATTTCCCAGTGGAATAGCAACCATTAAGCAGTTCACATTCACAGGGCTAATTTATTCCTGTTACTAGCCTGCAGACTAAGATTGCACTTTCAGCAATTTTCACTCTCATTCTCTTAAATGGTACAGGAAATTTTATTTTTCCAGACTACACTAATATTTAACACTTTTCATTAATGTTATGATGGCTTTATTGCTGGAAATGCCCAACACAGGTGGTTTCTACTGGAGATCAGCTGTTCCTAACACAGTTGTGAAGAAATCAGCATCGTATCTAAAACTTGCAGCACACCCTGTTTCTCCAGTGAAGTCACAAATGACCCTTTAAAAGACTGGCAACTGGTTCAATATTAGTTTACAGGGTTTTTTATACCTTTGTTGAGTAAATAGAGCTCAGACCATTACATGGGAATGACATGGAAAACACGTGATTGAATCAGATAAACAGACAAACTTAGATGACAGAGACAGGAAAAAAAACCACAACAGATTAGCATGTAATTAGTAAATTTATTTCCAATACACAACTTAATGATTTAATTACTGGTGCCAAAATTCTAAACAAAAATCATACAGAGATAACAAATTTTGTTGGATATTATTTAATTCTATGTTTCTATGGTTAGAGAAACTTCATTCTTCAGCAAGTGCTTTCAATGGCAATTTCTAGCATTAGAAAAAATGAAAAAATACACATATACTGTCAAAAGCCAAAAAGAAACTAACTGAATAGATGGAGAAGACAATAGTTGGAAACCTTCCTAACTAAAACATTTCATATTCTGTTGCTGTAAGAAAATGTGAAAACAGTGAAGTTCTTGTAAAAAGAACTGCATTTTTACATTAAATCACAGCAGAAGAGCATTTTTACATTAAATCACATTTGCCTCATTTCACAAAGAGACAGAGAACTACAACCCTTGCTCTAGAAATACTGATTTGTTAGCTGGTGATCACCAAGTAGAAGAATTCCCTCAGCTTTCAGCTGGGGGTCTTCTCAGTCACAAATAAGAAAGCAAGTCTCCTCCATTCTGTTTTGGGGAAGAGATAGGAAAACTATCCCATCTACATGGAGACAAGAGAATGTTAAGAGGAAGGAATAAGGTCTTTTCAAGAAAGAAATGCCTCAATAACCCCAGAAATTTGATACAGTAAATGTAAAGGAAGATATGGAAGGAAAATGGACAGGAGATGGGAAGAGGGGATCAGAAGAGAATGTCCCTCAGGAAGGCTTGACCATCTGCTGGAAGGCAAGTGGACAGCTGCCATCTCTTTCTCCCCTTTCAATCTTTCCCTTCGCCTCCCAGCCCTTAATGATCTTGGCCAGCACTGCTCCCTCCAAATTTAAAACCCCCAAACAAACACCCAAACAAAACAAATCAAAACAACCCCAAACCCAACCCAAAAATCAGCCAACTTCAAGGCAGCAAATTTCAAGTTCGGCTTCACCTTTGCCAGCTTTTAAGGGAGACATGCATCCTCCCTTGAAAATTCCAAGTGATACATTAAGAAACAGCTTTCATTTCTCATTCTCACAAATTTCATACTTGGACTGATAAACAGAGTTTTACCAGAAAAAGGCCTGCTTGTGCTTGGGACTCCACAGGCTGTAAAGGTGAAATGTACACTTCACCCAAGTAAATCACAACAGTGTATGAAAAGGATGAACGACGTGCTTGGGAGTGGATTTCAAGTAATGGATTTTCTGAAGCATTATTGATTATCTCTGAAAACAAAACCCCCTGAGCAAATACACACATTTTTCACAGGGGAATGAGTATCCAGGGAATTACAAGTTGGTAAGTTCAACATCCATATTAACACAGAAAAACAATATCACAGTCCATTTCTAAACAATGCAGGCTAATAAGAAAATGAAAATTGAATCATGTCAAACCTCGTGTTTATCTCTCTGTCAGGCTGAAGGGCATGCAGATAAGCAAGAAGAAGTAGCTTTAATACACTTCAGTTTACGGCTTCTGAGTTAGCCTTCAGGAGCTGCAGTTAAGTTCCCTAGTAAATCAGGGAAACAGAGTCTGGCTGAAATTTCTATGATATGGCTGTGTAAAGCTATTCAGTCTGAAAAAGTGCTTCAGAGACAACCAGTGATTTCTTTTTTTATCAAACTGAAACAATATAGTCCAATGAGGCATTTCAAAGAACTCTGTACGCTAAGCTGAGCACTTAGGATTTTGGCCTTAATTGGAAAAGTGAAATAGAGAAACACATTTCTCAAACTGGCTGATGACATTGAACTTGCAGAGGCTGCAATTCTTTTGCAGGTAACAACTGCCACTTGCAATAATCTTCATGATTTGTCTGGAGGTATTCCAATGACGAAACTCAGGAAAATGCTCAAAGCATGATAGCAATGCTGCTGGAAAATCAGTATTAATACATTAAGCATCTCTTGAGAATCCATGAGATTAAAACTTGGAAAATAACACTATTATTTCAAAAGGAAAAGAAATATGATTCCAGGACATGTCAGTATAAGACATGAAACTGAGCTGTCTTCCTTTATTCCTTGCTATTAGACACTCACTCCAGTTTTACTACTGCACTTCAAGAAAAATATAGCAAATTGGAAAGTTTTAGAACAAGAAAACTGCCACATGGTTTTAAAAGCATAGCTTTTGTGACTATGTCACACAACGAGAAGCAAAAATTCTTGTTTATTTAATCAGGAAATTAGGAGAATGAAGATAGACAGGCAAATCAAATGAAATGTCAGAAATCAGACAACAGATGACATGAGAAAATAGCCAGTATTTAATAATTCTAAATGTCCATTAAGGATAAGTCACAATAACTTGAAGAAGAACAGGCCTAACTTAGACACAAACAATGTGGAACTCTCCTTTCTCCACCCTACAGCAGTGACATTTAAACCCTGGAGCAAGTTATGTAGCAAAGCTACATAGGAATTTTATTTAAGAACAAGGTATGCAAATATGACAACAATGGCCTGGGGATCCCTGGGTAACTTTTAACAGGAGAGGCAGACTCCCTAACAACCTTCCAGATCTCTGGGTTTCTGTAAGATGATCCTGAGCTCTGCACAGTCAGTGTGGAAGTGCCACCCAAGATCTAGTCAAGACAACTTGTCTGAAAAGTAGATTATCTTCCCTTTATTAAGTATTCAAGCAAGGAAGTAGTTGGTTCAAACATTTAACTATAAAAGTGAGCATCAGTCAAAATTTCTTCAAACATCTTTAGAGAGCTTCTCTCTTCCTCTTTCAGTACTGTTTTAAATTGGGACAAAAACCCTAAAGCAGTGCATAAGGAAACATAGCTCTTCCTGCAGATGCTCTGCTCCCACCCCCTCCTTCAGAATCTCTTTCTCTAAATATATACACTTTAAAAACTGTCCAGATATGCATACATTCATATCCCCACAGCAAGTTAACTCTTAAGACTTAGATTTTTGGGATGAATTTTAAAATGTCTACAAAGCAATGATAACAAATAGAAGGACTTAAGTAAATCTGTCTTCCAAAGCACAGATCCTTTCAGCCTGAGTAATGGTTTACATGGCAAGACAGCCTGGCAGCAAACTTTCTTCAGCTGCTTTTGCAAATATTTTCCACCATGCTTACATGCCCTTATCTGGATGCATTTAGCTCCAAAGATTTGTTTCCTCAGTGACGCATGAGCTTTCTTTCTGTCTTCTCTCAGGGATAATATCAAACAAAAAAAATCTGCCAGTTCATTTACGCATTCGTATGTTCATTCTTTGCCCAATGCAAATTTCAGATTTACTGCATTAAGCTAGCAGGAGAAAGCATATTTCAGGCTATCAGCAGCATCAGTCTCAAGCACACAATCACCACCACAAATGTGCAGACAAACAAACAGCCTTGAGAAGTAGGCTGCAACTCATATGGATTTTAAGCACCTCTGAAATACACATCATCTAAGGCAGTGGGGGCCTGAATCCAGGCATAGATAAAAGCACAATTGTCTGAATTCTTTTGGTCAGAAAGGGTGTAATGAAATTGCCAAAACTGTCATCTTAATTCACACAGGGATTTTTGACAGCAAAGATTTTTGCAGCCTCGGCTTGGCCCTCCTTAGCTTTGAATATTTGCCCTGACATTTGTTTAGAAAGAAAGCCAAACCAGCAGTACTTTTCATGTTTTAATTACACAGAGTGCATGCTGGATGCAATTCCCTCTTTTCCTATGTACCTTTTACAGTGTAAACAAGGGCAACAGGCTGGCTGTTGTTATCCTTCCAAGAACAAATTCCTATTTGCAGCCAATATGGCTTGGTTTCACAGAAATCCAAATTAATTCTTTGGTACTGAAGTAATGAACAGTAACTTGATTTTTTTCCTTTAAAACTAAAGCCTTCCAAAACTACAGCTAATTCCTGCTCACTTCACACATTTTTTCACTTACTGTAAAAGCAAAGTTACTACAAGCACTGTAACAGGTCAAAGACTTTGAAGCTGCAGCTGCATAATAGAATTGGTTTAGTCTGATCTTGTCATACATGCTATAGAGACCAGGAGCTTCAGCTCTGTCCAGTAATGTGATGTTACATGCATGTGAATCAAGGCAATGCCTGAGGAACAGACCTGACTAAGGATGACTTCCAGTAAATGGAACAAATGTAACAAAAGTTCAATTATTTCTATCACCCAATGTTCTGAAACTGCAGTTGAAAAAAATAAATCATGTCTCAGCATTGGATAGGGCTAAGACTGACATGAATAATATGTATTTATGAACATGTTTGATCCCTCCTAATGATTAGATAACAAAGAGTACAACTCACCTACAAAGTGCATGATTAACGCTTTTTTTTTTTCCTCTAAAGCTTATGTTTAAAAATACATTTTTACTCATGAAAAGAATTACTGCTTTTTCATTCCCCTGTTCAGTTCCTTCTCCTCCTGAGCAAGTGATCTCTCTGCCTCATGCTGCACTGGTTACCATAGCTACATAAACACCATTTACCTTTCAAAAGATGTGCATATAATTTGATATCAAATTAAAAATCAAACACCTATTTTGTAATCTGTAATCTTATCTGAGTTTTTGATTGTTACTTGGAGTATGCTAGAACTGATGGTCAAGAAGAAATAACTAAAGCACCAGCTGCTTCTGAATGTAGAAAAGGCTGGCACAATCCTCATAGTCCTGAAATCTTTGGAACAGGTAACTGTGAGAAGCATGTCAAGAAAAAGCTACAGTCAGCTGGGAAAAGGTATTATATCCAAAATATTAACCAATTCCAGTTGATGTGGTGTTACTGGTTAAGGTCTCCACAACTATCAAGCATTATACCTGGCTTTCACATTCACAGATGTTTTTGTGGCATTCAGATCTGTTTAAAATAAAGAAGTTATAAATTAATTCCTCTGAAAAGAAAAACCTGCAGACCAAAACAAGCATCAAAGCCATGCCGTGAACAGCCTCTCTGTCTTTTCAACAGGGAAGTATATGTACCAATTCTCTTAGTTAAGTTCACTGCCATCTTCAGTATTTCTTTATTTTGAAAAAGAACTGGATAAAAATATGCTGAAAATTAATACTTCCAGATGCAATGATTGTCAGGATACTGTAATTTTGGCTAATGTCTGTGTGTCTCCATGTTACATCCTTGATCTCTGCTTCTGCACAGCTTTAATTGATTAGATCTGGGGCACAACCTGGATTTCTAAGTTCAAGTGGAACAAATATGCGTTCATCATATTTCGGAAAAGCTGATATGAATATGTATTTTATGATAATCATGTGCCTGTGCATAATCAAAAGGTACAAAAACGGCAAAAACAAAGCCCCCAATATGAGCTGTTTCTTAGCACAGTCAACAAGAATTGGTCTAATATCACAGCTAAACCCCTCATGTGTTGGTAAAACAGCCACAATATGTAGTATTCAAGCTATGGGAAAAAAAAAATTCAAACAAAAATGGTTTAATGGACCGAAGTAATAGCTTAAGAAAATTGGAGGTTGAGAATGAATGCAAACCCTGATATTTTCTGGAATTTTTCCAGTTACAGCAATACTTGTCTTTAGATGTTTTCCCGATATGTTATCTGGGAATACCTCCAGGTATGACTGAATAGGCAGCAAAGAGAGATGAAGTCTCTCTCTCTGAGAAGCAAGGAAAGACCCTGATCTGTCTTCTCAGTTTGATGCTGGAGTTCTTAATCAAAGTACTTCCTCCTACGTATCATGATTTTCCCTTCAATCATACTGTAGATAACCTCCATTTTTTACAATTGTGACAGGAATGACTTATGGAAACAGGAAAAGTCCCATCTACATAGGACAGCAATGCAGTTTACTCTAAAATGAAAGCTGAGATTTGTGCTGGGAGTGTTGAAGGCTGTAAGATAAAAAGAGAAGTGTATTTTTTCCTCAGAGTGGTCACCATCATTGCCAGTTGATTAAAGGAACATGATGATAACAAACAAAAATATTTGTTTCAATTCCATTTGAGACAGAATGCAATGGACAAGTCACAGTACACAGCTGCAAGAACAGACCAGCAGCTCTGATTCAAAGGCAAAAAAGTGCAATCTCTTTCTGATATTCCTTTTCTCATGATTCCCACATAATCTTCTTTATGATTTGGATCTAATGTTCTAAAGGTCACTAAGACAGCAGTTAAATTTTGTGTAGAATGATAAAAGCGGCTTATTTAAGTACCTTTTACAAGGTACTTTGGATGATCTTGCATTCAAATAATGCTTCCATTTCCATTTTCCATTCTTTTCCAGAAAGTAATAAATCAATATTCATGTTCTTTCACCAATTCTGTACAGTCAGATTTTTTCCTGTTTTTAACTAAGGAAGTATTACTGAAGATATCTACTTTAAGAAAAGGTCTGCTTTAAGGAAAATCATTAATTTTTAAAGTTGCCTTCAAAAGGATATATGTGTAGCTAACAATATATATTTTTTATACTTCATAAGAGATCTCATTTTTCTAGTTGGATAATTCCACACCCTTTAGTGGCAAGTTTTAAACTTTTTAAAACCAAATATTCACTAGTCACCAAATCCTTCTGATGGGATTATTTGTGCTTTCACAAATATTCATGTAAACATATAATGTATGTGCTTATCTAGAACTTTTAGGTATACTTATTTCTGTTTTTTCACATGTAACTTGTTTTGCTTTTTCCTAGGAACTTTGAGGATCAGTTTCTAGCTTCTACAAACTTAACTGTGAACTGAGCCCCCTCAATTGCATATTTCTGTCACATTAACTCTGTTTCCTGAAAGTCTTTTGTAACCAAAAGCTGACTTGAATACAATAGATTCACCCACCCTAGAGTTTTCTTCAGGTAAAGAAGGAAAGAACTGAGATTTTTAAGAACAGTATTCAACAAACTTACTCCAGCAAAGTTTTACCTCAGAAACTACTGACAAGTGCTTGTAACTCCCTTAAGTACTTAATTAGCTGTGCAGTTCCACCAGCACTTCACTTCTGCTTAACACAATGCTCTAGCAAGACACAAAGTCTACCAAAATCTACTCCATTAATAAAAAAAGGTTATTCCCAAAGCTTGTTCAGCTAACACCACCATAGCCACACAGCTTGAAAATATTAGTCACTACAAAGTGTCTAAACCTTACTGGAAAATTAAGATACAATTTATTCAAGGGAAACACTCACCATATTGTTGCAAATAAATGCTTAAAATATTTAAAGATGAATTACTAGGAATTAATGACACAAAGCAGCCTTCTGTTGTTTCAGATGTCCAAATAAAATATAGCAAATTCACAAGTAGGTATTCCCATAATACACACAAGACTGTAAGACCACATGCTATTAAAAAAAAAAAATCCAAAATAACCAAACGACAAAAAACTCCATTACAAACAAATTAACATTTTGTTAACAAATTTGTTAACAAATTCCCAGTGCAATGTTTCCAAATCTATCCAAATTTAACTGGAAAGAGTATTCATTGGTTCAAACTGGTTTAGCTAATGCAGTCACTTCCACAAAATCTCAGGGTTCAAACCCAAGGAAAATGTTGAAAGATTAGCCTGGTATTTACTATTCATGGGCCCACAGAATAAAGGAATTTAAGAGAGGGTTAGAAATGTTTTTACAGAATCATAGAATATTCTGAGTTGGAAGGGACCCACAAGAAAAACTGAATCCAACTCCTGGCTCTAAACAGGACACTCCAAGAGTTACACCGTGTGCTTGAGAGCCTTGTCCAAACACTCCTTGAACCCTGTGTCAGGCTTGGTGCCGGGCTTCTCTGGGGAGCCTGTTCCAGTGCCCAGCCACCCACTGGGTGTAGACCCTTTCCCTGATATCCAACCCAAACCTGTCCTGACACAGCTTCAGGCTATTCCCTTGGGTCCTGTCACTGGTCACCACAGAGGAGAGATCAGTGCCTGTGCCTTCTCTTCCCCTCACAAGGAAGCTGCAGATTGCAATGAGGTCTCCCCTCAGTCTCCTCCAGGCTAAACAGACCAAGTGACCTCAGCTGCTCCTCATACAACTTCCCCTCAAGGCTCTTCACCATCTTCACTGCCCTCCTCTTGAGGGCATCTCTCATCTCCATCTCATCTCCTCCTCCATCTCTCTAATGGCTTAATGTCTTTTTCTTATTGTGGTGACCAAAACTGCACACAGGACTTGAGGTGAGGCTGCCTCAGTGCAGAGCAGAGCAGGACAATCCCCTCCTTGCCTGGCTGGCCATGCTGTGCCTGATGCCCCACAGGACACACCTGGCCTGCCTGGCTGTCAGGGCACAATGACTCAAATTCAACTTTCCATCAGTCAGGACCCCCACGTCCCTCTCCAAATGGCTGCTCTCAAGCCTCTCATCCTCCAGTCCTCTTGTATATCCAGGGTTGCCCTGTCCCAGGTGCAAAATCTACTACTTGCTTTCAATAAACTTCATACAGTTGGTGATTGCTCAACCCTCTAATTTGTCAAGATCTCTCTGTAGGGCCTCTTTGCCCTTGAGGTAGTAACAGAGACTACTGGTTTGTATATAGCCACATAGAACTTTACTGGTGCTGCCTTTGACCATTTCCAAAAGTAACTGCCTCCACCTGCAATGTTTATTATTTTACCTTTATTCTGTTCCTACCACAACACAAAACTGAAAAAATTATGCCTACCAAGTTCTGCTTTTGAGGAGCAGATCTGTAGTTGTGCCAAGATTTAGCAATGACAAAATCTTTGAAGATAAATGGGTTGACTATGATTTCGTCTGCTGAGCAAAACTTTGAATGCTGCAATTTATTCCTTGCACCCAGTCTGTAAAGCACACTCTCAGGAAACAGTATCCTCATTTTCAACCAACAGATCTTGGAGATCATGGCAAAATGGTGAGACTAGAGGCTGAAGTTATGGAATACTGTGTGAAGCTCAGAAACTATGCCTCAGAAAGATAAACACGCTGATGAGGACTTGTGAGGATGGAGCAGAAGACAAAGGAAAATAAGCAAAAAGTGAAAGGGGACAAGAAAAGAACTGAGCCTATAGCACAAAGCAGAAAAGACCTAAAGCTGAGGGGGAAATGGAGGCCACGGGAAGAACTGCTCAGGAGTGGTATGAGAATTATGAGAAACAGAATGATTTACTCAGCAAGACACACCAGACATTAACGTACACAGTAACATGAAAAAGGAGAAGCCAGGGAAAAATTGGCATCAAAAATACGTAACAATAGATTATGGCTTTTCTGCATCACACAGTACATATTTTACCATGTTTTAATGTTATAATTCAGATGACAAATGCTCACTGTGTATATATATACACACACACATATATATATACACATAAATTATACATACATACATTCAGTATAGTTAACACGATCCAGCTCCCATCTGGACTTTATTTCCTGAGGGAATGCAGAAAACCAGCCAACTACCTCATGCTCAGCTCAGACCCTGAGGTTGCTGCCTTGTTGGGGTGGGGGAGGGAGGAATATGGATAGACACAGCATCAAGTGCATACCCAGACTGGCTGCTGCACTTGGGGAAGTGAGGGGCATGGGGAAGGGGGAAGAATCTGCAGAATTGTTTCTCTGTCCAAAGATCAAACAGAATGAGGAAGAACACACCTAATGCTTCAAGTGAGAACATGTATCTAGAAACACAGCATAACAGGGAAAGAGGGACACAGCAGAGGCTCAAGCTGCTGCTATTACCCTCACAGCACACAGAGGTGCATTTTTTTTTTTTTCTCAAAAAAGAATCCAGTTCTTGTCAGAACTGTATAGCTGGACTAGAGCCTTTTCTTGAAAAATCAAGGTAATACCCAGGTTTTAGTGGGCTTACTGGTCAAGCTGTCAGTAAATCAATCATGCAATTTTCAGTGCTTGGTATCAATAGTGAAACAGCCAATGCAAAGGACACAGCAAGACAGAAAATCACAACTATTATGACTGCAAGGGCAAACTGCACTATTTATTAATTTTTCTCCTAAAAATGTATGTCATGGCCAGACTCCATAACAAGCTGTATGACATAAATCAAGATAAAGAAATGCTTTTTAAAGCATATACAAGACTTATTACTTTGGTATCTGTCCTCTTTCTTACTTCTCTTCCTTTTCATATCTTGGACTGAAATAACAGAAGTTCCCACTGCAACATTATGTAGCTGAGCAAGTCACCTAGATACTGTAGATATGTTTGGACAAACTTCTGGACAAAGTTATAAATAAGCCTTGGATACGGCTATTCTCATTTTTTGTTCTTCAGCATGTCTCTTTGTTCTCTAAGGATGGAATGAGAGTCTAGTGCCAGGGGAAAGACAAACTGATCTATGATGGGAACTGACATGCTCCAAAATACTATTTTGGCCTTTAGAGAAGACAAAAGGGGAAAATAAGTGTGCAGAGTTGTTAGAGATAGGGATTCTGTTTGTTTTTATGCACTGCTATTCTAAATTCCTCCCTTAACACTTTCCCAAACTTCCTCAGAACAAAATCTCTAGCCAAAGCCAATGAATTGTTATGACCACTTTGTTATCAGATGTATACTTTAATATCTTGTGTCTTCAGTATCACAAAGCTGTAGGGACTTCTGAAAGATACTCCCTTTACTTGTTATTTCTCTACCTGCAGATGTAATAGGAACACAAACTGCAAATATCACTGAATATGTGACTTTAAAAGAACTGGGCCATGAGAAGGGTTTTCTTGGATCTCCTTCCACTTCCCTGGGCCTGCAGAGTCTTTTGCTGCTGCTTTCATATTTTCTTAAACGCCAGTATAAAGCTTCAGCTTCTCATCTTTTGTGTTCCTACTCTAAGGTTCTTTCAGAATCTCACTTCTGTGAGGGTTAAAAAACTATCTCATATCTCTAGCTAGAAGTTAGAAGCATTTGCAATTTATTCACACATCTCTCCCTCTCAGATAACAGCTAACAGCAAAGGACCCTAGAAAAGTATAAGTGAAGCAAGTGCAATAATCTTCCTTACAATCTTCAGTACATCAAGGAGCTCATCAGCTGATACTTACGGAGGCGTCACTCCTTTTGGAAGGCCTAATGCGTTGACAGAAATGGGCGGTGGCTGGGATGGCAGCATGGAGCTGAGAAAAGCCGCTGGAGACTGGCTGGAATTAGGAAATCTTGGAGTTGGAGACAGGCTGTGGGAAGGTGAAGAAAGGGAAGGAAGAGGAGGTGGAGGAGGTGGAAGTGGAAAGGAATCACACATTGGATATGTCGCTGTTGGACTAAAGACAGGTGGAGGTGGAGGTGGAGGGGATGGAGAAGAAGGAGACCAGGCATATTCCCCTTCTGGAGCAAACTGCTGAGAGAAGGGAGGAACTGGCACTCTCCCAAACTGTTTCTGAGAAGCAGTAGGAGACATAGGAGAAGGAAGGCTAGATGTAGATGACCCAGAAGATGGAGTCACATAACCTGAAGCAGGGCTGATGTTCTGGGCAGCAATGAACTGCTTAGGCCGAGCATAGTTGAAGGAGCTGGAAGACTGCATGGTTGGGGAAGTATGAGAGTTAAGAATACTCATTGGCACAGGAGAAGTGGCAGACTGGCTGGACTCAAGCTCCTGGAAGGAGGGGGGAGGAGGAAAGGAAGGAGAAGAGGGAGGGTGCTGATGATCAGGTTGCTGTTGGTGACGATACCACTGTCCACTTTCTTGCTCCAGACGAATTTGGTTCTGCAGCTGCTGTATTTTTTGGGGGTCCCTGTGGGAAGCAAAAAGAGACAAAAAGATGATCAGACATGCAGTGCTGGCTGGGGAGGAGGTAAAAGTTCCACTGATCTATGGTCCAGGAAAATTGAAAGAGAAGGCAAGTTCAAAGCATTTACATATGTTAAATAGCCCCATTTCTTCAGAGTTAACACAATTGCTACAAAAGTCCATTTTTTTTGTCCTCAAGACGAAGGAAAAAGGGTAGACAGGACAGAATTTAACAGAACCATCAAGTCTTCAAAAAGGTAAATTTTATGGCAATTTGAAGCACTTATGATATTTTAAAGGAACAATCCAGATAATGGAATTAAAAGTAAAAGTACTGAAATTCTTAACAATGTTTCTTTTTGTTTCTGCTTTTTATTCAGTGGTCCTGTTTCAATAAGGCTGAAATATTTACCCAGTAACAACTTCAGCCCTAGCTGAATTTCTGCTGTAGCCCCTGTGGGCCAGTCAGACAGCCTAATTACAGCCATACTTTAAATGAGGTACTTGGAGACAAGGGACTAACTTCTGTGTTAGAATCACCCATGTATCTAGATGAGCAAAGACTTCTGAGAAACATCTGTAACCTAGGGAAGCTGTGAACTAAGCTTCCCTAGTCCCACTTTTTCTTCCCAGTTTTATTTTCAACTGTAGGTCCTGAGACAAATCTTAGCAGATACTTAATATGGTTCTGAGGCATTGCAGTACTATCAGCCCAAATGGAAGCAAGAATTTCATATAGAAATGCAGAAATTCACTGGAAGAAGAGTAGAGACTAAAGAAGTTAATATGCAGGAGGACTCAGAACTCTTAATTAAGGAAAAAAAAAGAAAAAGTAAAATGTTCAGCAGTGAAGCAAATAAGAACTGGGTTGTTTTTGTCTCAGTACAGTTGTTTGAAAGACACTAAGCTCAAAATTACCTGTGTGGTCTATCATGTGACAGTACATCAGACTGACTTGCTTAAAAATTGTTGGTTTTCAGCTGGAAAACGTAATTTTATCTCAATACTCCAGATATCCACAAAGTTTCTGCATGTGCACATATACCTTTTCTGTATATTTAATATATAAACACTTTACTGTATACAAATATGCCATTGTTTATATATAATTTAGGTTATCTAAGCAGAAATTTTAGAAGCAGTCTGCCTAATGCATGGCATATGAATGTATGATTCTGGCACAACAATATACTTTTGTTGATAGCAACAAAATTACAAATTGTAATAACAAAATTACAAATGGTAATAACATCATATTTTCCATTTGAAGATTAATTTTGATATTCCAACCATCTACATTTCCCAGAAAATGTTTTCTGACAATAATTCTGCTTATGATCTCAGGCCAAAGGAGATTGCTTAGATAAGAAAAAGGAGAGCAAGCTCTTTTAGGGCAGAAAACTGAAAAATCAGTCACTTATATTTAACAGTTGCCTTTCTTTGGTGGTGTTGATGTAAAGATGGTTTAATTCTAGCAATGGCTCACTAACTACAAATTTCAGTACTGAAAAGGAAATTAACATTTTCTTTTTTAGTAAAATTAGCAACAAGAACATCTAAATGTTGCAGATTACTTTGTAAATTTTATAATTCATTTTTTAATGTTGACAATAGAGACTCTAAATCCCTATCAGTTCAACTTTTCACTCTACAAGACACAGGCTGAAACTTATTCTTCTATTTTTGGGAAATTACTTAACAGTCACCTTTATTTAAATTGGTTAAAACAACACAATTTTAGTTCCCATCAGCATTCGACTCTCTTAGTTGGTGGCAGAAACAGTTCAGGTGACCTCTGACTGGACAGAGAAAACAACCTTTGAGATTACTAATTTCACCTAATTCTGCATCTTTGGCCTGAATATTTGCAGACCTACTGTCGAAGACCTCTAAAATTATTAACAAATAATAGTTATTTTATTTTTCATCATAATCACCCTCAATATTTTTTTATTTATTACAGACAGACTAAGGTTAAAAAAAACCCCAAAAAACAAAAAAGGGGAGACTTTAGCACTGTAAAAGAGGTGTTCAATATAGAAGAAACATAGCTGTCTCCAACACTCCTATGTTTATCCAACATGTGCTGAAAGCAAGTAGGAGTGCCATGTCTTGAGACCTTTTTATTTGCATTTGCCAAATCACATGGCGCTGTGCCCGGCCAGCAGCGTCCCACAAATGCCCATCTATGGCCCTGTCAATGCAATGCATGGCTGCAGCGCTGCTGCTGCACTGCTGCTGGCCCCGCCAGGCAGAAGCAGAAACCAGATTCAGGGTATGTCTACAAAAGGGTGACAGGCAAAAATGAGGTTGCTCGAGGCTCTCACACTAAGCTTGACTTGAGGCTGCAGGAATATGCATGCCTATACATCAGGGTTTATTAGCCCAGGACAATACTGATTCTGGTTGGATAGCTCTCGGTCAGCTTAGAATCCACATAAATCAAGTATTTGTTTGCTTGAAAAATAACATGCAAACACAACCGTTATCACATCAGTCCATCGGGCAAAAATCCACAAAGATTTGCTCCATCTTAGAGCAAATTTTCATGCCAGTTTTAGAAGTGCATAATCCTTGCCTGCAAAGGAATGTTCTCTACCTCAGAGCTATTCTTTTAACATCAGACACTGCCGTACTGTTTTCTTCAGGGGAGGTATCCTAGAGATGTGTCATTATGAAGAAGAAAAGGAGGGGAAAGGGTATCAATTCACCAGTGCTTCTTTGGAATGACACCATCAGTGGTGGAAGTTCTACACAGGTAGATCCCTGAAAGATAACACTGCGGTGACAAAGACAGGGAGAGCCCAGCTGCCAAAATTATGAAAGGTCATCAGCCCTCATTAGTAGGCAAACAAAGAAGGGAATTAAAAGAGTTAGTTTTTGGATGAGATTACAAGAAAAACTAATTTAATTGTAATTACATCCTCTTTCCAATTAGCTGAAATATGTTTTGTAATTTTACAGGGCACACATGCTTTCAGGGAATGCATCAAGCTTATCTAAACAACAGAGCATAAACTTATTTTCTTATGTGGATTTTTTTTTGCCAAATAATTAATTATAATAATATAAAAATGAGCATTTAAAAGTAATTTTTTAGCAAATTCAATCAGTAAATGGTAAAGCTAAGTAATTTTAAAAAATCATAGCTAGGTTAAAATGAATATTGAGGAATTTCATCAATTCACTGAAAAGCAGGCCTAGTACTACATAAATATGTTTAAAAGTTCTGCTTTAGAATTTGTGATGTTCTTCCAATACCAGATATTCTTAACCAAGATATTAAAATATCTTTTCAGATCTAATAGGTATGCTAAAGCAGTTCAAAAATGCAAGCAGTAAAACAGTAAGATGTTAATGAAAGCAGACATTAGTTTCAACAGAGGTGAGGTTTCTGATACACGTTGCCTGTAAGAGCAGCTTCACACACAGGTTTAATACAAAGCACTTGGAATGTGCTCAGTATGGTGATGACTTTCAGAGCTAAGGGATAGGAAGAAAGATTTGAAAACAGATCTTAAAAGCAAAGACTAGAGACATGAGGTTTCTTGGTGGACAACTATGAGTACCAATACATACACCCAAGTTTAACAGCTACTTGAGAATCATATTTTGAAATATGCACTTGGTTTAAATTACAATAGGCTAGTTTATATTTTTATCCCATTTTTATAATGCTTTTTCTCCTGATAACCTCTTTGTATCACATTGTTTTGAAAACAGAGCAGTCTGTGACTGAGAATCAAACTGGTAACAGCCCTCATCAGGAATGGTAAGTCCAAGTGCCTGAACACAGTGGAGTCGAGGAGGGGACATAGGTAGTAGTTTTACATCTGTCAAAGTCTCAACAAGACCTGGCTACTGGATTGCAGAGAATGTTACAGCAGATGGCATTTCCAGGAATGCAATAAATCCTTCATACTTAACTTCTCTCCTAGGCTTATTCACATATTCCCAGTATTAGGATATGTACCAGCTTTACTTTTATCTTACATTACAAAGCTTATTTGGAGAAACAATGTTCCTCTTCTGGGAAGTATCTTACTATTTGCAGTTTAATCATCAACTTTTTGTACCTTTAAACACAAAAGTTCATATGGAAGCCTTTCTATCCAAACTACTTCTCTTGGAAGGGGAAGTTTGCCAAAGGTAGAGAAATGCAGTTCAAGCCTTGAAGACTCTGTACACAAAATGAACTCTACCAAGTTATGCCTACCATGAAGTATGCAAGGGCATTGAAATTCAGTCAGTGTTTTACTACACAGTATACAAAGTAAATGGAATTAGTAATTTTAGAAGTAAAGAACCAAGATTAAGTGATGTTTTCTATAACTTCTTAAAATTCCCAATTTTGTCCCTCCTGATCTTAATAAAAGGAGCAAAAGGAAATAAGACAAAGAAAACCAATTTTTGTTTGAAAGAAAGAGTCCTATTTATCTCAGGTATGGAAGAATAATGAGCTCCCTTCTGTCTCCAGTCATTCCTGAGCAAAAGCAGACCGGCCCCTTCACAATCCTACCAGTGACCTGCTCTTTAAGAAACAGATTGTGCAGTTCTACAGAAATACACAAAACATACCACTGAAATGAAGCTACAGAAATATTTTAAGTGAAAAATAATCAGAATTAAGCACAACTTTAAAAGGTTGAGCATTTTTTCTAAGGTAAGATTCAAAAATAATGCCAGAAAATGTCTGTATATTTGGGGTAGCAACTACTCACCTCCATGAACTCTACTTTCCAATAAAGATCTAGCTTCTAACACAGTAAATACTATTTCTTCAGAATTATGCTGGAGCTCTACCAAAAATGAGACAGTCACTGTCATACTGTATCAAATGGCAGGGGCCCTTCTCATCGAGTTCCATCTCAGCAGCTCTCTATGTATAGATGGATTTTTTAATATGTGTACATTTAGATGTATTTATCTCTAAACTTTGATATTTATACAATAAAAGCCAGGATGATGTTTTTCTCCATAATCTGTTAATTTATTAAAATTGGAATGTATCACATATATCCGTCTAGCTCCTGGGCAGCCAAACCGGATACCTGCTTCTGCATCTGTGGCTCCCAGCAGCTGGCAGGACAGATCTGCCAGGTAGCTCTTAAAGACATTTAATGTGCTTCCTACAAGCACAACATGTGTACTTTACTGATATAGTACCTGCTGAAAAATTAGTAATTTTCTTAACTTCTGACAGTTACTACTTAAGAAACTAAAATATACATACCAACTTATCCAAAATGTGAAAGTAATCCTGGATATCTGGAATTCTACTCTTCACAAAATTCCTAATACAATTTAAAGTTTTCCACCAAATTTATCAAATATTGAGTTGTTAAAAATTAAAAAACCCACAAAACCTAACCTAATCTGCCAGTGAATTAATTAACAGCTGTATTGAACAGAAATACAAAAGTAATTCCAACTTAAATATCCACTGAAGAAATGTTTGCTTATTTTTAGAAATGTTAAAAATGCAAATATTTGTCAAGGCAACAATGTGAAGTAAGGGGAGAAGAGTTGTCTCTTTTAACAAAGACTGCTATGCATTCAACACACACACAGCCTCCAGGCTGTATCAATACAAATACATTTAGACAAGCTTTAGGTTTTCTGAGTCTGAATAGTCCCTTATATTGTGGGGGGGAAAAAAAGAAAAAAAAAATGGACTGTTTTAAATGCTGCAAGGGTTCATATTTATGCAAGACTAGAATTATCAGTTAAAATAAAAATGGGAGGAGGCAGGTGAGGGAGGGGAGAGGATGGGGGAATGACAACAACAACACACAGAAACCAGCACCAGTTTGGTTCTAGCATGAAATTATTCAGAGGTATGTTTTGTCTACACTAAGAGATTATGGGGGGATGCAGGTTGCCATTACAATTAAACCTCATGCTAGGTACCTGAAATACTATAACTAGGAACCATCTCCAGCAGCTGCAATCCTTTAACATTTTTATTACCTTCCTTTCAAAGCTTAACAATCTGAAAATGCAGATTCACACAAATATTTTCCATATTTCAGGTTGATACACAGGAGCATTTATAATTAGTTTCAGTGTAACCTAACACACTCCTAGAAGAAGAAATAGGGTGCAAGAACACAGGGACTGTGTTAGGAGCACACTGTGAAGCTGAGCTTTTCATCTAAGAAACTTCATACACACGGATGAGAAGTGTAAACAATGAACTCCCTTGTAACGAGGTCCTGCTGTAATTTGTATGTTAAAAACTTTTCTATCTATGCTAAAAAGTGGCTGTAGCTGTGCCCATTTTCCACTCTGGTTTGATTATCTGTCAAACACATCAAGGTAATTCCTGTGCTAAGGAAACCAACAGTAGAGATAGTGCCAGTATTCAGCAAACACAAGCCATTCTTTAAAGACAGGAACCATTTTTTATCCCTCAATACCACTGTGGGGACATTTTTCAAAACATGCACCAGTGAGATAACACATTTAGCTTGAATACAGAAAGAGAGGAAATGGTGCTCTTGTGCACATTCATTGTTCCCAAAAGTCATAAAGATACAATACAGCTTTAGCAAAAGTGCTAAACTTCATATCTCTGGTAGGGTTAGACTATAAGGATTGGTCTGGTAGTCAAAAATCTGTCTGGCTTGGTAATTCAATTGTGTTGCACAGCTATTGAGCAGGCTATCCAGTAATGGATATCACAGTTAAAATATTACACAGGCAACAGGTTTTACTGACAAAAGAAGCTAAAAGTGTAATGTTATTATGAGGTAAATTGCACTGAGACATTAATTACAATTCAGGTTCCAATCCACAGCTGCATCAGCCCAAAGTGTAGGAAATCACTACTCGGAATGCAGGAATGAACTGGCCTGCAAACAGAAAAATAGGTCTTCTGACTCTGATCATGTTATACTATGTAGAAGGTTATGTTCTGTGCTGATTAGTATATATTTAAAGAAAATATGGGGTGGGAAAAAATATTTTGAAGTATTAAAAACTGTGCTAGCCTAAAACGAAAAGTGAACAGAAGAAAAAGATGTAGTACAATACATTTTCTCACTGGAACAACACACGCACAGTTGTCTTTTTTAATTCAAATATTTATTTTAAATTTAATTATATTTGATTAAGATGCTGTGTAAATCACCACATTTCATCTACTACTGACCACCAGAGTGAAGAGATTTGCTTATTTTTACACCCACTCAATAACTGTTACAGTGGGCTTAAAATCGGAACTCCAGGTCTTCAATATTAACATTCCAGTATCTGTCAAGTGTGTTCTTTGGGTTACATATAAAGAGGACTGCTTTGTGCTACTGAAAGAAATATTTTTGTGAGAAAGAATGGATAATATATTAAAAAGGGAAAAAAATCCTGAGTAGCTGCTGGATGTCTTGACATTAAAGGGTGAGCACAGTTGCTCTCAATGTGTTTTTAGGAAAATTAAAATTTTAACTCTCTATTAAAAAGACTCACAGAACTAAGGTAACTTTAGAACCTAAGTTCTAGGCCCTTTTATTATCTATTCTGTACTCACAAACAGTTCTGACATTTGAGCAGGTAGCTGTCTCATGTAAAACTGGGATATTACCAGCTGACACATCAGTAGTTTATGTTACTGAAACTCAGTGGAGGCATCCTATTCTTAAACCACCAAATGAAAACAAACAACTGAAAAGGAAATAAAAACATAAGAACTGGTATTTACAGGAAATAATTACATACTTCTGCAATTCTTCCATTAAAACAATATGATAGACTTTATTTAGGTGTCAGGCCCATCTTAATGCTATAAAGGTTTCGTGCTATACCATTCTCCTTGAAGTCCTTCTCGGCACACAAACATAACCCCCTCAACAACATACACCAACTTTTATGGAAGGAGAAGCAGCAGGAATTAAAGCCAACTGCTAAAGACAGTAATTCTCTTTCAGCCTGGTTGTCAGGAGCACTGGAAACTGAAAACAACATTGCAGCATTGCTCACAACTTTTGTGACATTTATTCAACCAGTACAATCCTAACATAATTACATCTTATGCTTGATACAGCATAAGATGCTATATCCCTGAAAATAAAATAGTTTACAGGGTATTGTCACTCCTTTTCTAGCCAGACATGTACTTCAGAAGTGTGAGTTTGGAGGTTGAAATTTTTTGTTTGTTTTTAAAAGGTGTCTTCCCTGACGTATGAAGAGACAAGAAAAATTATGATACCCAAAATGTTGCTAAAGTACCCTAAGATATGAAGAGCTGCTACTTTTTGCATTATAAACATAATTTCCCCATTGATTGGCTAAAACAAACAAAAAAATTTAAAATCTTTCAGCAGGATTATTAAGCAGAGGCCAAATCCACCTACAGTACACAGATGTCTCTGCAGCCAAAACCTGCTTTTAAGTAGTCAGAATATATTATGGTCCTGAACATTTGAAACATCACAAAAAGAAACATCGCATACTGTTGTTACACACATCTGGACACTGACGTACAACCTGAATTAGCTTCTTGCAATGGCAACACAATTTAATTTTTTTTTTAACTGCTAGCTCAGTGTACTGACAGTGTACTATTGTTCTGGAAAGCTTAAATGGAATACCTCATGCATAAATGGAAGAGCAAATAATTTCTTTTGTACTTTAAAGTGAAAATACATTCCATAAAGATGATTCATTTCAGGTACTATTTGTTTTTTACTATATCAAACAACCTTGAGTATGAGAGACATATAGTAAGGACTTCTTCTCTGAAGTAAGCTGCACCTTAAGTGATGTATAATCACATAAAAAGAAGGAATCATATAGGCAAACACATAATGATAAACACGTGTTATAGACAAATACTGTGCCAATGAGTATGAATGGCTGGTTCCTTCTCTACAATTGTTTTGAACCTTGCTTAGCTCTCAGTGAAAACAGTCAGCTGTCTTATACAGAGAAAACAAAAGGAAGAACTATATTTCATTTTCTCATAAATAAAATTGTGACCAACGTGGTGACTAGCCAAAACCAAGGAACCTGGCACTTCTAAGGAAACAGTAAGGACACATCTTCATTTGGGTTTCCGCTTGAGTCAGAAATGTGCTTTTAAAACAAGTTTCCAACCTTTTTCTCTGGTTTGCATCTTTGAGAAGCCTCTCAAGAACATGAACTCCTTTCCTATCAGGTAAAATGAACTAACCAACTTGAGTCACTAATAAGCTTCAGTCCATAGAACAGACTAGAGCTAGTGCAAAACAAAAAACCAAAACCGCAAGCTCAATGACCCTGAAGTGTGCAGATACCATGCCCTCAGCATGTTTCTTCACTCTATGGAGCCACACTTGTTTCTGTGTACTATTTGCTAATGTAGGCTGTACACTGAATAAACTACCATGAAGTGGTAGCCAAACCATACAGTCTAAGAGGCTTTTAAAACTAAGTGTTTATCCCACAAGATGTATTAATTTATTTGATTTGTAGGGTTCTCTTTATAGGATTTCTTTACACTTTCAAAGTGTAAACATACTGATGTGTAATATATGTCAAAAATATGGTATCTTGCATATTATTCAACATTTACATACTCAGAGACAATGTATTGACTTATCCTAGTTAGCAATTTTACTATTTCTATGTCTTAGTACAGATTTTCCTATTTGATTGCCTGCAGCTGGCCTCCAGAAATCAATTAATTCCACTCCTCCCATCTGCCCTGCAGTAAAAACCTCCCAGACAAAACAAACATGCCTTTTTTTGCTTTCAGTCTGATCACAGAGTAGTTTGTAAAAAGCTAGTTACAAAGTGTATTTCTGAGGATTTAAAACCATTTTGTGTGACAATTATGAAGATTCTTTCTTTATGGACTCATTATTTTGATGATTCATGCACCTTCTTAGCCTGGAGCTGGACACTCTCAGAGAAAGTATATTAGAAACAGCACTTATCTGATTTAAGGGTTCCAAGTTATATTTTTCCATATTTATTAAGGTAAGATTTATGTTAAAATGAACATTCCAGAATGGATGACAAAAAGAGTGGTTTACCTACTCCTACAGTAAAGTTCATTTGGTTTATCTTGACCTACAGCAGTTTGTTTTATCCTTACTGTCACTACTGTAAAAGGTTTTTACATTGAATTGTACGTGCACTTTATTCCTACCCATGTTCCTTGCCTATGGCAGGAAAGTTGGAACTAGATGTTGTTTAAGGTCCCCTCCAACCCAAACTGTTACACGATTCTATATATAAATTGTTTCTTTAACGTAAGTAGATTACTTAAATTACAATTGGAAACTATTGGTAAATCACTGTTAGTAAACTGAAATTAGAAAAAAAGTAATCCATACGTTGTTTCTATTACTGTAAGTGCTAGCAAGATGTAAAAATTGCAATACATATCTTTCACAATGAAGCCAATATTAATTGTGTGTAAACCTTCTCTACAAGTATCACAACATCTTTGACTCCAAGTATCATTTACCTCAAAAAACAGCTGAGACAGAGAAAAATTAGGCTGTGCTTTGATAAACAACCAACAGTTCCATATCAAATATGTCATTTAAGACTTCTAGGTTATTTCAAAGATAGAAGGATATTGACAATAACAATATTGGTAGCACTGAAGTCAGCATTAGTGTGGATCATATAGTTCTTCCTTTTTTCACTATGAGTTTCCACATGGTCCTGTTCTTTCCAGCAATACTCAGATCACGGTATAATGCTGGTCTGCCTTCTCATCTGTCTTTGTGCCTCTTCCCCTGGGTTACCAGAAAATCTTCACCACCCCTTGTGAGCTTGAGAAAACCTACCTAGGGTGTACAATATGAAAATTCATGACTTTACCTTCTATCTCACTACTTATGCTAGCCTTTCTGGAAAACCATGCTTCATTCTCTGGAAAAAACCTGTTCTAAAATAACCTCATCTACTACCGATTTCTACTGTGAACTCAAAGAAACTTATTTGAGGTGTTAGAATCTGCATGACCCTTGTGTCGCTGAGCCAGTTTACTTCAGCTACTCTGTAGCCACAAATAAAATTTACACAGTACATTGATTCAGTTTCTCACTTGAGGGATCCTCCTATTCTTATTCTGCTTCAGGTAGAAACCTCAATCATGGCACTGAACAAAAGCATATACAATAACAAAAGAATTTGGATGATTTAAGGTCAGCTAATTTATTAGACAATTCATACAAAATATGATAATATTTTACTGCAGAAAAATAAATATGTAAAAAGTCAAAAAGCTAGAGAAACCAGAAAGAATTTTAAAATATAGTAGTTTTTGTCATAAAGGTACAAAATAAGGCAAGGACATGTAAGTTCTCCAACTAGTTGTGCTATATGTCAGGGAAAGTGAGCACCCAGAATTGCAGAAAAGACTTTGCTGCTTAGTATTTTTGTTTGGAGGAAAACAAGTACATTCCCCTATAGTCATCCTCTTTCTCATGCCAAAACTGTAATGACTCCGTGCATTCAGACTTACCACACTAATTACATTCTCACGCCCTGAAGGCACTGTTGTTTGAAGCTGTCCATTTCTTGGTCATTTCATAAACCTTCAGAGACTGCAGTTTTCCAAATGAACTTCAAGACTTCAATGTTAAAGTTACTTAAATAATCAGTAATCCATCAGGCCTTAGTTTAAAAAATGGGGAAACAAACTTTGCTAAGCAAGAATTGATAGTGCATAATTCTTGCTGTACACTGTCCAGGCAATACTTCACAGATTAGTTATGTCTGATCTTCTACACTAGGGAGAACATTTGCCCACAAGACCCTAATACTAAAAATGGCATCTTGTGATTCAAGATTTTTTGTTTGGTTTAAATTAGTCTAATGTTTAAAATCTTACATTTGAAATTAAGAGGAATTGGTAAGGCAAAAGTCCTAGTTTCATATAATTCATAATTGCAGGAAATGTTTTTCGACCCTTGGTTGACTCAAAATTTTTTCTCATGATTTTTAGCAGCATGATCTACTTCCCCAGTGAATCACTCAGAATGAATGAGAAGAGATCTGGATACTTGGAAATAGCAACAGAATCTCATAATCATTTTCAAATCTTCTATATATTACATAGCTTTATATCTCTGGAACAAGCTCCAGATGTGTAAAACAGTAATACCTGATTTGTGATATGACTAAAAGATTATTTGCCTTTTTCTACTGGCCTTCAGTTTGATGTCATGTTGCTCTAATTCTTCTCCAAAGAGTCAAAAGGAGATACATAGGCAAATGTTCTCATCACTTCTCTTTGGCATCTCACTTACATAACAGTAAATAGTACAGCCTTCTAGAGAGTCAGGGAAACCCCCAGTGTGCAGTTCAGTGTGTGTAAACTTGATGCTAAATGTCAGAATGTATGAAGACTCTCTTAAAGAACACCTTTAGAAGTCATCCCAATAAACCACAGGTTTCACAAAGATTACTCAGATTAGAGCAGAAAACACATAAAATGTTCAACGCATCCTCAGTAATGCAGATAAAAATAACACTACCCAAAATTCTTTCTCCCACCCACAACTTAAGCAGTTCATGAGACAACTGAAATACTCATAATACATCACATGGTTTCACAGTCACACTAGACTTAGCATTTAATTTATTAAAGTACCTTTTCTTTTCATATACATCATGAGTTAGTGAACTAGTATGACAGCTCTTACTTATCAGTTAACAAAAGTACTCAGCTACACTTGATGGGGAATATTCTTTTAGGTGGAATTAGTATCAGGGAGGATCTACAGTTCTAACACTACCACACCCAGCTAGTGTCACCATGTAGGAGTAGAATTAATAGAAAAGGTCAAATTGTTTAACAGCATTATGAAGTAACATTGTTAGAGTCAGGAAGAAATCTTATGATTATTTATCAACACCATCAGCTGTAGAACAAAGAGCTGAACAAAAGCCAGGGGGAAAAAATCGTTTAAAGTGAGACCTAAAGTAGTAGTCTTAAAGGAAGTCAGAGAAGGTGACGAAAAAAGATATGCCAAACTGATTTTAAATATTGCCAAAAAAGCACAGTATCTCACTGTATTCTGTATGAAGAGGAATGTGAATATTTCAGACCAGATCAGACTGGAACAGGAATGGCAAGTTTGGTTTTAATCACACCAATCTTGCCAATTGCTTAAAAGTGAGACATCTGCATTGCTTAGTCTAAAAAGGCTCATATCAATGTAATTAACTTCCTTGTACTTCATGTTCCCTAAACAATCAGCAAAATAGTTCAATTAAAATGTTAGACAATGTTTTCCAGCAGAGAAATACACATCTTGGAAGTATGAATGTTAAAATATAACCTAGCCTTTTTATGCATCAGGAGCAAATCTATGATTTACTTTTCCCAAGTTCAACCTCTTATTTCTGTAAGATGCCCCCAAATCTTTTTATAATTCTTTCAATTGCATATAAATATAATCTCCTGGTATTAGTATATTAGGTTGGCTAAATATAGAAAGGAGCACTCACTCGTGTTTTATGGAGCATTTTCTTTGATATGCAGCTAATATAAACAAAATGAGCAGAGAGAAGTTGGCAGTGTTCCACTGACATTACATCACTTTTCCTTAATAGGAAACCTCTCTGCAACTTAACATCTTGCTTTAAACACTCAGAAGTGTCCACAAAGTCTTCAGTGAGGATCCTCATATAAGGCCAGCAGTTAGCTGCAAAGGGCTCTAAGATGAAGCTGGATCTCCCACTACAGAACCAAAAAGAAACTCTCTAGTGAAAACCACCTTTCAAATGTCACCAACCACAGAGCAAGGGAGTTGCATAATGTCTAAGAAAAGACATGTAAAATGTACATAATTCCTGTAAAAAAGGAAAGGATAAAGTTCTAATTTCTATGATGCTACTTCTGTAGACTCAGAAGTTCCTCTAGAAACCAAATTAAAAACAGAGGCCTAATCCAGCAGATATAAATACGACAGAGACGCAAGCATCTATCACAGTTTCATATGCTGCTTACTCTTTGTGCTCCTCCAAAAGACAAAATCTTCTGTTTTGAAGAAATTAATTACTGTAAAATATTATATGATATTTATTTACTAAGATACAGATGTTGCCGCCCACACAGGTTGAGCTTTTTACCAAAACAACAGGACTGTACACCATGAAAATAAATTATATGTGCAGCAAAACCCAGTGGACCTACAAGGATTCCTCTGAGAAGAAGACAAGTCCTTGCACTCAGTTTTCCTCATCCATTACTGAGATGGCTACTCTTTATTGTGTGCTATATATTGAGGAATGAAAAGAAATCCACATAGTACATGAAGAAGAAAAAGAGCCCAAATTTATGTTCATGTTGTAATTAATGTAAACATAAATTCCAGTTATTGTATTTCTAATGTGCATATTTGCTGAGGAAAAATCCAATTCCCCTTCAAGTCTGCATGCTGCATTTGCTGGCATGGAATTTTATTGAGAACAAAATTTATTGAGGCACTGTCACGTAGACACACATGAACACAAAAATGTATTTACCACAGTACAAAAAGTCATGGTAGGTCATTTTGTCCTCTGCTTTTTCCAAAAAAAGTTTGAGAGAAGTTCACTGAGTGGCCCCTACTGCTTTTAGTTGCAGCTGTGCAGCAAACAATCTTTCAAAATTTACAGTAATTGTTGCCATGTTTATATCAGTGGCTCTCAGTAAGGAAAATACTAATCTAGTAAAGGTATGCAAAAAATAAATGTAAGCTGAGCTACACTGCATATCACTGTGATTGCTCTCACTTAGGAACCACCTGGTCTTACAACACCATGAATTCTCTGTTCCTCTTAGGAAGACATCCCTTAACACTTCTTATGTCCAACCCTGTTCTTTCACTTCTGTTTGTGATGGCAAAACAGCTCAGGACTCTAGCAGAAAGGGCAAGTGAATGAAAAGTTGAAAGTCAACATAGAACTGGGTAAATTGACGGTTTTGTTTGGTTGTTGGGTTTTTAGTGGCTTGGTTTTGGATGATGAGTTGTTTTGTTTGTTTGGCTTTTTAAAGTGGAGTCTGTTCACTTCTTCAGACTAAAGAGCAGCCACCTGAAGGGCTCTGCTGGCGTGGCAGTGAAGTGGTGCTTGTCCAGGAACCAGCACCTGAAAGCTGGACCTCCCATAGCTCACACTGCCAAGGCAGGGTTTGCAAAGCCTATCTTTAGTTGGTTATTGTGAAGGATAAGAATGAACTTCTGTATGCATTCTTCTATGGATGACTGCTGTTTACTCTCTCAATGGCAATGACCAAATAAGATCTTGAAGTTTTATTTCACGTATACTTTTTTAATTCAATTGCCCCAAAAATGAATGAAATCTTTAATGGAGGTAAAGCCAAAGTTTAGTTTACAAAAAGAGAAAAGTAATTTCAAACCGGTTAGTGTGCCCAATGAATAACTGGAGAAAATTTCACCTCCATTTCTAGAAGTATCTAACTATCTAAAAATTTCAAATAGGGGTAACTGTGCAATATTACACTCTTACCAAGAACGCAGTACAGGCCTAAAAATAAGGACATGTAGCTTAAGACTTGATTGCATGAATGACAAAGGTATAAATAACAATATTCACTTTACCAGTTTAATCTTTGTGTATTTTTGTTGATTCACGAATTAGCTACTTACTCCACAGTTAGGTTTTCTTTTCTCTAAAACAATATTAGAATTATTAGCATCAGCCAGTGTTCATTTTCTAAACTATCATTTTTGCAGTGGTTTCAACTAATGCCTAATTTTGAGAAAACATCAGGAAAAGCAGATGAATAAAGTTAAACTCAAAACGAAATTGAAAATAATATGGCACCTATATTTATCTAACATTAATTGAATCTTATTACAATAAAACATCACCAAAACCAGCTGATTGGACAGCAGAGTTCCTGCTAAGTAAGTTGTTGTAATTTTTAGGTTTCCACTGTCATACTGTGTTGCTGTGCCATTTTAGAATCAGAGAAAACATCTGCTAAAATTAGCTGTAACGGAAAAAATTAACAGCAAGTCTCTCACTCATCCATTCCACCACTATTGTTATGCAAGTTATCCTACTATATACAGCAACCACAAGCAGAACTGATATGCTAGCTGGGCATGTACGTGTTGAATCCATCGTCTTTTTGTTTTATCACAGAAAAATTAAGCTGCAACTGCTTCCCAAGCTTATGTAAATGAATTCAGGAACTCAAACCTGAATGTGTGTTCAAGCACACAGACTTACCATTGAAACCAATGGGAGCAACATTAATTAGTAGCTCTGGAAATCAGGCAACTTCCACTTAACTTCATTCAAGTGAATTTGAAAATTTATGTTTAAAAATCATCCACATACTGAAACACATTTAAAAAAAATACTAGTTTTTGCTTTCAGTGCAATTTTTTTTTAAAGGACAATGAAGTATCTCAGTAATTTGCCATTACTTAAATGGCATAGAAATTCTTGAAGATGTAAAGGTTTCATACCCACATCCCAGGTTAAGTCCTATCAGTAGCAACAGAAATGGAAACCATTTGATCAGAATTTGGTAGTGTGACTGAAGCCAATCAGTCTCCATGCCCTTTCCAGAAAGTTACAATGTCTGTCTGAATATTCTATCTTTTGCATCAACCTTTATTAGCATATTTAAGCAGTGAAAATGCAGAAATCTTTCTTTTGTGCCTGGAAGATGTCCCTATATAAAAATGAGTATGAGAATTTTTGGTGTCACTCTGGAGTTTTTTCCAAGATTCAATTATACACTCAGATCACAGAGAAGGCTTATCATGGCATACAAATACAGGTAGTCTAAATAACAGTGATGAATGACATTGTCTGCTTCAAAAATTGGAATAAGTGATATGGCAGAATTTCTCACAAGCTCAGGAGAACTTTTTGTGTTAAATGACCAAGGCAGCAATAATACATAACTCTTACAAGCTGCAAACTGGAATAGGCTGCCCAGAGAAGTGGTGGAGTCACCATCCCTGGAAGTGTTCAAAAATGTGTGGATATGGTACCTGAGGACACGGTTTAACGGTGAACATGATGGTGGTGTTGGGTTAACGGTTGTACTTGATGATCTTAAAAGTCTTTTCTATGCAATCTTAAGACAGCTCACACAATGAAGTTTCACAAGAAGCATCAGCTGAATAACAGTTTAAAACGCCTAGAAATGCATAAAGCAGAAGGTATCTCCTTCAATACCACCTAATTATCACTTAGTTAACTTTGGCTTAGCAATGGAGTTGTACTAATTCTATGCAGTACTTTTCACCTACAGTTTAGAAATGTTGCTTTTCCCTCTGTTTTGGGCTAGGAGACATGAAGGAAGCAGCTGGGCTGGTGAAACTATATCAGAAAAATACTCCTAACACAACAGGTGCTCTGAACTACTTAGGTGTACATACTTATTACAGAACAGAAACAGCGAAGTTTAGATTAATGAAACACAGCTAAGTAAACCTGACAGTTCCTAAAGGCTTTGAGTTAACTTTGAGTTATTCCCAGCCATTGCCTGACTTAGCCTGGATATGATGTACAACACTATTATCTCTGATGGCTTACTATCTTTCAGTATTTAGGCCAGTGTGTAAATTCACCAACAAGAGTAAATGTAATCTTTATTTTACTGGGGAACAAAAAATCCAAACATGCCACAGAGAAATCCTGAGTTAGCACCTCAATGAGAATTTCAGTAGAAAGACAATTATGCAAAAACACCAGACAATGTGTACTATAATAACAGCAAAAATAATATTATTTTCTGATAAAAGGCATTGAAATGGTTTCATTAAAGCAAAAGTATGAGTTAAGTTTAAACATGCTCCTGTACACACAACATGCCAATCTGCACATCAGTGTGCAATACTCATATGACACGAGTCTGTGCAATACAAGACCTCATTACAGATAACAAGAATATTAGGTACATCCAGCAATTTAAGAGGACAAACCATTAATTTAGACCTGAATGGATACATCCAAGAGCATTCAAGGAAAACTGCTTCTCAATAAGGAAAATATGTTTTTCATGTCCCTCAGTATCCAAAAAACTATTTCACTACCTCTTTCCTATCCTTAATGCAGCATGTTGCAGTTACTTAGCTTAAATTATCCTACAAACTTCACCATTGGTCAGTGATCTTAGCAAACACTAAAGTTTTCAAAATGAAGGGCAATTAATTGAGAAACTAATCATATTGGTATCCTTCTTCCTTTTTAAGTATCGCAACAGAGATATTTTCAAATTCATGTAATGCAGTGAACAACCTGTAACACAACTTTTGAGGAATCTGAGGTAATTAAGTAGAGGAAGCATTTGAGAACAACTTCAAAAACCAATCACAGAGAGTAACATCAGTAATTCTGAAAGCTTGACAGCAAATTTCCATGATTCTACCTCTATCAAAAAGACTATCAATGATGACACAGCAAATTTCCGTAACTCAGAAGCACATTAAGTATTATTATGAATTTGTGAAAATTTTGATCTCTCAGACAAGCAACTTCTGTCTTCCATCACTCTTTATATGGGGCCCTGGCCTTTCCATTAATTAGAAAGGTACTATTCACATGTTTTACAAATCTCTCTTGAACATCCTAGTTTCACTCTGATTAGTCAACCCTCCATTACTGTACATAATCAACTTTGCTATGCCAGTATTGGAAATTCTGGCAGACATAATAAATCTTTTTGGAGAAAAGAGAGGTTACTAAACAAAAATCCTGGGCATCACAGAGCTTTGTATGTTCATACAAATTTACTCTATTTCTCTAGCTTTCATTTACTGCCAATCAGCTTCCTGCTTAAAAGCATTCCAATTCTATTCTGTTCTGCTCTTTATCAATGAGCATGTTCCTTCAAATATTAGCATTGCAAACAGTTCCTCTGATTCAGTACTCTTACAAGAATTCACTCAGTAAACAGGGCCTGTCTCTTGCATTTGTGGACAGTAATGCTTAAAGCACAAACATCTATCTTCTTAATCCAAAAAAGGACATAATGTGAGTGCTGTGTTTTAGTTACAAACTGACAATTAGCCTCAGTGACCAACAGAGCTTTTTCGTCATTTATTATAATTAACTGTCCCTAGGTCACTCCTCTTTTCTAGTTACAGTCTATCACAAAAAAGTCCAAAGTTTGTACCCAACAGGAATGTTAACTTGACAAAGTTACAAAACAGTTTTAAAGACTGTTAAAAGTGAGGATGTAATAGCCCTGTTTGCCAACTTATAGAGGGAGCAAACTGCAGCCAGAAGAGGATGAAACCAGAGGTATTTTACTGCCTTTTTTGTAAAACAACATGTTAAATTAAAGATTTCAATACTTTTTCTGAACCAAATGTTACACCACACAGAATCATACCCACAGATAATAATCAGATCTGTTAAAGAAGTGCACGAATGGCTTACTTATTCTGAAGACCTGGATACCAAAAGAACCTGAAACTAATTCACAACATTTGTGCTCCCATGTTAATACCTTCATTTATAACTGCAGCCTGTAACAAACAGAACATCCACAACTTCTGTGTGTGTTTCTGAGGTCTAAATTTCTTGATACTTCTGTGATCCTGCAGAATCCCTGGGATCATTTGTTGAAGAAAACTTCCAGTGAGATATTACACACCAGCTGGATATGCTGAAGCTTAGACAATCGCAAGCCCCCGCTCCTTGAAGACATCAGCTCCTGCCCCAAAAAGCACTGCTTCCCTACTTAAAAGATTCCTCAGAGTCGAAACCAAGGCATTGATTTTGGGCTAACTGTGATGCATGTGGTCAGTGCTAAGCTTCACCATCCCGGGAATGGTTCCACAGCACGCCAGCCCGCACACCACATGACGTGCCTTTGACATCAAAACTAGATTGGTGCAAGATGTCCCAGCGAGGGCTGCAGAGAAGGCTGACGTGCTGCTCGCAGCTGGTTGCTGATGGCAGCCATATAACTGGTAGGAGAGCACGGGAAACCTGGCAGAGATCCTGATTCTGGGCCTCCTGCTCAACTTTTTCAGGAGATTTCATGTGAAATGTCACTATTTATAGTATTTGTCTCTTTTTATCTGTCCATCAACATGACTGTCACCTTTTGAAAGGATGGGAGACAAGGGAACCTGGAGTTTTAGAATCAGTTATAATTTTTATTTCTGAAATCACAGAAACAAAGTTGCTGTGGTTTATGGGTCAGAGACAACTGTAGATGTAACCTCAGAGTCAACAGCTGAAAGTTCATCCTTTGTTTTAGAAAATGTTGACATATCATTTTGATTTTATCTTAACAGACATTCCTTTTTTCTCTCCATCTATGTGGAAAATGTGCATGCAACAGTCATCTAATTCAGTTGCATATCCATGAAAGCATGAAAGCAGCATCTAAGCATAAATGTTTCTGAAATACAACTGATAGGATTTTTTTTCTCTTTCTTGAAAAAAAAAGGAAAAGAAAAAAGCAAGAGGCTTAGGTTTTTTAACACAAAGCAGGAAACAGAAGCAATCATTTTCCAGAAACTCCTGATAAACCACTTGAAAAAACATTAAACAGTTAATAACTGCAAAATCTCTAGCAAAAGCTCAAAAAGTCACTAAAGATAAAAGAATGGAAATCACATGTGACATCCTAGAGACTCATAAGACAACATAATGTACTTTCGATATAGTGTGAACTTCCACAGTCTCACCTTATGGATTTCAAATGCCTACAGACACTGATAGAAGAGGTGTCTCTCTTTTTTACATCATATACAGATCTTGAGATTTTGAAAAAGATAGGAAAATGATGAAGTTTTATAGGAAATCAAGACTTTCTCCTAGAGCACAGCCAAGCAGTATGGCAATCTATTTATGGCCTGAAAAAATTGCCTATAAATGTTATATGTGAACAAACAAGCATTATTCAGTGAGGACATTGAACTCATGCATATGAGAATTGCCATGGGTATATGAAAATTACCAGGTAGTGTTGAAAACAGAAAAAGAGTAGAATTTGGCCATGTCAGATGCGGAAGATATGTTTTGTGGAAAAGAAAATAATCTGCAGTTTATAGAGAAAAATACAGTCTGGTAGCTTGTCAGCTGAGAAATACAGATGAACACTTCTGAAACTCAGGCAGTCTTTTCATGAAAATGTCTAAGAGACATTTGTTGATATGCACCAACACCTCTGGAGGTGTGGATATCAATATTCCCTTTAAATATTCTTTATGTGATTCTGGTTTTAGGCACCTCAGATTTGCACAGAAATAAATGGCATCATCTTGCAAAAGATTCACCATCAGTAACATAATACCAGGTAACGCAAGCCTTTCTTAAATTCCCTAGAAGTTTTAACAAGAAACACAAATCACACACAGGAACACAGACTGCATGAAAATATCCCACCCACAAAATATCACGATCTCCTCTGGATTTTCAAAGCTTCACTTGTACAAAAAAATTCACTAGATCTTGGGTCAAAACAAAAATAACGATAAATTAGGTTGCCCTCCTGAAGCCTTCAAACACTGCAAAGCAAGGCTTTATATTTCAGAGCCAAAGTAAGCAGAGTGAGGTAGGCTAAAATACAGCACCACTGGGTTTCTGAGCAAGGAAATTCTACTTTCATTTGTGTGAAACTTTCTATTTTGCCTTGGTGAATCCCCTTGCTGGCCAAAGCTGGCTATTAAAATTGTTTTTCACTTTAATAGCTGCTTTAAACAAAGCACCCCCGTAAGTCAGATAGAGATTTTATGTTGTGTAAGGCCACACACACATATATATAGTCATACCCCATTAGATTCATATGCACTCAGAAACAGACTGGCATTATCTCCTCTCATAAAAAAAAAAATCTGCATAATCTGTTCTTTGAAGTTAGAAACATTTTACACATATCTGCATGTACATACACACATGGCACTTAGAATTGAAAGAAACGATTCTGTTTCTAGGGAGTGTTTTCATACTGTGATTCAGCCTATTCGGAAGAATGAATTCAGCCATAAAGTAAAAATTTAAAAATACTTCAAAATCCAACTACAGAAAAATAATTATGCTATTTTAAGGATAAGTCTTCCAGTTTGTAAGTAAGGTGCAAAAATGGCTAGGAACAAGCTCAGCTGAAAGCTTGGCCTAAACCTAGCAGGTTGGCTCTCCTGAGAAAACTTTCTCTAACACATGTGTGGGTCTTGATTTAAACCAGATTTCTGTATTCAATGTGGCTGGAGAAATGGGGTCATACTTTTTAAACAAATCTGTAGCAGAAGAAGTACAAAAAAAATCTGAATATTCCATTCTCTTTTTCTATTCACTAAAGCCCAGGCAGGACCTCCTAATGAAGTTTGTTCAGTCTACCAGATACTGCCTGCATGTATTTCTTGCTCTCTGATGTACATTTTATTTTCATCATAGGAGAGGAATTCACTTTAACTTGAAATTTAAAAATTGAATCCAGCTGACTGAATCTTTATCACAATTCAATGCTTTGGAAGAGACCTTTAAGATCATCAAGTCCAACCACAACTTCTAAACCACTAAACCATATGAATTTTTTTTTTTTTTTGTGATGTCTAATCAGAATCTCACTCTTCTCTGCTTGAGGCCATTATCCCTGATCCTCTTACTGCAGGTATGGTAGAAGAGACTGACCCCCACCTTGACACAACCTCATTTCAGGCAGCTGTAGAGAGCAATGAGGTCTGCCTGAGCCTCCTCTTCTCCAGGCTAAACATCCCCAGCTCCCTCAGCCAATCCTTATGTTCTCCAGTCCTTTCACAAGCCTTGTTACCCTTCTCTGGACATGCTGCAGCATCAAAATGTCATTTTCAAAGCGAGGGGCCCAAAACTGACCGCAATACTCAAGGTGTGGCCTCAGCAGTGCAGAGTACAGGGGGACAGTCACAGCCCTGGTCCTGCTATCACACTAGTGCTGATACAGGCCAGGATGTCATTGGCCTTCTGTTTTAGAACAAACAGAAATCTTGTAAATGCTAAGATTGAAACAAATGCACTTGAGATTGTAACAGCTAAATATTAATGTTTTAAATGTAATACCCTGTGTTCTCCCATTATTTACACATACAGCTCAGGTGCTGTGTTGTCATAATGGGTACAGTAGCATAAAAACAAGTATCAGTCTTTACTGTGAATTCAATGGAGTAATACAGTTGGTATAAACATTAACACCACTAAAACAGGGTTTTTGTGTGCTAATCTATTTTTACATTTAAGCCTGGAAAAAAATGTAACCATGTTGCCAATGAAAACCAAAAAAATCTTTTCCTGTACATTTCTGCTGGCTGACACATCATGTCTGCAAATAATAGTCTTTCTAAAAAACCTTTACTTTACACAATCCCAAAAGAACAAATAAGATATGTGCCACCTTATGAACACTTACCAGAAGCTGGACACTTTGGCGATGCAGTATAGAAGCTCTTGATGCATAACTTTTCTGTATTATTAAGGCTGAGGTAGGAACTCAACCCCACATTACCACTTTCTGCTTGAAAAACACTACAGCGAACTGTAATATAAGATTGGTTTCTCAAAGAGAATAATTAGAATTGGTTTTTTCTTATCCTGTGTTATATTCTAGCACATACAATGCAGACAATCTTCTGAAATTGGTAACAAACAAAATGTGAAGTCCATTCTAAAGAGAAATTTCAACAGGAACATATTTTGTTGATGTGAATGAATGCAATTTCCCAGGCTCAGAAGAATGTCCTGGGAAGGACTGGAATGAATTCTTAGTAACTGCTACAAACAATGGTTTAAGATAATCTAAGGTAATCAAAGATTTCTTACTCAAATTATCACTTGAGAGATATGCACACTATGAAAACTGGGGAAAGTAGATTCAGTTGCTTCTTGGCTCACCTCACACAGGTGCATGAGGCAGAAAAAGCCCAGCAAAAAAATGAGCCCACTATATTTATTATTTATATAAAAATAAGTGCTGTTTATCATAAAATTCCTTCCCTTTATGGAAGGGGGAAGTTCTGGGGAGTGCCATACACAATACACTAATTACAATCACTTTCTGCTTCAATAAAGGAAATACAAACTTCCTGCCTTGGCAAAGGTTAGAATGTCTCAAGCAGGTGGGAAAAGGACCATGTAAGTGTCTAGACAGAAATGTGGAGGAAAAGTATTTCCTAAATTTTCTATTAATGTGCTAATCCAGAAAGTGGACTACACATGTAAAAAGAACTGCCTTAATTGTTGGTTCTTCTTCTATGATAATTATATTTTAATTATGATAATTATATTTTAAATTATATTAATACCAAAATGTAAATTATCTATAATGCTCCAAAAAGTTCTGACACTTGTGGTCATGAGGCTCTTCACCTTCTGCAGGTAAGAGGTTAAAATAAGTCTTCTAGGCATACCATAATTTGGTTAGTAATTACTCCATACATATTCATTCTTATTCTTCCAAATGCATCTATTATTGCTATGAAATCATTGCTGAGTATTGCTGTTACTGAGTAGGCACTTCACTCCAAAGGGAACCTTATTACTTAATCTAGCACTGAAATGCTCTCTGTTAAGAAAGCAGGAATGTTTCCAAGTTGGAAGATGACACATGAATACAAAAGTCCATAGGCATATTTTGATTAAATAATATTCCCAAGATAAAAGATTTCCAGTCAATTATTAAGTTCTCAAGAATATATCTAGGACTATCAGTCAATTTATATGTTCTACATAATCCTGAAATTTTTACTGAGGAAATAAACCTTAGGGCACCAACTTTTTCAGATCAGTAAAGGTCTAGTACAACTCCCAAATACTTGAAGATTCCTTTCTTGGGCAGCAAAAAGCAAATGTAAACATACAGAGCAATAACATAAAACATTTCATATTGAAAATCTGCAACATTATTTGCATATGCTATCTTCACCTTTCAGACAGTTTTTTTTACGCTGTGCTCTATGCACTTATCTACACATTTTCAGATTAGAAACTCAGCTTTTTAAAACCAAACATCTGTATCTACCCTACAGGTGTAGTGTCTACAAATATTCATAATCTATAGGAAATGATGCTATACACACAGAGAAAAACTACATACATGACATCACACTCACTGACAAGTCTATTCTGCTCCCAGGCACATGGATCCACACAAATGTTGGAATGAATAAAATTTCAAAGCAGCTAATTTAAGTAGATCTGGATGAGAAATTAGGTTGCTGTTTGAGGAATACAGTATTTTCCATCAGCTACATGTTTTTACAAGTATGACTGGTTTACTCTGCCCAGCTGAGAACAAGGTAAGTTCAATAAGATAAGTCTCTCATGGATCATTTTGAAATAGAGTAATAGAAAGAAATTCTATAGAGGAGAGAAAGAAGAAATTCTCCATATAAGTGGGCTGACCAGCATCCCACAGGTCAGTTCCAGGCAGACTTCTTCCTTGGTCTTCCAATGCCTAAAGCCCAACAGCTGAACATTACTCATCAGATTTCCCACTGTGTCCTTACAAAAAAGGAAGCATGCTGTTCTAACATAGCTATTAGAAATGGCTGCTGCAGTCACACAGACCACAAAGTGGATGACAAAACTGCAATCACGCTCCTCCTTGTAGAGCAGTTAGACTATCATGCCTTCCACAACCATCATACAAGTTCAAAAAATTCTGCAGTGCAAAGTTTTGTATGTTGCAATCATCACACAGTCTCTGCAAAGAGAAAACAGTAGACTCTGGCTAGTCAATAGGCCCACAGTAACTGGTGCATGAGTGTCCAGCAAGATGAGCTTTGCTAGTAAAAAAAAAAAAACAAACAACCCAAAAAGTAAAGAAGAAAGAAACTCAAGAACACTTTGAAGATAATAGAGAATTTTCTAGGATTTCAGTAAGTGTAACAACATAAAAACATTTATATTAGTTGTTAGTTAAAACACACTTCAAATTTTCAGGACAGTTTTCTACTGAAAAAAATATTCTTGACTCAGAAGGCCGCATGAAAAATTATGTGACATATATCTACCAATTGCTAAGAAACCTTTACCACATATCCACCATTGCAATTTTAGGAAAACTGCTTCGTCAGATTGCAGTGTGTGATAGCTTGGTAAATTCTGACTTTGTGATTATCATATTTCCACTATCTTGAAGATGAAAGAAATCTCATCTCAAAGATGACATCCACTATCAGATTTCCACTATCTCAAAGATGAGGATTTGTTTTATCCAAATGAGACACTCCTAATTCCAACAATATCCTACCTACATATTCCTACATGTTTCAAACATTGCAAGAACATCTGTATATCTCCTACCCCATATTTCCAGTTTCTTTTATTCAAACTCTTACCCCTCTGCCCCCACCTTTTCCCACAGGGTTTCTCCTTCTGGCCAGGAAAATTAGTGCAAGAACATAATTTCACAGACAGTTCTTTCAGGTTTTGTTCCCCAACCAAAAGCAGGATGCAACACAATCTCTCTCAGAATCTAGTTCTCACAAGTATTTGTCCCATTTTCATAGTGAAGCAGTTTAGATACAATCAATGGACATATGCCATTGGAGAGCTCTTTAACTCTTTCTATGCTTTTTTTTTCCCCCACCCTCTTATTATCAATTCTGTATCTTAATCCTTTTATGTCTGGTATGCATTGTGAATCACAGACCAGCTCTGGATGTCTGGAAACTGCTGGGCTTTCTTAAAGAACATCATCATAACTTTTCCCACCCCAGCACACCAGTGTATCTCTGTGCACACAAACCCATGAGTGAAAATAAAACTTTCTGCACCGTATGTAACACATCTTACAAAACTCATTTCAGAAATATAAGGTTTGTTCACAGGAACCATGGTTTCTGTTCAATATAGACACAGAATACCACAGAAAAACAATTTCTTGACCTCAAAGCCTAACGAAACGTTGACTGTGTCCACTCCTATTTTTAGATGTGTGTTCTGCAGTGCCATATTCCTTAATATAAAGCTGACCCAAATGTTCCAATAGCAGACGTTGGTTTCTCTTTGATAGCCAATGCATATCTCTGCTTTCCAAGTTTCTGTAAACACATCATTATAAAGAAGGCCAGTCTTACTTTTCCCAGCCTTCTTTCTAATTATGTGCCTACTGCCAGGAAACTTTCGGTTTTTTTTTTTTTTTGTCTTCACTACTAAAATTTAAACAAATGTCTAATGTGTGCTGCAGACTTAGAAAAGAAGGAAAAAACCTCCAAAGCCTCCCTACTGTTGCAAATTACAAAGTTACTAAGTAACACCAAATTCCTTCCAACACCCAGTGATAAACATTAGACAAAAAAATTTAGCTACAAGAGCACATTAAATGCTAGATCACCAAATATGTCTTCCTTATAAACATATGAATTCCACAGAACAACCCAAAACTCCAGTGTTTTGTTTAATTTTGGAAAGAAGCTGTAGTCAATCTTCTAAAAGACAAAGTCTCCTGCCCATTACCAACTCTCTCCATCCAGAACTATCACTGGGTTCCTACAGAAGTCCCGTACAAAGAAGGCTGGGAAAGCGTTCAGTTTACTGCCCTATCATATTTGTTAAGGACTGATTTAGCGAGTCTTGGGCTACAGAGATGCACAGAGCCGCTGCCTCCACAAAAGCATCCTTTCTGCCTTTGGAAACACCAAGGGGACGGCAAATAAAGTGCATCAGCCAAACTCGAATGCGACAACAGACGATGAGGCAAACTAAAATAGCAAGAAAGAGTAGATCAAAATCAGAAGTACTCTAAAAAAAGGCGGTCAGTCCGATCCGATTACAGCATGATTTCATGTGCCCTGACCTTTCGCCTCCTATCACCGCTGCTGCCGTGGGTTCACCTCATCTGAGGAAGACGCGTCAGTGCGAACTCCTGAAAGCACCCTGCCATCTTACCTCGGCGCGGCGGAGCGGGCAGCTCTCACATACCCGAGCGCGGGGTTCCTGGGGACGCGGAGCGGAGCGGAGCGGCGCCCGCAGGTACCCGTGGCTATATAGGGCGGGCCCGGGGCGCAGCTCCGGCCGTGACTCACTGAGGAGCCGCCGCCGGCGCGTCCCACTCCGGCAGCTTCACGTTAAGAGTCCCGCGGCTGCCCCGGGCGCCCCGATGCGTGCGGGAGGCGTTTCCAGGCTGCCGGGAACGGCACGGAGACATGGGTTTCCCGCAGCGAGTCGCCATCGGGATGTTTGTCCCTGCTGCCGCAGCCCAAGTCTGTTACTCTCGCTCGGAGCTGCAAGAACTGTGACTCTGTGGTACACGTTTTGCCAAAAAATGCTCGAGTCCCAGGCTGGAAGTTCTCTTTTCCCCTCCAGGAACATCCATAACTACTAGAAAAACTTGAGAAGGCGCTGCAACAGCCTAAAGAAACATTCCAGGCTCTTCCATATTGCCATACAGCTGCACGAAAGTGTTGCTATAAGAATTTACATCAGTTCTTCTGCGAGGCAAAAGTTTCCACGATTGCCACATCATTTTTGTGTGCATGACAGAGTGGGTGGGATGGCTACATGTTTAATGTAAAACTGCAGAAGCAATGTCTCAAGTTGTTCTTCTAAGCCCTTTAATACTTCTATGTTCTTTTAAAATAACACTTATACCACTATTCATCACTACCAAGAGCCCAAGTGTTCAGATTAAACTGAATTTAAAACTTTTTTCAGAAAAAAAGTATCATGTTGTTGCACTGTAGTCATCTGTTCTACAAATTATCTCCTGTGCTTTCTTCACCTGCCAAAGAAGAGCATCAGTGATCAGAAAAAAATTACTATGTGATATAAAAAATCTAATTGTTTTGTGATCTAATTATGCAAATTAAAAACCTTCCAGAGTGTCACTTACTCTAAATACATTAATTACTACTACATGTTCCACTAAGGTGTACATTTGAAGGTAGACAATTCTCTTTTTTTCCCTCTTTTTTTCCTTCTTTTTTTTCCACAATGAGATAGTGTCAGATTTCTGTTGTTGGTTCATACCCTTCCTACCATAAGCCACTTGGTCTGGATCCAGTGCTTTCTTACAGGCTAAATGCCAACATCAGTTTTATAAGCAATCCTAGAATACAACTAATCACTACTAACATTTACTTAAGCATGTATTTAAAACAAGATTGATAATCTCAAAAGATACATCAATAAATTCATTATTCTCAATTCCATGCTTAGTCCATGGAGGTGATCGGTGGTATCTCTTGCATTTTCTACCTTATGAGCAGCAAGTAAGTGTATGGACATGCTGCCTTTTATCTCTCTGATCAACATCCTGGGCAATGGTCAGAAGATTTTAGGGCAGATGAAAGTAAGGGTGATCCTCTTTATTCTCTGAGCTCCAGTTTTCAATCAGTGTGTATTGTAGTTCAGCTCTGGATGCTTGGAAATCTTTTTGGTTTACGAGAACATCACCATAACTTATTTTCCCCCAACTGGTATGAACTTCCAAAATCAGCAAGACCTCTACTGAAGAAATTTCATTCCAGAGCAGACAATGCCAAACAAAGCAGCACTGAAAATTTCTCTGCTTACTCAACCCGTTTCACACCATTTCACCTTTAAGCCCTCTTTAGGGCTCACAACTCACTCCACATCACTCAATCACTCCAGAATATAACAGGAAGAACATAGGAATGCTGCCAGTTAGAAAAAAGGGTGGGGAAAGTAAAGCATCTCCCCACTGCTAGAACAGAGTAGCATGCCAGAACCTGAGAGTGAGAAGGTTGGCACTGCACTAGGACCCTGTTTCCAATTCTGGTACCTGACTCTGGGGAAGAAGCATGGTAGCTTGTACACATAGTATTAAGGCAGTACAAAGATAAAAGGAGCATAACCCATGGCTGATCAGGTCTGTCTATGGTTTCTGGTAGATATATTTGTGGAGAATAGTATTTTATCTGAAAAGCAGAACACAGTTCAGTTTAGGCCTGTAACAGGTGCAGATAATGTAACACACACAACAAAGAGCAGACGTACAGTACGAAAGGTCCATGATAGAAAAACACTACCTGGACTTCGCATCTCTTAACTGCACCTTCTCCTTTGTATTTGATTATAACAGATTGAGATAATACTGCATCAAAGACATGCATTAAGTTCTCCAAAATTTCTTCCATCACAGCTCTTTAAATTTTTGCACATAAGAATTTTATGTCTGTGTGTGTATGCATATGTTCAGTTCATGGGGATGGAAGATGAAAGGAGAGACAGCTTGTGCACATCAGCTTAGTTCAAGACACTTGCTTTTCTCTGACTTCACAGCATATTCAGGCATGGAAAGTGAAAATGAAGCTCAGCTTACTGGAAAACAAGTATGAGGCACATTGTGAGATTAAGATCCAAAGAGAAAAGAAGTAAAACCATATGCTTAACTTAATATGATCTGTGATTCTTTCTTGTAAACAACTTTGCCTATAATTCCAGTCCCAGGAACATTTGTTTCTGGTTTAAGGAGCTTCCAACGATATCTACAGCATGACTGGCACACCAAAATGAAGGAAACTAGTTTACACATTAAAAGGCAATTGCCTACTCCTATTAAGTCCTATTATTTAAAAGAAATAATTAAAATATCATTATAATGATAACAAACAGCTTTTGGAAAAATGCAGTAAAGGAGCCCAACAATTAACTTCTGTGGACCAGGGAAGATAGTGGTAGATGTCACTAGTACAGCAGGCAAACATCAAAATGCCTGAAGTTTTCTTGCTAGCACTTGTTCAAACTTTGAGAAGCTTCACAAAATTAAGATTTACTTTTCAAATCACCCTGTAAATAAAATGAAATCAGCATTGTTTGAAGCACAAAAACTAAAAAGGATGCCTTCAGGAAAGAAAAGCTGAAAATGCAGAGAGAAGACCTTACACTAGGTAATCACATCCTCAGCAATGAGTGAAAATAAATGAAAATTACTCAATTCATGAGAGAGTCTATCAAATTCTTAAGCTATTACAGAATAATTTCTAACATTTAAATACAATCTTTTTGTCTGCAGTGTATCTTCAGTGAAGGAAGTGTATTTTAATAGTGTACATATATTTTTATTCACAACAGCTGTTTTCAAGGTGCTACCATAATACAAAAAAACTACACAATTCTGTTTCCTTTCTTATCTTTGCCTCCTTGATTTTTCCTCATTATGATATGCAAAAGTTTAGCATTGTAGCTGCTGACTTAACTGAGACATTGAAAGCTATACTGGAATGTGCAATTCTGATCACACTAGTTAAGACCACAACTCGCAATTTTTTAAAATCAAAACAGGATGTTTAGACAAAAGAAAAAATTCGAACAAATGAAACTTAAAAATTCTGAGATCTAGGAAGAAGTTGTGATTGAGATTCAAATGGTGTTTTCTAATGAGGGAGACACATGACATGAGATTCTTTTGGTCTTAAAAACTGGAAATTATTGCAAGGACATAGGCATGCCTGTAAATCAACCCAAATAGTATTCAGCTACCCACAATGTAGCTTTGCATCATATTACAGTTCAAACAAAATTAAACTCAGATGGAAATGTCAGTAAAATAGACCCTGAAGGACTGACCAGAAGAAGGAATTGAAAGAGTTTACAAGCTTCCAAACTGATTCATATGCAGCTTACCAGATTCAATGATACATGGAGGCCAGTTCAGCAATCTCCCTGCTTTTCCTACCTAAGGGAAATATATCCCATTTACACCAGCTGTGCAAAATAAGCTATGGCATGCCAACCGCTGCAGATTTAGATTTTTTATTTAAAACAAACAAAAAAAATTATCTCCATAAAACTGCATCACCTCCCATACTGTACTTGACAAAAAAGTCAAAGCTTTTCTGCATAGCTTTGAATGGGGGTTCCTAAGCCAGGAACAGGACACTGATTTTCTTGGAATGCATGAGAGTTTGGGATTTCTTTAGAAGGCCAGAATGCAAAATTGGGATTTCCCAAAACCAAAAGACTATATCTCTGAAATGGTAGTTACCAAACATGTGCCAGTCAAAAGCATTTAGCACTATTTCAAGTATCCTGTACTACCTAACTTGGCTGATGCTGGCAGACACTGAGGTAGGAACTGTAAATTGCTTTGTCTGGTATTATTTCTGTTTGGTGAAATTCACAATGTCTGAACTAGAAGTTCCAAGCTGTTTGCGGCTTTTGTTGTTCTTAGCACTTCTGGAAAACAAAAGATCACATGTTTGTTGCAAGAAAGAATATTTAGGCAAACATTTCTCATCACTTTCAATCCTGCAAATACACACCATTCAAGTTATGTCCTTTACAAAATGGAAAACACATCTAGGGCCAACACTTGATAGCAAATCATACTGCAGTCTCTGATCCAGGAAAACATGATTCAACAACAACAACAAAAGATTTCTGTCCAAACTTCTAACAATACCAACAGAAAAACGAAAATTAGAAGTTTCTATTTTGCTGAGACAATTTTCATAAGGCAGGAGTCACCATTTTTGTGGAAATACATGTATACTTGCATGTGTGTGTACATACATGGTGATGAAGTGATGCACAGTTAGTCTTCTTTGTTATACCACTATTTCACCTTTCAGACTAAAATAGCAAAGGTCCTCAGGGTAAAAAATTAAATGATATTAATCAGACTTACTGTGCAACCCCTATGATAGCACAAGGGAAAACTGTGAGTCTACTATGTAGCACTTTCAAATAAGGAACTGGAACAGTGATGGTTGAACAATAAGCATATGGAGAAGTCAAGTATCCCAATGACTTCCTAAAGTTCCTAGATACTTCAGTACCCACATGATTGGTCTGTTTTATCCGTGAATAATCCATGAGATTTCCTGGCCTGCAGAACTACTGATACAGCAATGTGTGAGAGCTCTGGAATTATAACCCAGAAAATACAACCTAGAAAAAACCTCATTCACTGCTCAGGCTTTACTTCATAGTAAAGCCGACATAACACTTTTCAGCTGTGATACTGAAACTCACTTTTACAAGCATTGCCATGGATTTATGACAGGTCTACCTGTGCTTTGAGATGCTAAAATTGTTAGAAGGCTTATAAAAAGGGGCAGATGATTACAGCAATTTGAATGTCACCTGTAAGTCCTTCCTAGTTCTGAACTCAAATCTCAACACTACATTCCTCTCTTTAATAGCCTTGATATGGCAATAGTGAGTGTGTTGTATCTTTCAATTAGCTACACTTCAGTAACTTACAGCTGCTGTAATTGTGAGGCCTGTCAGGAAAGATAAAGAAGCTGTTTCTTCTGAGCCAGACTTCCCTACAGTATTTAAAATGTTTTTCAGTAGCTGTTTATGAGCTGATCTTGTCACAATTTCAAGATCAAGGCATAACTTACTTCCTTTCATCAGGATGTCAAGCTCACAGTGCATGTAATTGTTTGCTATAAAGGCTGTGACTTTAGGACACATTCTTGTTGCTAACGTTTTGAAACCAGAGCAAACCAGGCCAGTTTGTTAAACGTTACTGCTGAAGTTTGTGCCCACAGCTATTTAGTTTTCTCTATTCTAGATTTCACACACTCCACAGAGATTATAGCTCTTCCTTCTGAATATTTGTTGTGCAGATTCTTCCTGCTTTAAGTGAGTCTGAAGTTGAAAAGCGAATGGTGCTCCATGTGTTTTTCCACCAGGAATAAGATCTTCTAACGTCAGCCCATATAAATAGGTAAAACAAAGTCCCAAGACACTGGATCACAGGGAATGAATTTTACACCTATGTTTAAACCAGTACCTAACTTGCCCTTCTGAAATCCTGTAACATTTTCCCATATTTTATGTTGTTCTGAAATGCTTTTCTATCTGAATTGTCAGGACAGTTTTAGGGTTTTCTAGTACTTATTTTCTTTCTTTTCTTTCTCTACTACTGTTTTTAACTGCAAAGACACCTCTGACTCTCAGGGGTGCCTGTGTACCCTTTCTAGATGCATTCTAAGTTTTCATTATAACACTACAGTAGACAAGAACTTATGTTTTTGTAATACTTGAAATTATCTGCAATGGGACTCTTCTTTCCCCCTGGCAAAGGATGACTCATTTATCTTCAGTCTGCTAACCAACGGGGCTGCCAAAGACCCCTCCTTTCTAAACAAAAAACTGTAGAGAGCTTTCAGAAACATGAGAAAATATGACAAACACAGCTTGAGTTCTTAACTTTGCTGGCTGAAGATCACAGAAGGATATAGACAAGTCCTCCAGCCTCGATCCCCTGTATTCACCACTGCGCTAAAACAACAGAGAGCAGCTCCCTGCACACAGACTGCTTCCCCGGCTTCCCTGGCATCTCCCCCTCTGCTCCTATTCTGAAATCCTCCAGCTCCCACTTCCTTATTTGG
>VWYP01008225.1:91563-115496 GCA_013400435.1 Pycnonotus jocosus
CGGGCCCCGGGCGAGCCGCGGCCATGCCCATGTAAGGAGCAGCTGCCCGGGCCGGGCGGGCTCGGCTCCGGCCGGGAGCTCCGGGCAGCGCTGCGGCTCCCTCCGCTCACCCTGCAGCAGCCTCGGCTCGCACCGCACGGCCGGAGCAGCTTCCCGAGCAGCAGCAGCGTTCCCCAGCCGCCCGAGCTGCGTCTGCACACCGCTGGCAAAAAGACAAAGGAAAATGAAGCTATGGAATTCCAGTGTAAAACTCACAGATTCCTGTCATGTTTTCCATTGTTCTTTAGAACAGGTTACAGCGTGTCCTGTGGGGATTTCACTGGTGCTTTCTGCAGAGTAAAGTAATCCCTCAACACTGCTACCTACTTTTAAAAAAGTTACTATTCTGTTATGCTACATGAAGAAAGAAAGCGAGACTAGTTTTACCCTCAAAATATCCCAAAACTTTTAAAAGTAGCCTTTATAAAGAGCAGCTAACCTGCAGAAAGACAGTGAAATTTGCTAGGGGAACAATCCCTACTGTTGCTTGATACTTAGTTTTAGTAGCACTTCAGGTACTTCAGGAGAAAGAACTGGCAGTCATACATATCTATATAAGAGCCACAGCAAGCAAGGAAGAACACTTACATAAAAAACAATTAAAAAACCCCAACCAAAAGCCAGTCCTGCTGCTCACTGTAATTTTTTTTGTTCCCATCTTTTAGATTTAGTCTTTTTAAGTCAATTTATGTGATAGCTGCTTTTTTGTCCCCCCCCTCTTTTTTTTTTTAAACAAAGATCAGGGGATCTTGTAGGAAGTGATTTCTTTCTTTAAATTTAAATGAGAAAATTACAACAGTTCAGGGGAATATATTTTGAATATGTCCACACTGGCAACTGAAGCAGAAGTCGATCCACAGTAATCTAGTTATCTGACTAAGGAGCTTACTGAGCTGTTACTCCTTAAAAGGAATACCTTTAACAAAGTAATGATTTAAAATTAGTAGAAGTGTTCTGAGACAATCTTTTCTTGCAGTGTGACAAGAAACAATATTTGGAAAAAAAAAAGAAGAAGGTAATAGCTTCTATAGCTAAATTTCAAACTTTCTAATTCTGTCTGGGAATCTGGAAGCATTTCTGTATTTCTCAATATGGTTCCTTAGTACCAAGTTATGAAAACAAGTCCTTAAATATTGCTAAAACTCCTTCCACTGTTGCAAGCGGATGTTGGGTGAAGCAGAAAATAAGTAGTCAACGGGAACAGGGAGCACTGCTTTAAGTCACTGATGTACAGGGCAATAGGGACTGTTCCTGGGCACAAGTGCATGAAAAAAAAATAATTACAGAGAATACAAAGATGCATTTATAAACACCTTCCTATAAGACTCCAGCTGCACCCAAGTCAGTTGTACTTTCAGATCAACAGAAAACCAACTCTGCTATTTTTATACCACATTCTTGCCCTCAACAGAGGCCTGAACTGGTTTGTTTACTTGTGAGAAACACTCAAACTAGAAAAAGATAAGGAAACAGCTTAATAAAATAACAGAAGGATTAATAGATTGACAACATCATAATTACATTACATATTTAAATTAGCACACTAAAATTCACCTCAGAAAAAACAAACAAACCAAACCATTTCAGCAAGATAAGAAATGTACAGGAACAATTTAGTAGAATTTATGCCCAGAAAAATCAGGTTTCAAGTTGTCTGTCTCGAGATTAATGTAAATAAAACATTTCTAACTGAAAAAGAAAATCCTAAAATAGAAAATCCAAAATACAGAAATACTTTAAGAATAAATTAAACTAAGGTCACAAAGATATAGCATTGTCAAGTAGTAATTTAAAATGTGATATCTTTTGGAGCTCATCCTTTCTACTGCTAAAGGCTGCAGAAGTACCAGTTTATTTCAGAACTACTCCATCATCTTCAGCAGGTGTCCAGGCTACTGACAAATAACTCACTGCTGATTCCACAAGCAATTTACTGTCCAGGCACTGTCACCTGACATCAGTTCGTCTGAATGGAACAAATGACACCACAACAGACATGTTCAGGGTAGGAGGACATATCCTTTGACCTTTGACGTGCTGTTCTACATTTGCTCTTCTTGCCAGAAACTGGCAATACTCTCAAGAAAGCTATCTAAAAATCTAAGATAAATGCATATGAAAGCTTAGGTTTCTACCCTTGCAGAAAGGGTGACCTCCCAGAGGTCTGGAAGTTACTACTCAACTGACTTTCAATGAAAGTTCCAGTTCTCTCTCTGACTGGTCGAACAGGTTTCAAAGTACAGGTTTTGTCTCTCTAAATACTTCAGATAGCTAAATTGCTGCCATTGACCCCAGTGCCAATCCTTCATGTGCAAGTATATTTCCATTCAAGTAAAGCATATCTGCTCCCCATGCCATCTTCTCATTTCGGTACCTGCCAGTTTGTGCTTCCTTCACCTCCCCCAGTGAACCCCCTCACTCCAACTACTCCACAGCTCACAGTAAATCTACAGCTGCAACTAGAATGAGCCGTGGCAGCCTCTTTCTCACAGGTCTGAAGCACTGGCCTCAGAGAACCTCACCATATCCTTCACTTCTGCCAGAGGGTGCCCTCATGCTGTCCAGCCCCATATTCATGTTATGGCAGTTTTATATAGTCAAAACCTAGAAGGCTTTGCATGAGCAGTGGAACAGAAATGTGCCATAAAAGACCACATCATTAACCCAACGGACTTTTATCATCTGAACATGAAAGCATTCGGCACCAGCGCACAACCACTTACCATGGTTAGAGTATTGGCAACAACTCTTTCAACCTGCTGCTTGGAAACACTGAATTCAAAAACTACAAAATCTTTACTATTCTTAAAGAATTATGAAAACAATGAAAAAACCTCAGCATTTCATCAGTAAATTAAAACTGATTTTCGGTGCTAATGTTCAGCCTTGTAATAAAAACTACTGGCACTGTAGAATAAGCACTAGAACATTTAGTGATATTGTAAAACATATTCAATAATACATAATTTTATTTCTCAGACTAAACATCTTAACATATTCTGAATATATTTTAATTGATCTTAAAAAAATTCCCTGCCAAAGTATGAGACTGTGCATTGACTTAACTGATACAACAGGCCCTTTTGTACACTAGCCAGTTTGTTCACTAGCACAACTGTCCAACAATAATTACTACACATCAGTTTATGGTTTCAACTGAATTATCATTTAATCTTAATGCATGTTTTTCTAATTATAGACCCATAAAAGTAACATTAATTATACAAGAAACACAGGTGTATTCATATCAAAATAATACTGTCAGAATTTTCAGTGCAGAAGTACTAAAACTTATCCTGGAAGAGACCTGTATGAAAGCTACTCTGAAATGTAAGGTAGTAATAAGCGGTCAAAAGTCATGCATTGTCTTATATTTAGAGCAGCAGTCAAGGACAATGCACATGTCTGAGAGGGCTGGGCGCAAATTCATGGCAAGAGGAAACACTATTCTCCATATGCATAGCTGGTAAGCCCCATTGCATTTAGATCTGGAAAAAAATTGCCAACATGTTTTTGTCAGAATGGAGGAAATACACAGAACAGCAGCAGAAACCACTGCCAACTGCAAATAGATGACCATTTTCTAGTCTGGTTTTACAAAGAAGTATATAACGCGTGACTTTGTTAAATGATAACTAGTGATATCTGCAAGTGGTAAATAGTAAATAAGCACAGACTGTTGTGAGGAGCAGCAGAATACAATAAGGAAAATTTGAAGCTGACTATAAATGGAAAACTTGTCTTATTTCATAGTTTGACTCATCTCAGTCTTTTGGGCAAAATAGAATATCAACACATCAGACAGTGCTAAACAGACAATAAAGCAGCACTGTAACAAAATTAACTTAACAAACCAAAATAATTTTAGCTCCCTTGGTGCAGTGTTCTAGTGAGATCTTCCTTTGTGGAGTCATGTTTGTTGGATGCTCGCAAGTTGAACAGAACTTTGAGGAACCAAAATCCACTATAATCAAAGAGACACGCATCATGAAGGCTGGGGCTGTCAAAGCACAACATGCTAAAGACTTAATTTTGTCCTTTAGAAAGGAAAGATTTAGAAAATTTTGTCCTTTCTTCTTCTTAGACATTAAAACACATTAAAAACCAAACCACCCCCCCCCCCCCAGACTTCAACAATAATTTGCAATAACTGATTTTATGGGTAATGTACTCCTTGTGGGAGTTCAGAATTACTTAGAAGATTTGTAGACAAGATTTTTATCCCCTGTTTACATTTTCTGAGAACTTAAGAGAAAACAGTCTGAAATAAGCTGCAGCTAACATGCTACAGGAAATGAAGGAAGAGAACCAGACTTCTCAAGAAAGATTTACATTTATATAATGGTGATGGCTATATTTTGGCTTAGCAAAAGGAATGCAATTGTTCTAAAATACACAGAAAAGCTGTTTACTAGTGTTTCTCCTTACTTAGTGGATCATGAACCACTCCAGCAATGTACACTGCAACAAAATGCTTTTTGAGAGAGCTCTTTCACCATTGCATGATACTTTATTTACAGACCAAAACATCTTGCATCAGCAATTTCTCTCTGTATGGCAGCCAAAGAGACACAAAGCCAGCACAACCCTCACTTATGCCAAATGTGTTGGTGCAAAACCCACCAGGACATTTTCCATGGTTTTCCATGAGAAAGCATTCACTCTGTTGGGCAGCAGTAATGCATTCTTGGCAGTGTAACATCTTCTTTTATGAAAAATGTCCACAGCACACTGGTAGAAGAATCTGTAATCAGCTTCTCATTGCTTTGTAAAATTTCCATGTGTGGGAATCAGGTGCCTTTGAAATTATAGTTTAGGAGTTGAAATTAATTAAAGAGGTGTGATTATTACATCTTAAGGACATTATAGCATGTGAGCACTTCTGTAGAGAATTAATTTATTTTACAGATAATCTGAATAGTGCCAGAAATAGGACTTTTTATCTACACTAAACTATGCCTATATTTGGCTTGATTACAAGCTCTTTTATTTAAAATGAAACAAGCAAGACCCCTCGCTACCAAAAATTTAGCATTGTACATGTTCAGTATGACATCATTACTTCAGCTAGACTTTTTTCCATTGGGTCAGAAGCCCATGAATCACACACATAGAGTGGCCTATGTGAGATCTCTGGACTGTTCTTGGCTTAGCAAGATGTTTCTAGACATCGTGTTCTGACTCCCAGATGAAAGGCATAAGAACTGAAAGCTTGCTGAAGGTGACTACAGGGCAACTTGATGAGATGCTGTATGGTGAGAGGACAGAGATTAAAGAAACTCATAGGAGATGAAAAAAATAACTTCTTGTACCTGACTTTATGAGCCCATTTTCATGTAATTTTTGAGATATGTTTGGGTAGAAATGGATGAACAAACTTGTCCAAATTAGTTTTAACTTTGGTTGTGACCCAGTCTTACAGGTTCAACTTCCACAGAAATCCTTTTGAGAGAGTTTGCACCATACATCTCTTTCTGGGCTTCTTACTCATATATTTGGGAAGCATCAAGTTTTGCATACATCAGCTATTCAGCTGAGACGAAAATAAACTGCAAAGGGATATAGTATCATAAAACTTCCTTTCAAGAAAGTACTGTAAGACAAATGTTTTTATACTGCAGTAAGTCTGAATATGAAAATGCTACATTTGATTCAAGCAGAATTACTGGAACAGTTTTGCAAAATATGTGAAGTGTGACATAAACCTGTAGGTTTTGATGTCTCCCTAAGACGTATTCTTCTTAATCTAAATTACTTCACTTTATCACTTTATTTTTGCTATCTAGTTTCCAGTGAATGCTGGGCATTTTTTCCCATTTCCTTTTTTATCATAATCTGCAATGGTAAAAAGATTGTGCCATACATTTAAAGATTTTTGCTGTTTCTTCTTGAATTTTGATAAAAACTTTACCCCTCTTGCTACACAATTCTATTTCAAAAGGGTTTTTTTCACTTTAAACTCAATTAAAGCAAGCAATAAAATATCCACACTTCTGCTGTAGGATAGAAATATTAACCTGCAGGTATCCAGAAGATTCTGAAGTGTTCTACATATGTTTCTTCTCTAAAAGAGTATTTTTGATTGTTAAAGTAAAAATTTAAATAAAAACAAAACTGAAAGTATATCTAAGAATAAGGTGGAACAGGTATCATGAGGTATCCTGTGGTAAAATATTCTGAAAAGTCAATGAAGAAGCAGATACATAGAGTTTCTTAAAAGCACTGAAATGCTATTTATCGTTAATAGGTTTTAGATTTTCATTAGGTACAACTGAATACTTTGCAAGTATTCAGTTTCTGTGGCTTAAAAAGACTATGCTCTGTAAAAACCCAAAATTCACAAGTTTGGTGGTTTGTTGGGTTTTTTGTCTTATATGAGTTGTTATGAATGACATTTTGCTTTCACATGGTTTGATTAGTTAAAAACTAATCCTACTTGAATTTGTAACTAGGCTTTAAAATTAAAGGAGACTAATAAGGGGAATGGAGTAGATAACATAGGTGCTAGGGTGCTTTGATATTTTCCTTTCTACAGTGTTAGGACACAAGAAAGACCTCTCTTTGACAAAGCTGAACAACATGCAACTGCTCTTTTCAGAACATGACAGAGACTGTGATGTGAGGTTTGATTGAGGAGTACTTCATGCTCACGGATGCTGTATCTCAACTACAACTTTTGATCAAAGTTCCTTGGAGAAGATGTACCCTGAAAGGAGTACTGCAGGCCAGAGCCTAGAGATGCTGAAAGTTTCATGAACTTCTATAAATATCCATGGTGAAGTAAAGTGCAACTGCAGCAGTCATTCTTTTGCAGCAAATTGAATTCATGGTATCATGAATTCAGCTATCTGGATGAATAATTATTTACACATTCACATTCTACTGATATCAATAGGTACAAACAACAAAAGAAACTCTGTTTAAACATCTCCAGAAACAGAAACCATGCCAAAATGAGTCTTGTCTTTTCAAGGACTAAAGGAGCAAAGCTGAGCACAGACCTCTGAACACAACTATTTGCTGCACACAAACTCCCCTTACTGCTGGCAAGCCTTTTCACTAGCACACAAGGAAATCAATATCTCATTATTACCCTAAATTACTTGCTCTTCCTTGCACCTTCTGTTTTATATTTTAAGGATCTTTTGTCCCCCTCAGCCTACCTTAAAGAACTGCAACTTTCTTTGGATTTTGGATACAGTCAGTTGGGTAACCACACCAGCTCACTCTTCAAAACCACACTTGTCTGATTTATTTGCATCACTATTTCCTGGCTTGTTCTAAGAAACAGTGTATAGCTTCCTTTACTCAAGTACACATTCCAGAGAATACAACACACAGTGAAGTGAGGAAACAGTCCCACATGTATGTAAAAGGCAATACGGTATTTTTATTTCTTTTTTAATTACCTAGTGAGCTATGAGAAAAAACATGCCCTGAATAATACTACCAAGAGATGGTATTATCAGTAGCATGGTATGATACATGATCTGGCATGTGATTCTCAAAAACTGAAATAAGTATGATAAGTCTAATCACTAATATACTTTTAAATCATACTTTAATCAGATATTGCCTAGACAGCATCCCATACATTCTGCAATAAAACAACATATAAGTAAAGTAAAGATCAGGGCTTTGAAAACAAGGAGCTGCAATTCTGGTCACTGGTCTGGGAAACTAAAACATGAATAATTTCAGAGAATGGTAAAAGAAAAAAAACCCAAAAAACAAACAACCCAACAAGCCCAAACAGAAAAAAAAAAAAACAAAAAAAATCAACCCAAAAAACCAAAACAAACCCCAAAACTCACACCTCAGTAAAGCCTATAGGAATCAACTGGCTTCAGACAAAAAAAAAAAAAAATGCTAATGGAACTTAAATTAGCATAGAAGAAGTGAAATAATTTGCCAAGAGTCATAGAAGTTCTTTAATACAAATACTCATTGTACACAGAAAAGAAAGCAATTCCACTGGACCATTTTCAAATGCCTGATCTTGTACTCCTTGCATAGCCTAATTTCCTTTAAAGTTATGAGCTGGGCTACATGTTGGGGTTATATAGCTATGTCTTAAAAAAGAAATGCAAAGTAGTACAAAGCAAAATATACACAAACTCAGGATTAAGGAAAAAAACCCATAGCCAGACAAAACCCCTAGAAATTTGGAAAGAAAGCTACAATGAAAATTGCTAGAGGTGAGGTATATTTCTAATCCCTTTCCCTAGAACTAGAAAAATATTGAGGAGGAGGAAATTCAGAGTAAAGGGGGTGCAACTGTGAAAGTTAAACAGTCTCGACAAAAAGAGAAATATTTGAGTAACATTTCCTAAACTACTTTAAAAGGGAGTAAACTAACCAAATGCCATCTGAAATTGGCTGTATGCCCACCACTTTGGTTGACTTTAGGGTCAGTAAGGCAGAGGACAGACATAAGCTAGCATAGCTGAAAAATCAATACAAATATAATACAGATGGAATTTATTATAGAGCAGCTGGAAATGCAAAGAAAGAATTCTGTGGATCCATACCGATGGTGTAACTTTGAAAAATATTCTCCAAATATGAAAGTGCTTTACAAAATAAACAACTTTAAGAAGTGGTGTTAAATGTAGTCATACTACAGAAAGCAGACTGTTCTACTCTGAATGTCTGGCATAGTATTTCTGATCAGTTCAATAACGTTACATTTCAAATCAATCCAAACAGACTTGCTAATGAAGATCAAGAAACCCTTCACATGATAGCATAATGTGTGCATGACAAAATCCATGAATTGGACAGTAAACAACTGCACAAAATAAAATGGGAAATTCTAAGTGGTTTCTTTCCCCTTGAATTTTCTTCTAATATATATTCTGGTTAAATTTTTCAGGTATTTTGCAGTTTTAAAGAATTCCTGTAAATGTTTCAAGACATTCATCAATGTCCAGATTTTTATTCTGCAGGGAATCATGTCAGAATCGACACAATAAATGTTACCCCAAAGTATTGCTAATGAGTCATTGTTCAAGAAAGTTTCCCAAGGTACCACTGCAAAGGACAGTCAGTGATATCTTGTAAGTTTTATATTTCAACAACCCCTGTTCTAAAATACTCTGTACCAAGAGTGACATGTAAAAGATTTTTGTTAGGGACGTATGCAAGCCACCTTCCCCACTAAAAATGCTGTTCCACTGTTATTTTCGGCCAATACTGAAAAGATGGTGATCTGGCCAAAAAACTAACACTTTTTTTTCCCCCTTACTTTTTAACTATATCAGCTACTTAATTGATCTAGTCATGTGGCTGCATGATTGCTGGTGCCTTTGCAAGGGGAATAGTTGCAAGGTGGGGGTTGAGGAATACAAGTTTATCCTGCTGGCCCTTGGTGCAGCATAAGCCACACAAAAAACTACCCACTGAAAACAACATGAAGGAACTAAATTCTGCCATGTATCTCCTTAAGGTGTATGTGGCATCAGAGACTTCTGATGGAAGAACAAAAAACCATAAACCTTTACACTTAGTGATTGAACAAACAATGCATAGAGAATATATAAAATACTTCTTAGAGAAAACGATAAAACTCAAAGGATAGCAAGTTGATTGAGAAGCAGGTTACAGGTATTTCATTGAGAGGAACTCCACCTACTTAATGCCATGTCATTTCTGAACCAGAGTATGCTTTTATTATGCTTTTTTGTCTTTATTGAGACAAATTCCTTCTGATCCTACTCTGCAAAGTTAAAAAAAGCCCATCTGACAGCAATGGCACACATGTTCCATTAGATATTGCAGTGCACCTGATACAGTGTAGAACAGTTTACTGAATAAACATTAGAGGTTACTAAATGTACACTGAATTCTCAGATCAAAACTAGACAGGTAGATAATCTTTTTTGGATGCTGACATGAATGTGGATATTGGTAAGAATTAAGAAGAACTTGTGAAAATAACAGAGCATGATTACAACAGCATACATGTAACACTTGAGAGACAGATATGAACAATATTGGAATACAGGCATCAATTTAAGCAACATTGTTTTCTATAAATTGCTTCTCCCATGAATTAATATGAGTGACTGTCATTCTTTAACAGCAGTAAGCAGTATATTTTGAATTCTTTGTATGGATTGAAGAAAAAGGCCATGATATTAACAAATATAACTTTTCCATTGTTGTTTCTCCAAAACATCTGTGGGATATTAGATATGTGGGCAGCAAAAAGCCCCATTCCCTCTTTAGTCCTGCAACAAGCGGTTCAAGGAGCAGAAGTAGATCCCTACTTGGCAAAACAGCTTGGTTTCTGCATTTCTGTTCTCTACATACTCCAGCAAACTTTCCTCACTGACAATGACATTGACCTTGGGAATACACTGGTACCTGTACTGGCAGACAGAAACCTGCCCAGGTACACGCTGCCCATTCTATCTCCCAGCTTCAACAGCTCTGTCCCTCTGCAGTCCCAGCTGCATAAGGCAACCACGGGTTCCATCTACAGTCACTACTGAGTGTCTAGTGTCTCTAATTCATGCTTACTGAATACAGTAATGAATTTAAACATACCATTTTTTCTGAAAATGTTCACCTCAACTCCAAAAGGATATTACTCAGTCATATAACTAAATTTGGTTATATGTCACAGCAAGGCAAGGGAGGAAGGGAAGCTATCTTGAAAGGTTTTCAAGAACTTCTCTAAGCCTTTCCAACTACTTAGCAAGTAACCCTTCAGGATACACTAAGACTAAACTGTAATGCTGGGCCAGTTCATGAGAGTAATTCTTACCACAAATAAATTTCAGGAATATTGTTTCATACTTGGTCCAGAACATAGACTATGTCAGTCTTGAATATTCTGCAGGACATCATCAAACAGTTGTCTTGTTTAGATCCTTCTTTTGGGAGCTTCAACTCTTGTCTTTGATTTGTCTGTCTCACATAAGCTAAAGCTCTCCTCTCCACCCATCTCATGGTTGAGGTACATCACTCCAAAATGTTTGTTGGTTTGGGGTTTTTTTTAAACAATGAAAAAGAACTGAAGGAGATTTAGTAATTATTATATATGGCTGAAAATGGGCCTGGATTAATAATTTTCAGTCTGAACCATTTCTTGATCCCTAGGATAGAGAAAAAGTTTGGGTAAAAAGTAAAAGGGAAGTACATGAAAAATCCAATGTTATACAGGTATATTAGTGGGACTGTTGTGGCCCAGAAAATGAACAGCCAAAGCATAGAGGAGAAAATCCCCCTGGCATGTTATGGTTCCAACTGCCATTTGTAAGAAAAATCTACAGTTTCTGTGTAAACTGTTAATAAATCAAAATGTGGAGGTCATTAAAAATTGTGCTATTTCCTAGTTCCCTATTTACTCAATTTCACCCATCATTATTTTGGCATTGTTCCTTATTAAAAACTTCTACCAGCTTTTATAATTTACTAGACAGTGGGTAAAAGTGAATGACTATGATTCCATTACTGCTTTTACTAAAAAGATTTTCCCCAAGATTTTAAAACTCCTGCCAATTTATTTCCATAACCATAGGAAGCAAACAACTTGCTTTAAATCTTTATGCCAAGATATAAGCAAACATCCACAATTAACCAAGACAGGCATCAGCTTCCCTTTGAATGTATAAGTCAGATTAATTAGAAATTAAAAATAAATAAGCAAAAACAGTGGAACTGTCATTCTAGATGCCTAATACATTTTTCACATAATAGAAAGAAAGATTTAAGTGAAGAGGGTATATTCCTAAATCCCCAGTATACTCTTGAAATAGCATACAGCAGGACACTTTCCTCATTATGGAAAATGCGATTACATACTCATTACTTTCAGCAATACTTTTGACATGAAGATGTATGAGCTATGCTGAAGTTGTCTGTATTGGTATTTTGGTTTTCAATTCAGAGTTCTAGTAGTGGGAGCTATAAGCAACTTGGCCTAGAAATTAGCAAATGTCCAATAGCATTGATTTGCAAGGACATAAAAAGTAGAAGAAAACCAAGATAATCAGTCTTCTTAGATGGTGACACAAAATTTGAGAAGAGCAAACGGTGCAACCTAAGTCTTTTCATGAGATAAAATCATAACACGGATTAATGGGGCACCTGGATACTGAGGTGTTCTCAGGCTCTGCAGACCAATAATCAAAACAACCACTGTAAGAACTCGCCTCCTTACTAACACCAGTGATGTGTGAGCAGGCTCCTAATATAGCTTTCTTTGTGTGCTCTCAGCAGTGTGAGCAACCCATACGCCTTTGCAAGCAACCTCTTGCACAGTGACGGGTGAGCATTTGCTTTATGTCAAACACTGGAACAGTTTTTCCTGTCACAAGGGAAGAGAATTCCAGCAGTTTGTCAGTAGCTGTAATTGCTCTGTATGCTTGCTAGATAGAACTGTACCTTCTGAAGTACCACAGTCAGTATCATACCTAAACTGATTTTGAGGTCATAAGGTCATAACTTTAACAAACTAGTAAGTTCTTCCATGAGACATTAGCTATCAAAATATTAAATATAGTAAGCCAGCCATTAGTTTAAGAACTTTTAATTCTGGAAGAATTTGAATTTGTTGCTAAAGTCCTAGCAATCAGATTAAATCATGCTTCATGTGTGGTCATGAGTGAAAATAAAGAATTAAAATAGCATGACAGTCAAGAAACTACAAGCAAGTAAGGGTTTTCTGAAATACCTCCCTTAGGGAGCTTAAACTAGGAGACAGGGAGTTACAGTATGCTTAACTGTTAAACTGGAGCATGGAATTATCTAAAGAAAAGATGAACTAGCAACTCACACTGTGTGAAAATCAGTGGGAAGAAGCACCTTTACAGTCTCTTCCTAGTTTACAGTAAGTGGCTACAATCTTCCCTGGGATGCTTTTTTCCCCTAATACAATAACAACAACAACAACAAAAAAGTTCCATTCAGATTCTTCTCTAAAGGGCAAAGCATGAATGTTTCTCATTCTGTTTCCAAGCAGAGTGATAAATATATGCAAACAAATACATGCCCACAGGGAGAAGAGTCTGGTTCGGCAAGTTAGTATAATTCATTCTGAAATGCTCAATTGTTCTGTCTGGAGCATCCAGTGTTTTTAATCTGCCCAGGAAAATCCTTTTTCACATTGCCACTCCAGCAAAAGAAAGCCATTGTAAAAGCATATTTGGAAGGTTTTTTTGTTGTTTTTGGGGTGGGGTTTTTTTGTTTTGGTTTGGGGTTTTTTTTTGCTTTGTGGAAATAGTTTTAGAGTCATATCTTCAAAATGAGAAAAACCAGCTGCAACATACAGCTCATATCAATGCACATGGGTCCATGCTGCAGCCACTCACAAATATCCAAACACAGATAGCCTACGACCATTTTTATGGATGTTTAGACTAAGTGCTACTATAAACACTACATGCAATTGTACATTTACTTTTTAAAAAATTTGTTTCCTTTTTTCCCCAAAAAGCAGAGCTGTGAACAGAAAAAACACAGATACAGACTCATTTTCCAACACTGGGCTCAAAAACTCAGAACATTGCATACTGGTGTCTGAACTAGAAGCAAAAAATCCTTTGGTGATGGAATTTTGACAGCTAACAAACAGAAAAAAAAAAGCTCCAAACATTTTTGCCCATGGACCAGGCTTTAGATAAGAAGCTGGCATGACTGCATCCTAATTTATCTGATCTGGTTTACTTTTACCTAATTCTGAGAAAAACACTCAGCTGCAAATATAAGTTGTAGAAAAAGAACTGTAACCATAAAATACAAATTACCTACTTGTAGGGAAATAAAATTTGCACATTTTCTGACTACTTTAACTATATTACCTCAGATTGTACTGTTTGATGCAATTTTTGCTTTACACTCTGATATATGTATTACAGCCTTACATAATTCTGTGAAGTGTCTGTGTGGCTCTAAAATCATCATAATGCTACATGAGTTATTATAATGTTCATAGATAGGAGATAAATGTTTTTATTACATTGTAAAGAGGTTTCAATGTCTCAGACACACCCAGTTGGTCTTGGCAAAATCTGATGGAGACCAACATGGAGCTGGGGACAAAGAATGGAAATGTTAAGTGAAACAGAAACATTTTTCCACTGGTAATTTCAGGAATTTGAATCTTATTCAGTCACTTCATCATTCCTCTAGGCACCATTGCTACAGTTTCCCACCTCTCTGTTGATGCAGTTGTTTGTGCAATTTGACTGTCATGTAACATAAATAATATTTCTAATAAATGATTATGATTTATTTCCATCACCTTAGAGACACAATTTATTTTTATTCTTTTCTCTCAAATCAATTACTGATGAAGCAAAATTCACAGTTTCATTGCACAAATTTGGAAAAAAAAATAACTGTAACTGAAGGTACAAGATGCAAGATTCCCAGTAGCACTATCACTGTGCAACAGAAAGAAAGACAAGCTTTCCCTGAAGAGGACCTGCATTTGGTGATTTTCACAGCTGGGGGCTTGTCTGGCTTTGAGTAAATAGCAGAAAAACAGAAGGAATTTGGGGAGAGGCTACTATGATCGAAGAGACAAGAATTGAAGACTGGAAGGCAGGACAAGGGGTGGGCAGGAAAAAAAGACAACAAAATAAGTGGAAAGGAACAATGCTTTACACTGGTCTGTCCCTATGGAAGTTTCTACAGCTCTCCAAATGAGCAAGTATTCCCTCATACTTTTCTGAAGCCTAGGGTGAAACTCACTAACAGATATAAATCAGTTGCAGGTGTCTCCTTGGAGTCAGATTTTCTAAGATACTTCTTACCCCAGCTTTATCTTTTCAGTTACCAAACCTCAAGGAACCAAGGGACTGTAAATCCTCAATGAGAAACAAAAATCAGCAACGAGACCCCAAGAGCAACAATAACTTAATTTCTTAACAATAACAATAATTTCTTCCAGTAGAGATAGTGAGCAGGAGAGCATCTTTACTGGAATGGCAGGAGTTTTGAAGTCACAGCTTCACACAGAGATGTTTAAAGGTATCATTGTTATTCAGAACCCACTGCCCGACTACTTCCACCCTAGTGCCAGCACAAGCATTTATGTAGGCATCTGCTGCATTTACTACTTTTCACTTGGCATGGCATCCTAGGCTACTCTTTATCTGATCCAAGCAAAGAAGATCCATGGAACCAGCCTGGTGGGGGGAAAGCCAGAAAAGAGTGATGGTAGCCTTGACTTATGCTTGTTGAAAGTACATATATGAGATTACAGCCCAAACGAATCCTCTCACATCTTTCTGTACTGGTATGTTGAAAGTAGGCCAAAGCAGAAGAGGCCTCCTGGAATGTGTATCACTAACATTATCTATTACTGAAAATCCATTAAAAAAATGAAAGAAAAAGCAATATAAACTACAGAAGACTGGAAATATTTCAGACTCCCATCCAAGAAAACTATGTTTGCTACAGCAAGTTTAAAATACCTCCTTCACTTGCTATGACTATGGCTTGCCCTGAAATGATTCTTAGCATTTAAAGTTCTTTGAAAGATCAAAGCTGTAAGTACGCAGTAAAACGTTCTTCAAACAGAATATTTTTTCTAAGGTTTCCATGGAGTATTTGTGGGTCGTTTGGTTATTACAACCACACACTAAAAAAAGTAACCCAAAGTGTGTAATTAATTGGTCTAGAAACAACTGCTGTCTTCCTCCTTCCCAGAGCATATTTGCAGTGATTTGGATTTAACCTGCCTTGCTTTGGCAGGCTGTCTCTGACTGAGCTGAACAAACCAGTTCTAAGGAGTCAGCTTCACTCTACTTGAAACATCTTCTTGTGTTTTGGTAAAACAAGAGCCTATCAAACGCAGTTTGAATTTAGAGCTACAGATTGTTTCATTTAAGAATAGTCACATATAAAAATGACCTTGCAACTACATACTGCCAAGAAACTCGAACTGTAAATGCATTATCACAGTTTTACATTTTCTGTGCTGCTTTAGCAGCCTTATTTTGTCATAAATAATGCTTATCTACATATATAAGTTGACTTACATACAAAGTTGACTCCAGTTCCAGCAAGCTTAGATTAGATACCTGAAACCTGATTTCTAACAGATTGTGTGAACTTTGCATGAAGAATGACTTCTAAATGACCATGTGAAATGAGCCTGACCCATGAAATTCACACTCTACCCCATGGGAGAGATAGTGGGTTCTTCAGGTTTGCTCCTAAAAGACAATGATGTAGAGAAGGTAGCTGTAGACACAGTTCTTGGCGATCAAAGCCAAGAGAGAAAGGCCCATTTTTAATAAGTTGGAATCTGTGAAGAATTAGAAGCACATAACATCCTAATACTCTTGGAGTAGCAATATGCTGTATCTATTCCATCAATAAACATGGACCTAGCTTGAGGGATGTATCTTCAGCACAACTGTCAAGTAAGGAAAAACCAAGAGCAACAGCCAAAAAAACCCTTAACAAAACTAAAATGAACACAGAAGTATTTTCCAGGTAAACACCAGAAAATCAACAGTGAACTCACATTTAGCACATCTTATGTCTACTGCAATGGCTATCGTACACAATTTTTTAATTGGCGAGATTGAGGTTTCCTCTTGAGTACTGAGAAATATTTTAAAGTAAAGGAATCTTCAAGAAGGATTATCATAGGAATACACACACACACATATACCACTACCCAATATCATAACCACAGATCTAATCAAATTACATTTTAGATATTTTTTATTCACAGAAGGAAGGATCTGATAACCCTATTATTTCCACATTCTGCAAGATGTGAGTAACACCACTGCTCTGAGGACTGGTAAGGAGTATAGCTGGATTTTACTCCAAGCAGCACAAGACTAAGGCATCTTTTTGGAGCTTAGAATTTACAGAAACTTACAATGGTTTGCAAACATTCATAAGACATGAGATTATTAGTATATGAAAACCCCATCCTCCTTACTTTCACATTAATATATACAGCTCCTTTCAAAGGGTCTTGCATAAGTCTATCCTTTTCTAAAAAAAAAAAAAAAAACAAAAAAACAAACCAACCCCAAAATAAAAAGTCTTATTTACTTGTATCAAACAAGGACAAAAGCCATTGGAATTTCTGGTTTAAATAAGGTACAATATTACTTGGTTTTTAAATCTCTTTCCAAAAATCTCCATACACATAGGGTATTAAGTAGATATTCCAGTAAAGCCAAAGAAAATCAGAGTCAAGTCACTGCAAATTAAAATCAGGGTCTGAAAGTTTATGGTTTTGATATTTGTAAAGCTTGACTTTGTTTACTAAAACAAAATTTACAAAAATATCTTTATCTTTTATATTTCTTTGTCTTCATTTATATCAGATGTTTTATGTTTATAATACTTCTTTCTCATTTTAGAGAGAATATTTCTCTCATTCACTTTTTCTGAAGTTTAAGTCAATAACCTTCCTTCTAACCACAAATTAAAGCTGTAAAATACTTGGGCTGAAAACCAACTGCTTTCTGACAGCTTCTGGGAAATCCTTTTACCATATCTAGAAAGAGATTCTAATTTAAGTAGTATACTTAGGTGGTATATAGCAATAAGTAGAACTGGTTACAGTGTTTAAAATATATGGACTCCCAGACAAATAGGAGTAAATGGGTACAGAAGAACTCACAGAATTTGTGCTCAGTTTATTGGCTGAGCAAGGTCAACAGCCAACATCCAAAGCTGACAGAGCTACTGTCTGAAATCTGGACTCCTAAAAATGTTATTCTGTCCTTAAATAACGCTGTACTGCATTTTCCGTTGGCAAAAAGTTGATATGGTTTCCCAGCATTTTTTTCTGAAACATTCCATGGGTGAGTAAACATGAAATATACAAGTGGTATGCAACAAATTGAGTATAAACAGCTATTTCCTATCCTTAATATTTCCTTTAGTTACATTTATGTTGTCCAAAGCCACAGTCATTGATTTCACAATGTTTTCACTGAAATCATACTTGTACTTATCTGTTATTACATATTAACCTCTATGTGAAAGCCTTACAGAATATCATTATCCACAGGACTGTCTCTAAAGGTTTCAGTCCAAATATTGCCTGATCAGGCTTGGCAATCCAGTGCTTGCTCTTTCACTCTTTGAGTATAAAAAGGGATTTAGATGTGGCTTCAGCAGAGGTTCTTACCATGTGCATGCCTTTTCAAAAGAATTAGCTTTAATCTTTCAAAACTGTTCTTTTTGTCCTCATTCTTGTTCATCATAAAAGACATACTATACCAAGATTTATTAGAGAGGTAAATATTTTCTAAGTTTTTACTTTTATGCCATTACTGATACCAGTATTAACTGTATGACTGTAGTAAAAGAATATGAAGAAACACATTTAGGTACCTCACATTTTACCAGAAAACATGACTTTGCTTCAGCTATAAAATCTTATGAATTGCTGAATGAATATTTTCAATATTTTAACAGAAAAAACTAAAGGATGATTTGTGAAATTACCATTTGTTCTAGTAACTTGAAAGTTTGCTATTTATTCTGAATTGTCTTTATCTCATTTTGGAAACAATGCCATCATTTATTTAATGGCTTAAATAGACATCTCTTGTTAGAAGCATCATTTCAGTGAGCTACAGTCTTTCTTTCTCTCAACTTTAATACTTTCTTAAATACGGGTTAACCTTGCCTTACTGGTTCTCTGGAAGAAATCAGAGAGGCTTGTTTAGAAAAGGATTTGACATGCATGCTCTGTCCTGGTCAGAACTGGCAGAACAAACCTCATATAAAAAGCCAGCTACATCAAAGCCTCGGAAGCTCATCCACTTGTATATTTAGCTTACTTTAAAAACAAAACCAAACCAAACCTCTTTTTTTGTCCTTTGGCTACTTTTGATGAACTATACTTTATGTCCCATAATATTTCTTGCAGATTGTTCAGTTAGTTACAAAGCAAAACACCTATGTGTCTGTATTTTCTCCAAGTTCCAATGCTCATATTCAAAAGCATGTATTAAATCCAAAGTTTCAAGCATTCTGAGTTTCAATTTGACAAATTTATGGAAAGCAACTAGATACCCTAAATAAAGATGATTGAATTCTGTCTTCAACAATTTTGTGTCAGTACTTTCTAGTGATAACTCACTTCTTCTGGCACTAGAACAACACGCAGCAAGGCTATTTTACAGACTCCTTCAATGTTTTCTTTTTAATACTTAGAGAGAATTGGGAGGTATATTTAAAATATCTGTTTACCAATCAGCACAGACGATTACCCTGTTTTGGGTAACTTCTATTCCTGACTCCAGTTAAACGGAAACACTTTCCTGAAAGTCACATATGATTTTTTTCTCATTAAATCATTCTGACCTTTGTATGCTGATAACTTGGTAGAAACTCATGTGTATTAAGGATAAAACAATGGTCTTTTAATGGTCCTACATTTCTTCACAACAGTCTTCTCAACACAGAGAGAAGCAGAGAGTCTTAAATGAGGTGTTAATAGCCCCGCTATAAGAGGATTCTGATAAAAAATGGAATCCCACTGCCTACAACATGATTTTCCTTATTTTCGGAATATTTTGAGAGTAGTATTTAGCACTCCATGATGTAATGAAGTTATAAAATATGTCTGGGGAACATAAAATCCAAAACTCCTATCTGTAGCATTCTGCAATAAAATACCTTACTGCAACTACAGTCAGTTATGAAGCTCTATGAAAATTCTAGTGACAGAAAAACTCAAATTCTCTTGTGCCTCTTGTCTTTCTACTGCAAGGGACAAGTATTCACAGAGGAAATATAAACAGGACAGAGCAAAAGTACACCAATCAGCATCAGAACTGCAGAGTCTTGTCTCAGGAACCTTCATATATGTACCATGCTGTCTTTAATTAAGTTAGCAATTCTTTGTCTTTCATTTACACAAACACATAGAAAGGAAAAAAAAAAAACCACAAAAAAACATACTATTTACCTATACTACATCAACAGCCAGGCTGGACATCTGTAATTCTGGACATTTATAAAGTTGGGGGTTTTTGCCCCCACCCCTTGAATATATTGTTTTGCGTCAGGTGTTGTGTATACAGAACACAAAGTCCTCTGCTGTGGCATGTCATCAAATTCTCCTGTGACTTTAATGAAGCAAGGAGGAGGCTTGTTACATAATCCCAATGGCTGTGGATGCTAAAAGGATGCTTCTGCACATTGAGTATTTTTTACTCACATTTCTAGGGTGTTTGTTGATAACCAGCATCATGTTATGTGTTTTAGTGGAAGCTGAAGGCACACAGCTCTGCCTTCAGGGGCTGACTTGGCAACTTCACTCAGACAAGAATTAACTAGATAACAAAATCTGGAAATATCACTAAAGACCATTCTAGATTGTGTTGAGAGTTAGTAAATACGATTAGCAAAGAACCATAAGGGTAATTGTGAATTTCTATTTCTGACAGAAAACACTGCTTATATTACATTACTTTAGGGAGGAAGAGTTAATTCCCAGTGAGCATTATAAAAGTAAACAAAAGTTGAAGTGTATCCAAAACTGAAAATTCTAAGTGATCTCAGCCACTGAATAACATCTAAGCCAATATGATAACTATTTCCCTAAGTATTTAAAATACTACAGATATTAATTTAAAAAAGACAAAAATGAAGTGCTTCAGAGGACTTCTCACTTCTGTATAATCTCCAGTGACAATTTTATCCTGTAAGCTGTTATGAAAATTGATGAATTTTAAAGATGCAATTAATATGCATCTGGAGCAGTTAGTTGGAGCAGTTAGTTTTCAGAAAATGAAATCAGACTTTTACAGTAATGTCTCCCATTTTATCTGTTTTGAATATTTAATTATAAAAGAAAAAGCATTTTTCTCAAAAGTGACACAACGGAAAATGTTACTAGTGGATTCTGAAAACTGTAAAACAAAGGTGCCTCTATCCTTTAGGTAAAATCAGAAGCAAACTGCTGCAATAAAGCTGTTGCCACTTGTGACTGCTTGAGCTTTCCCTCTGTATTAACAGGTCATTTTCTCAAAGGACGGACGTTATCTAGCAGACATTAAACTTCCCCTAAACTGCAGCAGCAGCAACTTATTCCATTATGCTTTACCTTTTAGAATGTACTGTTGATGTGTCAATTTATTCACCTATCAGGGAAAATACACTGCTACTGAACCACAAAATTGCATTCTTCAACCAGATCACCACTTGCATACCTATGCTATTCTTAAAACCTGAAGAGATTCTGCAGAGATACAAGGTTTGCTTAAACAATTCCTATCATAGAAGCATTCAAGTACTCTGAATGCAGGTTCTCATTAGGACTCTGAAGGCTTTAAGCTTAGTTAAGAGTACTTCCCTTATTCTTTTCTGAATTAAAAAACCAATAACATTGCACTGTACTTGCCAGCACAAATAAAAAACAAACAAATCTTTAGTTTAAGAAATCAGTTACAGGGGGAAATTAAAAAGGAAACAGGTACAGATAGGAAAGGTGAAAAAATGCCAAAGGATTTGCACAATGCATTTACTGGCAAGGTACTTCATGAAAGTCCAGGAGATAAGCTTAGATAAATTGCCATGAGATCAGTACCTGTTAAAGTTTGGCACATATACTGCACACACACAATGGTATAAAATAGCATTTACTTCCAGGTTCTCTGTCAGTCTCTAACACCAACAGAATAAGCAGAAAATTGTAGAATGAGAAAGTATCTTTCTGCAATCAGTGAGAAATTTTAAATATTATCCGACATACTACTTGCAGGTTCAGACATGTTTCTAATATTTTTCTACTTTGTTTAGATATATTTCAAACTAGAACCAGGGTTTGGCATGTTAAAATCACATCTGCCACATTCACAAATTATCATCAGTTTATAATTGGCATGGCAGGTTCTTGGGTAAAACAGCCGATTTATCAATATGAACATATCTTGCCTAGGAATTGGTGAAATAGGAACTGCAGGTATCCTTTTATGTGTGTACATTGAGATTATATCCATTTCTGCATGCAGTGGAGAGGAAGTTCTGCTTTTACCAAAATCTTAATCACTATATGTCAGTTCCAAGAAGGCAGTAGAGTTTATAGGCGCTGTATGATGGTTTTGATGTTAGGAAGCTGCAGCAGATTATAAGCAATTCCATAGCTACATGTACAGGTTTTTCTAAGACTGTCAACACACTGTTTCACAGGCACATATTAAAAATGTAATACTAAGACATAGAGAAATTATAAGCAGTTGCACAAACTGAAAACATCAGAAAAACAAATCAGAACATGATTATGGGAGAGCACCATAGGTGAGATTAATAAAGAAACATAACAGATTTTTCACCTATTTTACTCAAATAGGTAAGAAGATTACATATTTATACTCTAAGCATACTGTTAAACCAGTAATTTCTAGAAAACTAAATACCGTGTAATGTCAGTTCTATTAAAGCAAACCAGTAAAAACATTTAATATTACAAAGAATTTACCAGTCTTCTAAAATAATTTTCCATAGTGTCTACAATGAAATCTCTTTAATCAGAATTTTCCCATTAAAAATTTAGGCTTCTACTCTGCCTTTCTCACCCATTGAGAACTTAAGCAATTTGATCTCCATTTTATACATCTTTCAGAATCATGCAAGTATTTAATTCCTTCAAGGAGGAAAATGAATGCAGCAACTCAACAAAACTCACAGAAAAGGAATTTCTACAGTAACTCTGGTATTATTGTATTTGAAACTGAAAATATGAGTTTTCCCTCTGATTCTCCTAAGAACCCTCTGAGGCCTTGTGAAGACATAATAATGCAATAAATGCAAAACTGTCCTTATCCTGAATGGTGAAGCTTATGCTAACAGTGGTTCATCTGAATTGTCTGAATTGTGAAAACTTTAGATTGTGAAGACTTTCCACAAGAATGAAAGAAAGAGAGAGACAGAGAGAGAGGGGTGAGAGCACGTATGAGTGAGAAAGCATGAGCAACAGCAAGTGAGGGAAAGGGAATGAAGGAAAAGCTACTTCAAGCTCTAGTACTTTAACTTCTTTTTTTTTTCTATTATGATTATTTTAACAAAAGCTCTTGGAAAAGAGAAATTTTAGGAAACTCTTTCCCTTAATTGCACTTTTCAAATCCAAGAAAGAGAAACTCTCCCTTTGAATTGTTATTACGATTTCCCATTTGCATTTTTCACTACAGAAATATATCAACAACTGCAACAGGATTTGAGTAAAATACTACCACTTGTACTAAATTGACTTTAATGAAATTAATAACAATGAGAAAATAGAAAATGTTTGTAAATTTTCAGTACTGAAAATTTCACTGAAAATGGTGAGAATTTCAGCCATTGTGAACATCGCTACAGAATTTTAACTAAGTAAGCATCTTCACTCAGTCTAAAATGCTTCTGTTTTTTAAATATAGTTCCTATCCTTCAATTATTTTATGGATTTGGAAAATTCTGCGATACAGACATAAGGCAGATGTAACAGAAAACAGTAAATACATTTTAATGCTCTTCTAAATAGATTTTTCAACTACCACCGTAATTTTCTGGATGTCAAATCAGCTTATTATGGATTGATATTTATCAACTGTATAAAACAGACAAAAATATAGACTATGTCCCATAGAGAAGTGAGGATTAAAAAGTCAAGAAATCAAAAGGTATTTTAATTGTACTTCCATTTGCAAACATGTTTTTCTCATCTGACTTCTTTTATTTTCCTTATTGCATTTCATATTATTTCCTAGGTTGTAAACTTACAATCTTTAGATGTGTGAGGAATTCTGACAGCTAGTGAAAATTCCCAATAAATTTATTGAAAACTATTTTCTAACATACAATTGCAGCTGCCAGTTGTTTTATAGAAAACTCACTTTGTCCAAAAGGCAACATTTAATGAAATGCACATACCACACTATTTATCTAACTGCAATTAAAAAAAAAAAAAA
>VWYP01008225.1:115536-130896 GCA_013400435.1 Pycnonotus jocosus
AAAAGGAAAAAAAAAAAAAGCTTAGGCGTTATAAAATACTTGAACTGAACAATCCTGTCCGTTACTTGCAGGATTTACCATAGAGAGGTAAGAAGGTGAGACAGGGGGATGGCAAGCAAAATGTTGGCTGACAAAACTCTTGCACTCGAGTAAAATGTGAAAAAAACCCACAGTCCACATATGTTTTTAAAAAAGTTCACAGATACAGAAAGAAGATACAAGCAGAAATATTACAGTGGTCAAAGTTGTTAGGAAGAGGGAGAAGGAAAGAGAGAAGGAGGGAAAAAAGAAAATTGGCAAGTGTGTCTTTCAAATACATGTAGGAGGACATGAAAAGTGTTTTTAAAGATAAGTCCATAAAATACAGATGAATTTCAGAATCAGGATAATGGAGACAAGAGAAAAAAAGTCAAAGAATATGCAAGAAACTAGTATTTTTCCTGTGAAAAGGTATGTGTAGTGTGTCACAAAATGGGTAATACAGATAAATACATAGAATTCCACTTGTCCTGAGTTGATGCTTCACATTTCTGAAAAATAAAGATATTTTATACAGTGCATATTACCAAACACCATAAAGATCTGCTGTAATAATGTGATGAGAAATAACTATTAGTCAAAAAAACCAAAAATGCAGTGCCTTTGAGAGGTTATAACAGGGTTGCCAAGATCTCCTCCTGGGAGCAAAATTCACAGTGTTTACTAGGTGTCTAATTCCATTAGTTTCATGTATACTAATTACTTTTCTTACTAAATACACTACAGAGCTTGGCAAGGATACCTGAAGGCCTGACATGAGGTAACAGGAAGGAATTCTAGAACATTCCAGATATCAACCAAGATAGGTTTTCATGAGTATTCTTTTTTATTTTAGATAAACGCTGCATATACACTATATATTATCAAGTCTCCCAAAGGATAAGAAGGTGATTATATTTCTAGTGAACAACTGTTCTACTTGATATTAAGGCCAACCCTTCATCTTCCCTTTGAGATATTTTCGACACCAATGGTGGAACTATTGTGTGGAAATGCAATTAGCCTTTAGCCTTTGGGGTCTTTTCTGCCTTCCCTACCACTATTTTCAAACCAAATACTGAACTTCTCCTCTGCAGCCAAAATCTAGACTTGTGCTTCCAACTTAGTATTCCTTCTAAGATATAAACAAGGTCTCTGAAAGTGGTCCAGCCCCTGTCTCTTACAAGGTTTTGTCAGTGTTCTATAAAATATCAATTTGTTTCCTCAACAGATGTCTACTCAAGCAACACAGCTCCCTCCACTGGAGAAGCCTTTTCTGTTCTCACCTCCACAAAACCTGTGAGAGAGCAATAAGGCTTCTTACACAAGAATAAGGCTGAGAGAGCAGGACCTGAAGCACTTGCTCAGTTCTTAGGTCTCCTCTGATATAGTTACCTCTATTGATTCTGTTTATGACAAAAAAATAGCATATGGAAAATCTGTAGCTAAGTTTCATAGCATGCACATGGAAACAGACAAAAGCCAATGCCACTGAGTTCCAACCTCTTGTTTTCACCACTAGAAAACATTTCTTAACATGGAGCAGAAATTTAAACACAGTTAATATAAGTTAATGCAACAGATAATGGCAGATATACCTGAGAACAAGGATGAAAACTTGAAATGACACACAAGAAAAACTTAGTAGTACAATATATAGATGGAAGAACCATGGAAACCACCAGACAATTGCATCACTGTAATAATAATAAAAAAATTCTGGCATATGTTAGGATGGAGCAGAAAAATAATAAAATCAAGTAGCTATATAACTATGTGAGTTTATGATTAAACTTCATGAGCTAGCATCCTGTCCAGCAAGTCTTACTCAAGGATGGGTTCACACTTCTGCAGAGCTTTTTTGAAACCATGGGCATGACCAACTGCAGGTAGATGGGTAGGACTAATTGCAGGTGGTTTCTATGATAAGGAAAGTTCCAAGAACAAATTTATTAAAGAGAAGGTGCTGGAAATTTGAGGGTAGCCAGCACCTGAACTTCTGTTAAGTAAAGTTTAGCTTGTGTTTAGCTACTTTTTTGGCTATATATTAAAAAGCATGCAGTAAATTAGCTATTCAAAAGTTATCCTTGCTAAAAACATCCTCAAATTACCTTCTTTTTTTATTATGTTAATTTCTTGAGGGAAAGAATAATAATTACTAATCAGTCCTCATATTGTTGAAGATTTCACGCCGAAGTCATGTAGCTTGGAAATTCTGCAGGAACTCCCTATCCAAAAGCATATCGAGAACCTCTCAGAAAATGCTGCATTTTAGAAGAACTGACCACTTGGATTTCCTTTTCTTGATAATCTCCAAGTATTAAATCCACTCAGATATTTAGGCAAGAAGGAAAGAAATCAACAGAAATATTTCAAAAATCAGAATGTTTCATTTCAATGCTTTTAGTTCATGATTACCAGAAAACTATCCATAAACTGTTTGCAGATGGATAGTACAACATTTCCTGCTATATTTTCTGGTTCAAAGGTGCATTATAAACTGTTGGCATAGTATTCTACTCAACCTTGCTACTGAAAAAACCAAATTGCCTTAAATACACAATCCACCCTCCCACCTCCAACCTTTGTTATCCTTTTCTTAGAAAAAAGCCCACTCTTGGTACCCTGAGGAACTGGTGGTAACAAAGGTATGAGAAAATTAATAGAGCTATAAAGCAACATTCAGGCAGAAAAGAGAGGGAGAACACTGTTGGAGGCACTAAAGATTTTTAAAGTTTAAAGCATGATTTTAAACTTTAAATGAAAACTTAAACTGCACAGGCTCAAGCAAGTGGCTGAACTTGTGCACTTGTAGCCCACAGAAGACCAACCATATCCTAGGCAGCACCAAAAGAATTATGACCAGCAGCTTAAGAAAGCTTAGTCTGCCTCTCCTACTCCACTCTTGTGAGCCCCCACCTGCTGTGCTGCATCCAGCTCTGGGGTCCCCAACACAAGAAAGACAGGGACCTGTTTGAACAAGTCCAGAAAAGTCCACAAAGATGCTCAGAGGGCTGGAGCACCTCTCCTATGAAGATGGGCTGAGAGCCAGGGTTGTTCAGCCTGGAGAAGAAAAGGTTCTGGGGAGACCTTAGAGCAGCCCTTCCAGTACCTCAAAGGAGCCTATGGAAATCTGGAGCAGATAGGACACTCAGTGACAGGACAAAGAGTAATGGCTTTAAACTGAAAGAGGGGAGTTTTAGATTAGATACTAGAAAGAAATTCTTTACTGAGAGGGTGGTGAGCCACTGGAAAATGTTGCCCAGAGAAGCTGTTGCATGCACCATCCATTGAAGCATCCAGTGCCAAGCTGGATGGGGCTTTGAGAAGCCTGCTGTAGCGGACAGTGTCCCTATCCATTCCAGGGGGGCTAGAACTAGATAATCCTTAATGGTCCTTCCAACTGAAACCATTCTACAATTCTATTAATTTCCCTCATGCCCCTGCTTTTCCTATAAATTGGATTACTTTCAATGTTAAATTACAAATCTGAAAAAATACCAAAGTCCTGTGTGTGGGAACTGACAGTGGTCAAAGAGGAATTTCTAGGCTTCAGACACCCTGTGAGAAGCTTACTGATTGTGAAGAGGAATCAAAAACAATCCTTGGAAGGTGAGAAACCGTTAGCAGGTGCTGTTTTTCTAACTTGTTGCTGTAAAAAACGGTCGAGAGATGTTGTTTCTGACTAGCCAATCCTGTCTCATTCTTCAGCAATGTCTATTAAAAAGGATGGTCAAAAATAAAGATCACTCTGTTTGCCTTGGGAGGGCGAAGGGAGTCTTGTGCTGTTATTAGTGCCATTCCTAATACGTAATGACACCTGTGTATATACCATGGTGGTGGCAGACACAGTACATGTATTTCATGGCTATTTCAAGGATATTTGACTTCTCTGCTTCAAATACTGATTAGCTTTTATGTAGGCAGGATGTACACTTAGGTGTCTCCACCTACTTGGGTCAGAAAACATCAGTGCCAAAATGAGAAAAAAACTAAAAAATAAATGTATCACCTTTAACCTCTCTTGTTTTTCACGTCTATTGTTAGTAAGAAATTCAGACCTCTATTGCTGCAGATTTTAAAAGGCTTAAAGTTCATTTGTGATTACCCTTTGACACTATGTTAACAAAGACACAAGTGAAAAGGAAATTTCTCAGCATAACTGCCACTGGTTGTGGATCATGCTAGTCCTTGATCTGAAATAGGCAATGGGATGTGACTTTCAACCTATATTTTATAATACTTCCTATTTCCTCTCTTCTGTCTTCTAGTGCTCTTAGAGATTTTCACAGTGATCCAAGATAACCATAAAAAGGCAACTAATGCCTTATTCTAAACTTACTGTTATCTACTGCATTCAGTCCACAGCTGTGCCAGAAGACATTATAACACTTTTTACTCCTTTTCAGGATTTGCAACTTTTGCATAAGAAACGAGTCCGAGAAAATGGGGGAAAATCCTATATTAGTATATTCTCTCATAAATCCTCCTCTATTTTCATATATTATTTGTTACTAGTAAATTATAAACCCTAGTCCAAGTTCCTGTTGATCACTGAAATGGAAATGCTTCACAAAACTTTTCCTTGCTTTAGCTCCATTTTTGTTAAAAATGTATTTATATAGAATGAGAAAAGAAAGCATTACAAATGAAACTTCTATATACTAATTGTGAAAACAGATGCAGAAAATGCTCTGGACTTGTACTGTTATCAAGGGATTAACTTCACATGCAGTTATCCTGCTTTACATTTTAGCAAATTTAGTTAACATTAGTTATTTCTACTACAGTAGAAAATATGTGTAGATCAAGGTTTTATTGAGGGTAGACTTTAACGGCAAGATAAAGATCCAAAGGTCCTTTATCAACCTTGAAAGAGCACAGCAGATGAAACAAAAAAGAATTGATATGGATGGACCTTTGCTCATTAATGTCAAGTTACATGAATCATTGAACTGTTGCCTATTCTCTCATATTGTTTTTCTATCCAGCTCTTCTCAACATATTCCAAACAGTTTCTTATTGCTTGCAGATATCAAATACAATTATTATGGAAATAATAAAGGCCCTTTAAGCTTATACTCTTTGTGGTCATTGTATATGACAGACTTGGATAACACTCCAACACAAGGAGGCTGAACGTGAGACAACTGCAGAGAAGCTCTCTGGTAAGGAAGCTCTGGCACCACACTGTAGTTACACTGAGTAACTTTAAAATGATGGCTTGTTACAAAGCCAACAGACATCACACAGGTACATTCAGTAACCAGATGAACACCATCTTTTTTTCTCTTACTGTTTTAACAGACACATGGAAAAATAATAATAATACCAAGCAACTATGGAAGATCTTAATTTGAAACAACAGACATGTTATATACAGTTCTACAGAGCACTGTTGTGTCTTTTTTGCAGATATTCACACTGAGGGTTATAAGGGCTTTATGCAGAACCTTCATACACAGACTTCACACTGAAATTAATATAAACCCCATTCACCTAATTTTGAGAGATGCAAAATATCTTAAGATAACATACATTGCTGGGGATCTTCTGAAACCTCATCTGTGCATTACATCATTGTGGACCAGAAAAGTCTAAGGCACAGTAATAGCTCAACCTCCTCAAATAGGTCACTGCAGCAGAGATCAGAATCACAGAAATCAGGGGGTTTTGTCTCAGTTCAACAGTCCTTCCACTCTACAGAAACTCATGTTGCAAACAAGGTATCACAAAATATTGTGCCTTTTAACCATATTTAGAATTATTGTCTTCTAGATTTCACTTTCACAGCAAAATATCTGGTGTTGGCTACTTCCCCAATTCATTCTATATATATTTTTCCCAGAAATTTTTTATATTGTCATATTAAACTCTTTTAAATATTCTTAGCACCAAACTGAAGCAACAACTAATTATGCCTTAAGGATTATTAAAGTGTCTGTAACCACAACCTGAATGTTTTCTAGGACTTTAAAAACACTTTTCAAGCCTGAAAACAACTACACTAACTCTCTGTAGCATGTCTGCTCTTGCATTAGATTGAATTGTGATAAATCATTATTTACAGGTGTGTGTTACAGCTACATTGCCAAGATGCCAATGTATTTCCTACCTCAAGAAGGCACTCAGTTTCTCCTTCTTGTTAAATTAAAAATAATAAAAAAACACAAAACCAAAACCAGCCTATCATTCCCAAAGTCTTTGCAATTACTTTCAGTGTTGGCTGAAGAAACTGTTTTCAGAGAGTTCACAGATAAACCTGTCAAGTAATTTACAATTTAAAATGAACTTGAAAACAAAAGATTATTTTGGAAAATTAAAACCAGTCTTCCTGAAAAATAAACCTGTTAATGATTTTCAGAAGCTTAAAGCTCTCTCCATAGTTAACAATTTAGAAGTTTAAATAACTTTTTAAAAAGGTTATTATAAAGTGTGTTTGCTCTTTTTCACTGCTAGCATATGCTGATGATATTCTGTCATCTAATACTCTATGGACAGATACAATTTCATAGATAAGTTCTTTTCAAGGGAGATCATTCTCATGGTTGAGAGAGCTACTTTACTACTCAGCTGATTTTAGTACCATTATTTTGTTCACTTTTACTAGGGAAGCAGTTTTCCAAATGCTGAAAGCTGATTTCAAGTCTCTGCAATCAGACATTTCTTTTTCTCCTCTTGTTGGCACTCTTTCCCTTCCTTATGCTATCACTGTGCTTGGGAGCAAAATACTTGGCTAAGGAGAAGGCAAGATTTCAATTTCTGACAGCAGCACAGACTCACACTGCCTTTGGCCAAGCAAAACATGTATCTTGACTGCAATCAAGATCAGTCTCTTGTGCATCAAGTGTTGTTTATCATAAAATATAGGAATCAAGTGTAATTACACTGGGGATTCCAAGGTCATCAATTTGGACATCAGCAACTGAAGGGACTTTTGCAATAGCATCTCTCTCACATTACTGTGTTTTATGTTGACTCTATGTTTAAAAACAAAACAAATTTTGCATACATACCAGTGAACATTATACAATGAGAAGTCTTTTTACACCACATTCTTTCCCTTATCTCAGCCAACCTTGCTTCTGGGAAAGAAAGCTCTGGGGTGAAATTTCATTTTTACTGCTCTGCTGGAGCCATTATCTCCTTACTTCACAAGTGGGTCTTGCTACAGATATACTGGGTACAGGACCACCTGGCTTAGTCCCTATCACAGATCATCTGCAAGCTGCCATTCTCAGCAACCTTCCTCCCATACATGCAATCAACATGCTACCACCATATATACTGTTATTTCACTACTCTGTCTTTCTAGTTCTTCAACTCCCCCTCCCCTTCTGCAGTTCCCAGAAACTGCTTAGAATGACAAAGAGCAACTGAAAGAAAAAGTGGTGAGCGTAGAAAGGGAATACTATTGGCTTGCTGCCTCAAATGTGTTTTTGTGCTTTTAAATTCAACATGAGTGCTAAAATAACAGCATTTTTATATTTTGCAAGTTTTCTGTGAAAACATGGAATAAAGCAAATGACCTTGCTAAGGCTGAAGACCATGTTTTATGCTTCTTCTTAAACACATTTTTATAATTTACAGTTTCTTCCAACTATTGATGCAAATGAAATAAAGTAGCATTTTAGTTCATTACACTCCAAACATTCTTGAGAGAGATGGAAAAGAGAAGTCTGCACAATGTTAAAATCAAACTATAAGTTAACAGGGAGCACAACATCACTTATGCATAAGGTATCACCATTAACAAAAGGTAAAAATGTTACTGTAACTTTTTTACCACTCATTTCACTCTCCTGTCCTAGAACTTTGCCTCCTCAGATTGTTAGCTATAAGAGAGCTATTTTAATCTGGCTGAAAGCAGAACGACATATATGTTATACATACACATAGGAAATAATAAAAAACATTACACACCTGAATATCCACTGACTACACAAACCCAAGCCCATACAGAAAAAAGCCCCAAAATCTAACCAGTGCTGAAACAGAAATAGCATCCAAAAGTCTCAGGCCATTATGATCTTAGGTACACTGACTAGAGGAAAAAAGGCACAAAGCAACAGCCACTACAATATTTCTGTTTGTGACTTTATCTTAAACTTCTCTAAAGGCATTGGGATATAAAATGTTCTTCCCTTTGATGTAGCACTACATAAAGAGAACAAGTGTCTCCCATATTCAGCTCTTTGGTACATAAATCACAGCAGCAGGAGGACTGTTCAAGGGACAGGCACAGTGACTGGCCATTTGTCTAATACTAAATCACTTCAGGCAAAAATTTGCTGTCAACAAATATCAAGTTTATAGGAAACAACAACAACAACAAACCAAATAAAAATACTCACAGCTTTGGTTTGGCAAGCACAGGTGGTGGTTCCTTTGTGGGTGAAAGCAAGACAGCTGGAGGTGGGATGGATTTATCACCATTTGGCTTGCTGTTAATCATTCCATTAACTCCATGAAGAGGATGAATGCCATTTGATTTTTCCTCAGACGAATTGAGCTCTTGTTGAAGGTCTATCACACCAGGTCTCAACTCGGTGTTGTTTGCTTGGTGGACATCTGTATGCTTCTTAGGAGGAAGCTCAAGAGAGCTGATTTCAACTGGAGGAAGTGGTGGGAAATTATGGAAGTCATCACTAGAGGCTAGTTCCAAGTTGGCTAAAAGAAATCAAAAAGAATGTCTCTTCAACAAGTCATAGACAAAGTACATGATAAATACAAGGTGTATTTCCAGTTTTTTAAAGGTGAAATATCTTTGGTTTTATGAAGGTATTTTTCTAGTCCACCTATTGATAATTTATGCTGAATTAGATACATGGCTGGCTATTAATTTTCTGAGTTTACCCCATGCAAAAGGCACAACTAGAAACCTTACAGATCTCTCTAAATGTGTTTCAGGAATCAAGGCAACTGAGATTGGCAAGTATGGACAACAATAGCTGAAACAGGACCTCCTCTTCCTAGAGTTTCAAGGATCACTGAGGAACAAATAATTAAAAAATGTTGAAGAATGCATGTATACATGGCAAGTTTGCAGTGGCAGCTAGGTTAGTGCATCCTGCAAGAATATATATGGAAACATATCACAAAACCAAACACACCATGTCACAATGTTTTATTTTATAGAAGGCCAACTTTAGTACCATAATTTAATCTCTTTAATTTTGCCTGTGCTGCCATCTAGTCTTGAACCCTAATGCTTCAGATATGCCAGGCTTGTGGCAGAAGTTTAAAAATGTATTTCACATTAATAAAAATATTAAACCAGGAAATGAACATAAGAAACATACAGTTTGCTTTATATGAATGCACTGAGGTTGACAAACCCCATGTCTTACAGCAGCTATTTTCCACAAAGAAAGCAGACTGACAACTTCACAGGTAAATTATGTAAAATTTATGACTAAAAGCTCCTCTTCATCACATACCTGAGCAGACAGTGAGTTGTGCACTGCTTGTTACTGAACCATGTTCATTTGTTGCTGTGCAGGTGAAAATTCCAGAATCTTCAGGAAAAGTTTCTGCTATTACAAGTGTACATATCTCTTCTGGAAATTAACAGAAAAATAAAGTGCATCATAAACTATTTAAAGTACCACGTAGTGGTATTTGCACTGTGTGTTAAAAGGACACCAGAAAGTAGACTTTTACAAAGAAATTCTGGGAGAACTGCAGAAGAGCTTCCAACATAAATGGCTTTAAGGAAAATCACTTCATGTCTGAAAGAAGTCAATTCACCAAGCTAAGTTTTCAAAACTGGCTTGAACAGTAATTTTGCAGTAACAAGTCTGCATAGTCATTTTACACACTCAATGTTTTTAATGTAGGAGAGTACTAATTAACACAAATTAATCTAATGGTTTCCAGAAACAATTATCCTTGCAAGCCTTTTTGTGTCTCTGAATAACACAGTGAGTACAAATTTCACACAATTCTTTCTTTCTCTGATTTTTTTTCTGTATTTAAAGCAACATTCAAATCAAATCTCATTCCTAGTAAAACTAGAAAACATTTTATCACCACTTCCAATTAGCTCCCCTGTATATACAAACCAGAATTAAAAACTCCAGATGCATAAATATTCCCCTTATGCAGAGTTTGGGAAAATAATTTCTGTCTCTGTCTGCACAGTAGTGAGAATGGATACATTAAAAATATAATAAAAAACAATCTCCCCAAACCTCTTCAGAATGCTGTGACAGATATATTCTGTAGCTGGTTTAAATTTGTTCATTCTACTTTGATCAGCCATGGTATATGCCTTGATTATACCAGGGCTTCTGTCAGAAAACTTGTGTGATGGATTTTAGGTTGGGTCTAACAGTAAATATTACTAAATGAATTTTATCCATTTATAATGGGCACACTTAACTGCTCAGGCATATTTTTTTCAGTTTCTTCAAAGAAGTAACTTTATCTCTACTTATAATGGTACCCTGTTTTTTGAGAGATGTCACAGTACAGATAATTTAAATAAGCCTACTATTTACACAACTTACAGATATAATTTTACACCTGGACAATTCTACATCATGTGTCTCCTTAATTAATTCAGAGTTTGTTTATGCTGATTTTTTAGTCTCAAAATCAAAGCAGAGAGGTTTTATAATGTTCAGTTTAATTAAACTAAAAAGAAAAACACATTTTGCAATTTGGACACTTACACACAATCCCATATATTATCACAAAATCAGCTAATAAGAGCATACTGTAAAATGAGGAGAAGTACTTTAGAATCTAATAACTTCCATATGAAAATTATTCTGTAGAAGAAGTTCAGTAAGGTCAACTGCACTTCTTATAGTTCAAATAAGGAAAACATTTTCAAATAGTGGTTGGTTGGTTTTGGTTTTTTCCCCTGTGGAATGACAGACCACTGTCTCAATTAGACAGTTAACAAAAAAGTTATGAATTTTTTTCCAATTATAAATGACAATGTAGCCAAAAACTTCCTGTACTGGAAATGGGCTAAAAATGAATGACTGACTAAATATTTGGCTCAGAGTTGGTTTTCAGACAGCAGAACATGCCTTTCTTTTTGGCAACGCAAACCAGTCATTCTGTGTAGCTGCAAGAGTCATGTCTGGTAATACTGTAGCACGTTGGATCTTATCTAACACAGATGAAGATTAATGACTCATGAAAGGTCTTATCAGGAAAGTAATGGGTAACACAAGCTAGTTTTTGAACTACTGAGATCAGCTTTTTTTAGAGCCTTGGTGTGTCATAAGCAGTTGAAGCTGTATTGTTAACCACACGTGCGTACTCCTGGATTGAACTGACCCCAGGGATGTAATCTCATACAGGCAGCATTCTAGTTTCCTGTTCATTTAACAGCAGAATGCTGAAAGCTGGGTATTTCAGGACTGCAAAAGAAGATCACCCCACCAGGCTGAGAACTGCTCTCTGAATGAGGGCAAAGGCACTATAAAAGATAGCAACCAGCAGAAGTCCTATTATTCAAACATCAGAGCTAATTAATGCATAACATTCTTCCAGCTTTTTAAGTGTGTACAATGATCACATGAGAAGAGCTGATCTTCACTCTTCAGTGACAAAAGAATTCTAGTGGATTCTATAATGATGTGCTTTGTTTACTGAGGAGGTATGTTTTAAAATAATATGTGGTAGATTGCAGCAATCTTTGTAAAAAAAATTTAAAAGTAAATTAATGATGAAAATAATCAGAGATCAAAATTTAGTCTTTTCAATCAGATGAACAAACTGCAATATGTTTGTGATCAATCACAAGAAAACTGACTAAACTAGATGAAAATCCTAAGAACAAATCAAAAGGCAGCATAGGCAAAAAGCATGTGTGAACAACACATTGCCATCTTCTTTACGGATTTTCCTTCTCCAAGCCAAGAATCACTCACCTCCAGGTCCTTGCTAAAAGGCTTACTACTGTGGAACACATAGAAATGAAATACTAATTTGGCAAAAGAAAGGTTCTTTCAAGATTTCCATAACACACTCTGGATATACTCAGTGTTCTGCGTATGTTTCTACCTTTACATCCTGACTCATGTAATTATTTTACTTTCTGGTACTGTGGTAAGCAGAATAGGAAGATTTGAGGGAAATAAAGTCTGTTCTACTTCCTGGCAATCATCAGCTGACAAGTAACTTCATCACAGAAATGTGTTCCAGAAAGCAGCTCTGAAATGCTGTTCTCAGGGTTTAAAACATATTTAACACTTGACTAAATGAATACAAAAGCATTTTGTTCACTGAAACATGTAAAATGCTTAGGCATGCAAGTACTTGACTGTTTTGTCAGTTATTTAGAAAGGAAGATTACATTTTACAGAGCAATTCTTTCCCTTTATGATTCATGAGTCCATTAGGAAGAATAAACTTTGGTAAGAGAGAAAACTTGCATTTTAACAGATTTTATTACTGGCAATGTGTTTACTTCAAAATGTTTCTCTGTATTACATTAAAGGTATAGTAGTTCTTATATCTGCAACTTCATCTCCAAATGTGACTATTAGCTTCCTCCACTGTAATGCACACACAGTTGGGGAAATAAGTGGAGTCCTTTGCTAGTAGCTGGTCATTCTGATGCAATGAACAGAGCAATTTCCATAGCTGGAGGTTCAAAGCCATAAGATTTCTGATACACATAGACAGTGGGGAGTCACAGTTCTGGTTTCCTGGTAAGAATCCAACAAAACAGAACTCTGCCAACTTGTAGACAACTTGTGTCTGATTCTCCCTCATGTTCCACAAGTGTTTAACTGTTGAGTTTAACTCAAAGCCATAGGCCCACCAGCTTACTTCTCATCTAGGTATGTGTGTATCATTTATATAAAGAGAATAGAGAAGTGTGAAAATAGAGAAGAATAGGCAGAATAGCATAATAAATGCTATTTATTATAGCAGAGCTGTAGATGCCTTAGCTTGCAATAACATAACAAAAAATGTATTCAATTTGCCTGTTTCTGATGATCACTATCACACATACCTTTACCCAGCTAGACAGCAGTTCTGGCTTATTAAATAAGCTTTGTATCACTCAAGGCATGCAGAGTAAAGTTTTTAGAAGATGCACAGAACTGACCATGTTTGAAGATACTTCAAACAGCGCTTAGAAAAGACTGATATGAAAACTGAAAAACAGCAAATGTGATTGTGAGCAATAAAATGTAGTTTTAGGGTGGAGAGCCTAGGTCACATGGTAGTTATCAATAACCAAGACGTCTGCTGTCTAGCCAGATTGGGTAAAATAAATGGGAACACTATGGCAAGAAAAAAATTAGCCCCTAAAACATTTATCACTGTCAAGGGAAAGTTTATGCTAAAGCTTACGCTAGGGTAGCTATGATGCTGTAGATGCTGAAGTTTGAAGTTAGTTTGAAGTTAAGTTACGTATATACATCCAGGCTGGAATGAATGCATTCAGCAACATAGCTGTGAATATTCTGCACTCCAAAAAGCTTTAAATGTTTACAATGAGAGAGTAATGAGAGTATTTTTTCTAATCACATAGTACAAAACAGATCAGATGTTTACTTTGAATTTGGAAGCATCAACAAACAAGGATAGTTTTAGCACTCAGACTTAAGATGAGGTTACTGACAAGAACAGAATTCTATAGCAATCTTGGGAGCACAGAGTACAATTGAAAATTTAATTCACAAGCAATAATATGTAAATTGATCAGACCACCTTAAATGAAGGGAAATTTTAGTCTATTTTCATTTTTTCTCTTAATCTGGCTTCTTGAGATATGGCTTATAGAAGATTGCTCTCTCCAAGCCCTTGTTTGCTTCTCATCAAAGATGACAGATCCTTAGTCATAATTCTCTTGTTTTCACTAAAAAACTACAAGGATCTGGCATGATTGCTAACCTACTAAAACTTCTATGTTTTGAATTTCATCAGCTACCAGAAAGGTGATTTTCTTGGAGCAGGGAAGCTTTAAGGATTTCTGTAACATTTGCCATATATTTTCAGTTTCAAACATTATGTAGAAATAGGGGGGGATTTCTAAAGGAGTTACTTACTAGAGTGGAGACTCTGGAACAGAGCAGTTAAACAGGAAACAAGAAAGCACAATCCAAGAGAAGTGATGAGTATCTTTTGAGATGTGTTTGGTGAACATATACAGTATTGTGCTTAGGAAAAAACCCCCCCATGTATATGTGGCAATTCCCTGGCAACTTAAGCAAAATTACTTCATACAGTTTTCTTCTTACATGCTGTTAGACAATCGTTCTAATGTAATTCAATACAGTTTGTGGCTGTCTCCAGACAGCTGAGTAATGGTCAAAATATCAACAGCTGGCAAGTGATTCCATGGGATTTTTCATTCTCAGGCAGCCTGTGTTTGAAGGATTCAATCAGTATAAAGTCAAAACGTTCAAGAAAGAAGTACAGAACAGGTAATTTGACAAACTGTGATGTTGGCTTTAAGTAATCTGACTAGCTATTAATTCACAAAGCAGTCTGGAGGGATTTGCAATGCAAACTGATTTCTGTCTAGACAGAAAAAGGAGTGCAAAATACATTAGAGTAGATAGAGTGTAACAAAGAAAAAGTAGCCAAAAACCTACTTTGCTTCTTAATTTCTTACCTGTGTGAGTTCATGGGATATTCTTCCTTTAAATCATTGGTACTGAACTATCGAAGGACAACCAATGTTACTGAGTGCTATAAAGTGTTTCTTGATGGTTGGACATTGGTTGACAACCAGCAATTAAAGTCACACCACAGCTTGTTACAATTTATGTAAAATTCCATGGATGTTTTACACTTAGAAAAATTTTTAGAAAACATGTCCATCTTTCAAAATTCTGAATAATTATCTAGGATATGCACGTTTCCTGATCAATCTTGCATATGTATTAACCATCTGCATGCATTGAATAGCAGTTATGTGTTTGCTCATGAAAAATTTCCTCTGAAGGCATTGTTTAGTCTGGCTTCTAAGAGTATGAATTACATCACAAACCAGTGCTGCATCTATAACATTCTGATACCCATTTCCAGCTTCCTATTCTACAAATTTTAAGATTCTTCATGACATCCTAAAACCTGGTGTGTCTTATTACCAGTGATAGTACTAATATACAAAACTTTGCTCATTATTTATGCCAAAAGGAAATATTTACATTTTGTCTCAAACTTTATTTGCATTCCCTTTTCATGCAGTGTCAATTTCTATACAAATAAGCCAGTAAGTGTACTGTCATTAATTTTTGTAGTGTATAGAACACTGCACTATTTAAGATAGTATATTGTTTAATAGGGCTTAGTAGGAAAACGTAAGTGCACAAATCTTAAGGGAGCTCAATGAATCCAGGGAGAACAAAATGACAAACT
>VWYP01008225.1:130981-209653 GCA_013400435.1 Pycnonotus jocosus
ATAATTACAAGCATGAAAAAAGAAACAATCCAACAACAAACAAGTCAGACTGCAATCAGGCATTCACTACTGTTCTGTCTATAAAACTGCAACAATATAGATACCAAAACTGAAATGTCTTCCTATTCTTGTCTTGCCAGCTCTCTTGAGAATGGTATGAGATACCTCGGCATCAAATAACCTTCCTGTATTTGAGAAGACTCAAGAAATGCACCTTTCATGTAAGAATCCATTCTCTAGTACCCTTTAGAAGACTTCAGGTATCTTCTCTCAGGGCCTGCAAGTTACCCAGAAATGGGGAGGACTCAGAATCTCATCTTCTATTTCCTATTTCAGGCAGCAGTTATGAAAGCAAGTTGATAGTTTTGTGAACTAATATCAACATTCTTACTTCTTCCACAGCAATAACTGTCAGAGAGGCTATACAAACCTTGCAACTAACAATATGGAAATTAGTTGTTCATGAAAAAAAATCTTCTTGCAAGAAGCATAATATATGGTTTCCTTTGTACTCAACTGTTTACACAAAGATATTTTTCTTTCTAGCAAAAAAGTGCTTCTCCTTTCTACTAGATGATGGTGCATTCCTGCTGTAAAATACCTAGTTCATCTAGCATTACATGCATTAGGTTTACTAAAGAGAGTGAAAGGGTAAAAAAATAAAGCAAAATGAAGCAAATATCCATGACTGTAAGTTTTGACGGAAGAGTCTTAAATTGCTCATTAAAAACTCAAAGATCGTCTGGTAAATTTATACTTCTTAGAAACTTCTGTGTAAAATTTCACTCCTTTCAGATGCTATCTATGATGTTAAAGGACGAATTGAACATGAGTTCAAGTGATTTTCTAGAAAAGAAGCTCCAAGTAAGAATGAGCCAGATATACTAGATATGATTCTGATAATGTTGGTAGACTATATCTAGAAAAGATTTTGCTACTTTGACAGGAGAAATGTTCCTCTGAGAAGAGGGGGAAAAAATCAACCTATTGATCAGATTGTTTTTTCTTTTTTTTTGATATGAAGAAAAAATATGAAGAAAACAGCTATTCTGGGAGACTTACTCTACAATACATGTTGCACAAGAATGTTCTAAAAAAGATAAAGAATTAAACTTATTTCAATACAAACCTGTTGTCCTTTAATTGTTTTCATATGCAAAGGCTTAATACAATATTGAAACTCTCTTGAAGCTGTTTTGTACCCTAACTTACAATATTTAAAACTTAAAGTTTGTGTTATGATTATAAAATACTAATAGCCCACTGCTAGCACTTGGAGATGTTTTAATTCCTCATTAGAGATTAATTTGGTTTTCCAATACTCTTCTTTCCTTCACATGGCTCACATTTCAAGCCTCCACAAATCAGCTCATTCAGTCACATGTATTCAGGGCATCAACTAATACCAGAGCTGATGACGTTGCACACCATGATTAACAGTATTAACTGTTAGGATAAAGCATGCACACATGCGTGTGTAATCTGTATGTATAATGGACATGAGGCAAAATAGGTATATAATAATTTTGTGAAGTAGCAAGTAAATTAGTGAATAGCTGACAAAGAAAATATTTTTCCCTCTTTCCTTCCTCTCATTTCCATGAAAATTAAAGGAAAGCTGCATTTTTCCTAGTCTGTATCCTCATAGCCACTATGCTGCTTTACAAGTATCTCTCTGCTGCTAGGTCTGTCCTGCCTGTTAGTTCAGCTCCTCAGAGTTCAAAACATCCCCCCACTGCTAACATCCTTCAGAGACACTCTTTGGAAATACTCGGATCCTAGATACAAAACTTTTCTCTTTTTTTCAGTGTCATAATTAAAACTCTCTCCAATTCAAGAATATTCAAGCACAACTGGCCACTCTCTTAAAGTAAAGGAAGACTGTATTGCTGTCTTCTCTTCCACATGTTTGACTTACAAAAATTAAAAAACATTTTCAGTTTTTCAGCATCCACTTACTATTCAAGAATCTCCCCCAGTATATATATATAATCATGTATAATGGGGAAATGAAGCAGACAGAGAAAACCTGAAGCTGGAAGAACACTTTTTACTTGTTAAAATCTAGGACTTTTATCTTGTGAATAGGCTAGAAAAATTCAGTCAGTGCCTTTTTTTTCTTTTTTTTTTTCCTTTTTTTTCTTTTTTTTTTTTCCTTTTTTTTAAGGATCAGGTTTTACTTGTGTTTAAGACACATCACATCTGCCAAGCTGGATTGGTAAAACTAGCACTTAGTGGTTGGGTGTTACGTAATTCTTAAGAGCACCATTTGGGTAATGGAATTTTGTGGGACTTGTCCCTTTTCCCTCAGTAGCATGCAAACCACTTACTCTCCTTGCTGGTCTAAATGGAATTTACTGTTTAACTAATAAAGGCATTGATGTAAAGGACAGAGTACAGTATGGGAGGTGTGATAAAGCAGCATTGTCTTTAAGGGGGTTTCAATTTACCAATGTTCAGCAGAAACACTTCTATTTATGGCTTCAGTACAAACTCAAAGAGCTAGTGAATCAAGAGATTATTTTTTCATATGATTCTTACCAGGTTCAGTTGCAGATCGTGGCTCTGCATATCACATCATAAGGAGGGAAAACAAACAAGAAAAATTATATTAGAGATTACATAAATAAATATCAGTGTACTGAATGAACATATTATACTAAAATAATGTATATAAGTAGAAAACCTGTGCAGACATTACAAAATCAACAAAATTTAACTTGTTTGTCAGTAGCAGCAGTTCAGTTATTACTTCTAGCCATTAGCACTGAAATGGGAAGAGGAAAGGACTCTGTCCAAAACTGAATTCTGACAGACTAATTTCATGGTCTTTTTCCATCCTGTACTAAAAGCAGCCACTTCAGATTATTGCCTGAACTGATTTTGGCTGAGTGCAGCTGTGCCAGATGTGCTAGAACTTCAATATGAACTAGAGTCAAAAGCAGCCAAGTGGGATGCCACAACTGGCATCACTAATGTGTTTTTCTCAATCCCTTTGGCAGCAGAGTGCAGGACAAGTTGGCTTTCACTTGGGGTGGTGTCCAGTACATCTGGAATTGACTGAGGTGAAGACCAGGACCTCTTGTTGCTAGCCAGGCTAGAAACAAGGAAAGGAGTTAATTGCAATGTTAAACCCAATGCCAGGGTCCAGTGGGACCACAGGTGAATATTGTAATGGCAATACCTTTAAATTGTTGTAACCTATGATTTGAGTAGCATGTTATAGGAATTACTACACCAGAAACAACGTGAAACAATTGAGGAGAAGCCCTCACAAGAAGCAGTGCAAGGGCAGTGATGACCTGGCCTGGGCTAGCTTTGGTGCTCAATAAGTTCATGCAACACACCACCTCTCCAGTCCTGAGTATCATCGTAACAGATGGAGCCCAAAGACATGGACTAACTGAACTCAAAATAGGTTTTGTGAAATTTTACAGGGATGATGCATAGACTAAGGGAATGATATCTGTGTATTAGACCAAAGAATGAGAAGTGGTGGCTCATGAGGATCTTTTGGCTGGTGTAGGACCTGAGCATGATGTAAATGGTATGGAATAATGGGGTGGAAAATGTCCTGGTTTTAAGTGGGATAGAGTTATTTTTCTTCACGGTAGCTGGTACTGGGCTGTGTTTAAGATCTGTGCTTAAAACAGTGTTGGTGATACAGAGACTTTTTTTAATAAAGGCCCTTTGTGCTACTTGAATCTTGCTGATAGTGAGGAGACTGGGGATGCACAAAGAATTGGGAGGGAACACAGCCAGGACAAACAAACTGCACTGATCAGAGTGATATGCCATACTATGTGACATCATGCTCAACATATATATCTGGGTGAAGAAGAAGGAAGGTGTAACATTCAGAGTTAGGGCGTTTGTCTTCCCAAGCAACTTACAAGTAATGGAACCTTTCTTTCCCCCGAATGGCTAAAAACCTGGCTGCCCATGGGAAGAGGTGAAAAGATTCCTTGTTTTGCTTTGCTTCTGAGACTTTTGCTTTCCCTATTAAACTGTATCTCAACCCACAAGTTTTCTCACTCTCACTTTTCCAATTCACCTCCTCAGCACACTGGGGGAGAGTGAATGAGGATCTGTGTGGTCCTCAACTGCTGGCTGAAGTTAAACCATGACATTGCCTTACTTTTTTGGAGAATTCTGAAGTCTGGAGAATCTTGAATTTCAATGCCTTGTCGAAACCACTTAACATGAATGGGAGGGGGTCCTCTGACCCTGCATTCCAATACCACGACTTGTCCTTCAGATGCTGTGGCATTTTGTAGCTCCTGAAATATAAACATCACAAAATTCACAGGAGCATTTTACATTCTTAAAAATAGTCTTTTCTTCCCTTTGTAATTCAACTTTATTTTATTGTGCCATCACATTTTTGCAACAGACATTTTCTTTCATTCTGATTGAATTTAATACATTTGTATAGTTAAAAATTATTGAATATATTATTTACAAATACAAAAAAGCCTTTGGTCTTCTTAAAAAGACCAAAGATGGGAAAAGTGCAGAAGTATTTAATTCCTCAAATTAACACATGCAGATTGCTGCAGTTTGAGCTTTTTGTTTTTATTCTTCTTCCACAAAGTGAAATGAAAATTCTGGAACTAACTACACATTGGTTGACTTAATCCTGAGAGAGCAGCTGAGCTGCTTTCAGGTCCACTGCTTTTCATCTGAGCCATATATAACAAACCAAGCAAAATCAGATGACACCAATATGATTAGGACATATTAACTGGTGTATAGATAGCTTCTGAGACAGTTCCCTGGCTGCAATAAATCCTTGTAGACATGTGAAAAATTTCAGAAAAGTTTAGATCTTTAATGAAGAGCTGCAGTGAGAGGGAAACACAATATTTTAAGTAACAGAACTGAGAGGTGATAGCCACTATTTTTAGCTTTGTTATCTCTTTTAAGATTATAAATCAAAGAGTATTTTTTACTCTGCAGTGTCTGTCTCATTTCCTTTGCAATTTATTGACAAAGTTTTAGACCTTAATGCAGCAAAGCACTTGAAGTTAGGGCTAAGATCAGTTATACCTAGTTTATATTCATGGATTGCTAGTTAATCAAATGTGTAAGAATTTTGTTACGGGGAAACCTAAAAATCTTTGAGCTGTTCCCTGAACTCTGTATGGAGAATATGGAGAGAAATTTACATCAGAAAGCTGGATTAAGTATATATTTTGTTGTTCATATCTGGTTTGTTTCTTCTGTAATTAGTTTTTTTGGGTTGGTATGTCCCAGCTGTCTTAAGCAAGTTAATAATGAACTTTGGGGGTGAGAGATATGAGCATTAGGAAGAAACAGCAAAGTTTTGATTGCTTTGGTAGTTTCTGGATGGGGGATGACTTCTCCTGTTTCCCACTCTTACTTGGAAATTGCCTGCCTCCCAACCTTGCAGTAACCACATTCTCTAATCTCTTGCACCTCCACTATTCACCCCCCTGTGAGACCTGCAGTATGGGTGTTGAATTATGAGGGACAGAATCAGACCTTTCTTGACATAAGACAGGAACATGTTGGAGCCAAGCTAGACAGCTGTAGAGAGCAGGGCTTACTCTTGCTTACTTTTACTCTCCTCTCTAGGCAAAACTATTTACTGTTCCATATTAATTTTTAATCAAATGTTTTCCTGAAATAATAACCAGAAATATTTCCTTTTGGCTTCAACAAGTACTGATTAAATAATTACTACTATGGAAATCATTGTTTGAAGCACAACGAAGTAGTATTTTCAATTGAAGTTATATTTTATACATCAGAGAAGCATGCCATGCTTTTTTTGCTGCTACCTCATTCCCAGTTCTTAAGTTTGATTTGGGATGAACATGAAGATAAATACTGACTTAAGTAATTACCTAAGAAATACTGAATAGAATTTTCTGAATAGAAACTTCTCTTCTAAAAAGTATGATCAGCAGGACAAGAGAAAGGACTGGCTCTTGTACTCAGCACCAGTGAGGCTACACCTCAAATCTCATGCTCAGTTTTGGCCCCCTCAGGAAAAACATTGAGGTGCTGGAGCTTGTCCAAAGAAGAGCAACAAAGGTAGTAAAGTGTTTAGAGCACAAATCCTATAAGGCGCAGCTGAGAGAACTGGGGTTGTTTAATTGTGAGAAACAGAGGCTTGGGAGAATGTTATTGCTCTCTACAACTACCTGAAAGGAATTTTTAATGAAGTGGGGGCTGGGGTCTTCTCACAAGTAACACACAATTGGACGAGAGGAGATGGCTTCAGCAGGTGACAGGGGAGGTTTAGACTGGATATTGGGAAAATTGTTTTCGGAGAAAGGGTTGCCAAGTACTGGCTGCCCGGGAAGTGGTTGAGCCACCATCCTTGGAGGTATTTAAAACCCTTGTAGATGAGGCACTTATCAACATGGTTTAGCAGTGGGCTTGGTTATGCTGTGTTAATGGTTGGGCTTGATGATCTTAAAGGTCTTTTCCAACCAAAGTGGTTCTATGATTTTTACCTTACAATTTTTTTTCTAAATCAGAGTAAGAAAGCATGTATTACTTGTTCTTATCAGTAGATAAATTATTGTGAATAAGGCTTTGTCAAGACTCTTATATGTAATTGGTGCTTACCTTGCTATATTTTACAAAGATTTATCACTGGAGAAGAGTCATGAGCACAAGACAAACTCATAAAGAATATTCATTTAAATTCACTAGTAGAATGCATAAGAACTTCATTGTTGCAGTGAAAAAGTATTTTCTCAGGAAGTCATTGATATTGAAAAGTTTGAATGTGATCAAATCTTCCTGCATTAGGATACATAATTGCGATATTTCCTTTTGACTATGAGAGTGTGATATAAAAATCATAATAGATAAAACATACCTTTGTAAAAATAGGTGCAGAATAGAGAGGCTTGGGTCCATCCAGATGGTGCAGGTATGAAGTAGGACTTTGAACCTGCAAAGCAATGCAACCATGTTATAAAATGGAAAGAATTCTAGTTCCGATGATATGGCCTCTGCATATATGCAAAAACGCAAACTCTCACATGTGCAGCCTTATTATGGTGTTCTCTTTCTACCATACTTTTTTGGAGACATCATTGTTTCACATCTGTTATACTTCTGAAATCAAAATGCAAGCTTTGAAGGCTTCTATACTTCCAATGAGAATTTTGTATCCAACTGTCTTTGCTTAAAAATATCTTGAGAATTTGACTCCTTTTAATAGATTCAAGTAAATCTTTTGCACCGAAGCATTTTTGCTTCTTCTGCTACTACATCCCTTCACTGATGCAGTGATAAATAAATCCAGATACCTAAAAGCTTATCAAGGTTAGCCTAAGGAAGGCAAAAGATTTTACCATATACAGGCTGACAGAGATTTTAAATTTGTTTGTATTTTATTATTTAAATGTAAACTCTAAGCCACAGTGGCATTAAAGACTTAGTACAAATGAAGGAACAATGATTTTCTATATTTAACATCTAGATAGTAAAATTTATTTTTCTCTAAAAGGCCCAAAGAAATGACAGCAATATTAAATTTAATAACAAAATTTAAAACTCCTGCTAAAAATATTGCAGGCATCATTTGTAGTACATACTTTTGGGACTAAAACAAGCCACTATTAAGTGATAAACTCTGTAATTTTCTTCATCACCAGATCTGTCTGCTGCTCAAATGCTGTGTTGATTTACACACTGTGTAAGAATCCATATGTATATTTTCTTTTATGTCCCATTCAGTGGATAAATACTTAATTTTTAAAAATCATAATTCTTAATATAATAATGTAAGTTTATAGTTTAACAATATCATTCCTCAAAATGACAGAGTTTTTCAGGAGTTGCAAATCTTGGAAGAAAATTCAAAATACTTTTACTAATTTAAAAATTGGCGTCTAAAAATACCTGCTGATTGGGCACAGAGATAGGTTGAATTACAGCTGTGGTCACTCCTGATTTTGGTGAAGAAGATCCTATTGTCAAGGAAACAGAAGTGGTTTTCTTTTGGGCTCTGAAAAATAAAAACCCAGGAAGCAGTTTATAGGATCTGAAATGAGAATGTGTTAGTTTTTAATATATGCAACCCACCTTGTACTTTCTACATATTTAAATAAGGCCTTATCAACTGAAAAGATCAACATGAATGATAAAGATCAAGATGGACGGATGAAGCTTGAGTAGAACACCACCTTTGGCTAATTTACACTTCCTGACACAATAAAAAAGTACTGATTTAAGATGAAACTAAAAGGTATTTTGTTTCTTTAATTGTAGTCCTCTGCATATTTCTTTGGAGGCATTGGACTGGGTGACTACAAATGAAAATTTGGTTAAGCTGAACTTACTTGTGAACATGAAAAGTTGGTTTCAACAAATATGTTGAAAGCAAATTAATACAATTTACACATTCATATCACATAAGAGAAATAGAAAAGGCAAGGCATACACAAAGTGTACCCCAGATGCTTATTCAGGTTGTGAAACTACCAAAGATTTTCCAGTATCCCTTATTAAGAACATTTACACAATACTGGTACTGCTTTACATACTTACTGTGGCATAGCTCCAGATTTTAATTTGAAAATTAAACTTTCAGTCTCTGAGTCTGTAGAACTTGCACCTGGAAAAGAAAGTTTTTTCAATAATCTCACATATTTTTATTGATTTTATTTAATGTTTAAATTTCAAAGAAAAAACTATGATACTTTTGCATTTCACTTCAAGAACTGAGAACTCTCTGTAACAAACTACAGCATTATTTTTAATCTGATACAGATTGTAACTATGTACTTTAAACAGAAATCATAACCATGCCAATTTAATTGCACACTGCTTTCTCTGGGCTCCTAGGTGTCTCCCTTCCTATTGAAACAAATATGGCTGAGACAGGAAAGAAAAAAGCTGACTGCTATTGCTCTATGGGAAATACATGATTTTATTTACTTAAATTTTAAATTTGAAGCTTAAGCAAACATATAGCTTATACACAGATAACAAATCTTCAAACCTAAGTAAGAGCAACTCAGTATACCAAGACATTTTCAGACTAAACTTGCTGACCATGATGTCCACATTTCAGACTATTTACATTAACCTACACATAACATTTATGTACTGCTATTTCTTGCCAGTGGAAGTCTTGATAAAATGTTGTGTGTAAGCAACCCAGAGCTTACTTGAAGAAAAAAAATAGGGAAACACTTATTCCTTTTGTCCTATTTTTTTCCTAACAACAGATACTTCACACATTCATTCTAGACATTAATGCAGTCCACATTATTCCTAAAGGAATTTGTGCATATATATGGATAGCTGTATGTTTAATACAAACCATAAGCACTTCATAATCAATATGCATAGTATAGCCTAGATGGATTCTGATGAAACAATGCTGGGACTGAAACACCCAAGAACCCTATTGATTTACAAAGTTTATGCTATTAAAAAAAATCAAAGCAATAAGGAGCACAGAACAGACGAGAAGAGAGAAGCAAATGTCCAGTCATCAAAATGGGTCTACATGAAAGGATTTTTTAAGAACACAGAACAACCAGGTCTTGCATGGCTGGGCCTGCTGCACAAAAGAAAGTATGACGCATCGGTGTCATCGAGTCTGTTAATGTACAAAGCAATGCTTGTGTGTCAATCTGCTTTCCTTAAAAATGACAGGGGAAGAGCCTCATGACTTGTGCAATTCTCTCTCTTTCAAAGTAATGTTATAAAACTTCAAGATAGGACTTCCATACAGCAAGACTGGCAGAGGTCAAAGAATGAATTGTTATTCACAGCATCTCCCTGCCTAGATGTTTCATCTTTTACTGTTGCTTCTGTCCTTAAAACTTCACACAACAATATGTATTTTGTACTACACCTGAGTATTTCTGAAATCATGATACTTCTGTAAAGAAAACTCTTACTAGAATCTGTAAGATTCAGAAAAGTCTTGGGGATTTTGTTATATCCCAATGGGGCATTAAAAAGTTCTGAGAATAAAGAGCATAATGAAAGAAATCCTATAAAGGCACATATGTCATGATTCAGCTAATAAACAGCAAAAAGTTTTTTGTTTTGTTAATCAAAAGCTATTTAAGAATTTTTGTGTGTCATTATTCAGATTTCTTAAGGCTAATTCTTATGTTAATTTGTTTTATTTTATGCTTTCACGTGACCATTTAAACTACTCTTAATGAGTTACAAAATTAGTAAAAGAATATATAGTACCCAATTTTTTGGGAGACATATGAATTAAAATAAAAATCAGTATTCAGTTAAGATAATCTTGCCTGAAATACAGCTCTCTGCTAAAAATAACTTAATAATTTTATTCATGGTCATCATTAACTTTTCTCAGAGAAAATAATACTTGAGTTATGACTAATTTTGTAGTCAGGAAATATTTTGACAATAATGTCCAGTTGTTTCTCGACAAAACCACCACGATTGACTTTAATCTGACTTAAAATCAGTATACCAAAGATAATAGATTAGAGTATGACTAAAGAAGACTCATTTGGGGCAGCCACATAGAGGCAGGGAGAGTACAGGAAGGCAATTCAAAACTGAGATGGGGATTACTGCTATCATGAAAATCATTATTGCTATCATTAGTCAAATCTTTAACTAGTAATTTACAGAAGTACTGCTTAAAAGCTAATGATATGCCAAAGTATTTGTTTGTTCCTTCTATTTCTTTCTTAATCTCTTTTCTACCCTGAATAAATAGCAATCTACTCAGTGATTCCTGATACATTCTTTGAAATATCTGAATTAATATGATGTGATGTTCAAAATGTGTTAAAGAAAACAGAGGAATACCATAAAAATACCACCATATTGAATGTAATGTTAAGATAAAGAACCAAAAGTACACATCAGCTTAGTTACCTTTTCTTATATGCATCAAGTATTTTATTATTTTATCTCTTACCTTCAATGAATATTTCAGCTGATGTGCTATCTGAACCAAAGGAATTTGAAGCCAGACAAGTATAGCGTCCAGTGTCGTCTTCAAAGGCTTCTACTATAATTAGTGAATGAAGTCCTCCACTTTCAGAATGGATCTGAATGTCAGGGGAATTCTGGAGTTCTTTTCCTTCACAGAACCATCTGCAGCCCACACACATTTAGAAAGACAAAGAAAAAAAATATAAAGGATTGGTTCAGGCTCATTGCACACAAGAAGACATTACATTCTGCTGCAAAAATCTAAATTGCTACTGAAATCAGGACATGGTGTTTTGAAGTGTTTAAGAAAGGAAGTAATTCACAAAGAAATAACTTGCTAGAATAAACTTTGTTTAAAAGGTAGGGAGACATTTCCGAATACTAAGAAAATTGTACAAAACACACCTATATTTTAAAACTATCTCCTGTCCTGGTTTTGACAAATGAATTTTTCCTGCACAACCTGTGTATTGGCTTGTTTTGACCACAGTCTAATCCATGTCAATATGCTTTATCACTCCCATCTCCTTTGATTCTGCACATGAAATATCTGAATTTGTTATCAGTGCCACAGGGTCCAGCTTGAGGCCTGTCACTAGTGAAGTCCCTGAAGGGTCGATATTTGGCCTAGTATTATTCATCAATGGCTTGGCTGGATGAGAAGGTGCCTCCTCAGCAGGTTCACTGATGAGACAAAGCTGGGAGGGGTGGCCAATACCCCAGAGAGCTGTGCAGCCCTTCAGAGGAACCTTGGCAGGTTGGAGAGATGGGCACAGAGGAACCAGCTGAAATTCAGCAAAGGCAACTGCAGGGTCCTGCACCTGGGGAGGAACAGCCACAGGCACCAGTTCGGGCTGGGGGCTGAGCTGCTGGAAAGCAGCTTGTGGAGAAGGACCAGGGAGTCCTGGTGGACACCAAGCTGTCCATGAGCCCCCAGCATCCTTGTGGCCAAGAGGCCAGTGGTGTCCTGGGGTGCATCAGGAAGAGCATTCCAGAAGGGCAAGGGAGGTGATCCTGCACCTCTACTCAGCCCTGGTGAGGCCACTCTGGAGTGCTGTGTCCAGCTCTGGGCTCCTCAGGACAAGATAGACATGGAGCTTGTAGAGCTCCTGTTGAGAGGGCAACAGAAAATTAAAGGACTGGAGCATGTCTCATATAAGAATATGAGCTGAGCCCATTCAACCTTGAGAAGAGACAAGTGAGACAGGACCTCATGAATGTACATGAGTATCTGAAGGGAGAGTATCAAAAGGATGGATCCCGGTTCTGCTCAGTGTTGTCAAGCAATAGGACAAGAGACAACAGACAACTGATTCGCAGAAAGCTCCACTAGAATATTATGAAGAACTTCTTTACTGCGAGGGTGACTGAGCACCAGAAGAGATTGCACAGAGAGGGTGTGGAGTCTCCCACACTGGGGGTACTCCAGAACTGTCTGTACACAATCTTGTGCCATGTGCTCTGCTAGAGCAGGGAGGCTGGGCCAGATGACGCACTGTGGTCTGTTCCAACCTGATCCATTCTGTGATTCTGGGATTTTTGTCCATCTTGCCCAGTAAACCTAACATAGTCCCATGACACAGGTTCCATATTGGTAAGCTTCAAATAGGTTTACTCTTGCTCTAGATCAAGAACATAAATTGGTTTTCTAGGCCTGGATTTTTATCTTTGTAATAGATCTTCCACTACCAAAAAAGGTATGCCCCAACAAAAGTGCTGGATTTAGGTACAGACAAAACAGACACTTAGCTAGGGTGACTTAAAAGTAGGTAAAAGCACAGCATAATTTTGTTTACATCAAGTCAATCATTTGCCAGTGTAAGCTACTCTATGTTCTCAGCCCATACTGCTGCCATGAAAGTACCTGTTCCCACCTTTTTTCCGTTTGATGCCCTCCTATCTGGCAGTCCTATTACCCCAGGCTATGCCCTGATTTCCCTCTCTGGCAGCCCAGCAAGTATGAGAAGTGGGCAATTCTTGGTTTATACTGTCTGCTGTGCATTTTTGCAGGGAGGGGAGGCAGACTGGAGAGTCGTTAAAGGAAAATCACTCATAAGCACTGATCCTTCTGTCCTCAAATTGTTCCTATATCCTGAAAACAAATTTTTCCAAGCCTCACCAGGGCTGTTATTCCCATTCCAGTCCTGCAAACCCACTCTGACTCTACCACTCTTCCTTCCCTTCTTCTCACCCTGTAACCCTAATCTGTGTTTTTCCATGTCCTCTCCCTTCCCTCCTTTCCCTCTTCTTCCTCTTAACCCCAAAATTAAAAGCTTGCTCTAATGAGAATAAAGACAAAATGAGCAATTCTTGACAGCAAGCCTCAAAAGGGATCTTCCTCTCCCCCAAAATTTTAGTTTTCTACTCTAGTATTTTCTTTTTAAATTAACAAATATAACCTCAGAAATTCATGGATAGTCAACTCAAAGTAAAAGATTACCGAATTTTTAAAAATAATTTTTAAATACTTAAAATTTCCCACAAAAAATTTGATATTTTTCTTTCAATTTGTATGTGTTGATGAGAGAATTTTTGCAGTTACATCCCTGTAGTACTTCAGAATTAAATTTTCCCCCCCATCAGATGACTTCCATTTACCCCCAAAAACCAAAATAACCCCAAGGAATTACAGAACTCTCCCTACCTATTTAGGACAAGCATGCAACATTACAGGATGACAGATACTGTAAAATAATTAATGAGGAGTCTTTACAATTGAACTGCCTCATTTTTATTGTTCTTTTTAATTACAAACTTCATGCAATTAGCATAAATAAAAATGTTTTAAAACATCCTTTTGAAAATATTGCATTGTAAAACTTGAAATGTCATGCTTATTTCAGAATGCAGAGTTAAGAAACCTACCAGGTTGACACATAACACAATTCCCGTTAATAACATAATTGTGGGCAAGGTCTCTGTGTTTATGAACAATACATGTTTTATTCCTGAAGGCAAAACCCTCAGTTGGTAGTGGCATTAAAGCTATATGCAACTGTCTTCAGTAATTAAAATACTAACAAGTTCCTTTTCTGTTTTCTGTTGCCTAGACAGTCCACAGATAAAGCATCATTTTTTGGAAAGAACTAACAAACTTCCATTTGTTTACTCAGCAGACCTCTTTGGCCTACTTTTACAACTATTTGCCTTGGAGACAAATCTATTCTGTCAGCTGTACTGCCAAAATTAACATTTCTCTTCCCCTTCTTCCCCTCCTTTCCTCATGTCACAAGTTGTCCCTTCTACCAGTGTGAAGACCTCTGCTACTATTTCTGATTATTAGACCTTCAGAGTCCTAACCTCTGTGTAGCCTTTCCTAAGCTACATTTTAAACAATATGCACAAGAGAGCTTAATTCAATTTCTAGACAATCACAGACAAGAGCCTGTAATATGAGGCCCTACATAACCATTTGTTCTATTTTTCTTTCCTTTCCAGAAACATCCTGCAAAGGAAAACCTCTCCTTCAACCCTAATTATTTTCTCAGACAGATCTCATTTTAGTTTCATGCAAGCTGTATGGCTTTCTATTGTTTCCTAAATTCCACGTTCACAAAATGTTTGAGAAATCATCATAAGCATAAGAACCTAAAAAAAAAAAAATCCATTTATATATTTTTTCAGATAACATTCAATAAGTGAACTATTTTCTTAGGAGGACAAGTTCTACATTGTCCCTTGATTTGTACATACCCATGGTCAGTCTCAAGCAGTGGGAGCTATTCCTCAGCACTAGCTGAGACTAAAACTTGTATCACATCAGTGTCAAACTGAAAACAAGTCCTGACCTGCTACATCAGACACTGTCTGCCCCAGAGGAAAGCACATAAGTAAGCAATTCAATACCAAATTACCTCAGCTATCATTAAGGCAATGTTTGATGCATGGGAAACACACCTGGTGTGGGACTCCAGTGTTTACTGTGGAAAGAAGAATTCACTTTCACAATTGGCAAGAGCACAGGTATTTGAAATGACGAACACTGCAAGAGGCTTAGTTGTACTCTCTTCCCTTTCTAATCATATTTTATTTTTGTGTACATGTTGATAAAAGAGGACGATCACTTGTCATGAATTTCTTTTGGTGATTACATCAAAAGTAGGTGAAAAAGAAAAGATGCAATTTAAATACTTATTCAGCAATAACTTGCAAGTTGCCAGTGAATTCAAAAAAGGGTCATCAAATAAAAAAGAGTGAAGCATTTTTTTCCCCCAAACACAGACTGAATTCTAGTTTTTCATCTTTTATATATATATATTTGTGCAGTCAGGCTTACTGCATCACAATTAGAATAATCATGGAAGAGAATTTTCTGCTCCTAAGGACTAAAAAAGATTTGAAGATAAATCTTTGAAGCATTCCCTCTTTCTGCAGACGGATCACTAGAGCAAGCAACAAATCACTATCAAAGGGAAACTGAGCCAAAGAAACCAGGATTCATGGCTAGACACAGAAAAATAGCCACAAAGCAAGTCTTGCAAGAAAATTCCAGTTTTATGCTAACTAGGGCAGCATTAACTCATGTCCAGTCTATTCCACCCTACTGATCCTCTTGGGAATAAGAGGATTACTTTCTAGCCACGAGAAAGCAGCAATACTTCTGGAGAGTTAAAACACCCCAAACCAAACCCAACTCAAAAGACAGTGAAAATTACATAGAGAAACAAATGCACAGCAGATGCTTTGAGAAGAAAATTCTCTATATACGGAGCATTGTTTTAAAAAGATACCTCTTTCAAAACTTCTGGATACCAATTATAAAAATATCAACTCATTTCTCTATCCTCGTGTTGCAGGTTCTCAGTATTGTATGAAGTATTTAAATAGAAACAAAATAGGCAAAGACACCAACAAAAGGGTTTGCAGATATGTGTACAGTTCACAGAATAAGATTTCCAGCTTGCACCATGAGTGCATTCCTGCAGGACATGCTACCATTCATGTAACTTTGTAGAGAACCGACTCCTTGAAAAAGAAACTACTGTAAGATGTCAGATAATGGCTGACCAATTTAAAAAAAAAAAAGAAGAAAAGGAATATACATTTTATGTAACTGAAAAAAAATTTTATTAGTCATTCTGAATCTTACCAAATTTCAAGTTACACTGAATTTTTTTGCTCTTTCCTACTTTCTTCCATACTCTCTTTCTGCAATTTCTCTTCTTATATGCATTTCTACTCTTTGCCTTGCTTTTTCTTCAACCATACTTAGTTTACACCTACATTGTATATCTTGTATATTAAAATTATAGTAATTAAATATTTCATGCAGACAGTGAAACAATCACTAGACTGGAAAGTCAACAGACAAGGAAGAGATACTTTGGTAGCAGGGGAACAATGATTAGGTACTCATTTTTCATGCTCCAAACCCTCTTTGCTTTTCCACTGACTACATTGCAGCAAAACCAGAACAACAAACAAAAAAGGACAGTTAGATGCCAGGTGAGCAGCAGCTCATGCACACTGACATCAAGTAGCAAGCCACACAATATGCCTTTCTATTCACTCGTCTTTTCTTTGTGCCCTCACAATCCTCCATGCATGGAAATACAGAGGAGCACGTGTGTCTGGGATTTTAATGACCCTGAACAAAATATAAACAGAGTTGAACAGTACACTGACTAAGTAAGCACATGGGTCTTAAGAAAAACAGTTCAAGGTTCTCTCTAATGCATAATCCTGCTGGAACTTATGTTTTTTGAGAGTCACTGAGGAATAGAGAGGTTTTCCTCTCTGCACACTCTTAAAGTTAATTTAAAATGGCAGCCGAAGTGAAACTTTAAGATATAGCCTTAGGGAGAAATTATAATAGGGAATTCTGACCACTACAGAAAGTGCTGAGAGATAAGCTGTAAATTAAAAAGTAATTTTATCCTTAGTGGTGTTAAGTATGTCCAGAAAGAAAAGTCAAAATGAAATACTCTGACATTCCCGTACTGGCAGAGTCAGCATTTCCATCACAATACTGTGTAACTCTCATTTTGTTTTTCTCCATTGAAACTAAGCAGTCCAGCACTTCCAGACTATAAAACATTACTACCTAAAGAACCTAAAAGAAATCAGCTTTGTCATAAAAGATTTAGAGTACACTGCAGGAATCCAATGATTCGGATGCTTATAATTCTCTACACACTGCCCAATTTTTGTGCAGTAGATATTTCATTATTTGTATAGGCAATTCATAAGATAATTACCAATAACATACATACTTTAAATATTTATATACTGTAATCCTAAAAAAAAACCCAAAAAACAACAAAACCCCCACAAACAAACAAAAAACCACCCCTGAACATAAATGCTGGTGCTGTGCCTGAACCTTCAGTTGAGCAATTTAAAAATAGCTCTACATACTGAAAAACCATAGAAGTCAATTTTATAATAAAAAGTGTGTTACATTATAAGGAATGTACATTGTTTTAATATATTTAACTGAGTCTTCAGATGTTGCACAGTGTTCTCTCAGCTCTCACAAATTTCAGTGAGGACTTCTCATCCAGCTGAGTAAACTGCGCAGTTAGGTACTTGGAGACAAAACCCGTCCTTCTAAAGTGCCAAAGAAATGGCAAGAGAATGCCAAAATTGTTGTATTTTCAAGACAGGTATCAATATTTCAGTCTGCCATTTCCTACAGGTTAATTCTGCTTCCTCTGAAGAGAAGCTTTGTGTCATGTTTTGTGCAAGGATGCAAAGTGGACCAGCTGAACCTTGGGCTGCAAAGCTTCCAAGAACAGTGAGCAATGGCTTCTGTCACTGATTGCAACCTGCAGTAACTCCAAAGATGGTAGGGTTTTTTTAGCTTATTCCTGCAATTAGGAAAATTTCTTCCCTACATTCTTGCATAGATTTTCCAAGCCTCTTTCAGTTCATCTTACCCATGGAACAAGGACTCTGTTTCAGATGGGGAAATAATCTGAAAGTTAGCTTGAGATTCTGATAGTTTTGTACAAGATGCTCAGAGTTACAGCCTGTAGCTTGTGTCATTCTCTCTGGGTACTGCAATGTTCCACAGCCTTACCTAGATGAGTATAGCTAATTACAAAAGAAAGACAGCACTGTCAGACTGGATTAAAAAGTAATTGTGCTGTCTTAAAATAACAGAATCATCTTAGAAATTCTTAACATTTTTTCAAGATTGTATCTTGTCCTCGACTTTGCAACTGTTGGCCTCACTTTGTAGCTTTTAAGTATAGAAGCTTTAAAGAAAATATTTTCAATGGAAGCTGTTAGTTACTGAATGATAGATGTAGTCACACAAGAAAACATAAAATAAATGTCAGAAAGTATGAAAATTGAACATAACATTGAGCAAAACAATGATTTCTAAATGTACATATTTCCATATACCAAACCTTTTAGAAAACATTTATTTTACTTTTGGATTAAGTGATTTTTATATTATTTCTTCAACAGTTACCACTGTTTATTTTGCATTTTTCTGGGAGTCGCATAATGCATGCTGCTGATTTCAACTGTGCTACTGCTAAACTATTCTCAGGCACAATAAGAATTTTCGATACAAAATGTATTTTTCTGAAGTTGTTGAATGTACTGAAATTCACTCCTACAAATTTGCAGCTGAGGCAACTACCTCTTTTTTCCTTAGGTCCTTCTGTTTTATCTTAGCTTCCTGCTATATTTTAAAAGCAGCATTATAGTCAAAAATACTGTGAGCATTATAATATGAAATGAAATACAGTTTGGTATTTTTTATTAATTACTTTTTAAAGGAATGCTTACAGCTATATAGAAATTCATACATGGTTTGGGGGGTTTTTTGGTAGTTTAAAAGTAGTTGCTTTGGTGTGAGAGAAGCACAAACAATAATTTAAATAAATAAACTGAGGTTTTTTTACATTAATCATAATTTATGTAGTATGAAAAATTAAAGAAAAGAATGCATTCATAAAGCAAACACATTCTAATTTAGTAAAATTAGAATCTCTCTGTTAATCCTGCAGTACTATAAAATTTGGAAGATATGCATGCTGTGATGCAGTAATGAAATACCTGGATATAAAGGGAAATACAATGCAGAAGTCTAATGCTAATCTTTTCTGTACATAACCAGAGGTACTACATCATGTAGAAAGGAAGTACTTGCTGTATGACTTACATGCAATCCAAACCTACTGATTTCTGATTAATATACATTTCTGTAATAACAAGCTGTGTAGGAGGTTAAAGTAATGTTCACTACTTTTTATTCATTCTTTGCAGGAGAAACTTTTTATAAAACTGGATATCCCCACTATTTTTTAAGAACTCTAACTATAAGGAAGGTACATAAATACTTAATATAAAAACAACAAAAAGTATCTAGCAACTTTGTTGTTGATCTGGCTTCAAAGTGTCATAGGTCCATTTATGCCATACAGCAAAGAAAGCAGGGAAGTGACTCTTGTTGTTGATGGCACTGTGAGGTTGGTGTAAATGATATTTCACAAATGTATCAATGGTATCCAAATGAGATACCACATTTCAGGTAATCCTGTTTCATCATGTGGATCAAAGACATCTGTGCAGCTGTTTTTGTTCAGCAAGAACAGCAGGGAGATCATATTTCTGTAACTGGCCAAAAAGCAGGCAACATTACAGGAAAAATCTGTATGCTTACTTCTCTCACCAGAATGAACAAATATCTCTTAAAGAATTTTCTTCTAAAACAATATTGTTTATGTTATAGACAACCTTCAGAAATAACAGAATGCTGAAATGCATGCTGAATAACTTACTTTTCATTTTTGAAGCCCAAAGCTTAAACCCTACCTCTCATCCTATTTTGATCTATCTTTACCCTTTGCCACATTTTTTTTTCCATATCTTTGTCTATCAGCAAAACACAAAGTACTTATTATTCTTGACCTTAACTATATGTTTTCTGAAGACAAAAGCTTTGTCCAGGTGTAGGTGTAACCTGCAGATTTCACATTTTCAGAAACCCTTCACAGAACTTTCTTTTCCCTCTTTGACCACAAGCCTGTGCTATAGAAGCGTCACCTTGAGAAGCTGCAATTTAACTGACAAATAGATGTAGATAGATAAGTCACTTTTTTCTATAATTTCACAATAATCAGATCAAGAAACAGTGAAAATTCTGTGCAATTCAAGGACCACATATGTCTTATGAACTGGAAACCACCTTTTTTACAACAGGCATGTTGGTTATTTGCAACATGTAAGCTACTTATTCAAAAATAATTCATTTCATTGAGCAAATTCTATAATTAGTGAATTTGGACATAAATATAAATTTAAAAGTTACATGTCCATGTTCATACATTTGAATTAAAAAGCATGAATTAAAAATTCAGGAATAAATTATATGCAATTTAAGATATGAAGTTTTCAACACTTCTATTTGTAAGACATTTTTGAGGACTGTTAGACTTATTAGATAACTGCAGGCTAATTTAGTGAAAATGACTTAGAGTCATTTTCTTCAGAATATTCAGAAAACTTATTGCATTACAAGTCATTAACAATATTGAATGTATCAACTTCCCTACATCACCTCTTCTTAGACAATTTATTCTCACTTCATTTTCTGGAGCACTGTTTTGTACCTGACATCTAAATGTTTATAGAAGAATATTTTATATAATCTGTTTGACTAAACCTGAGTTCCTGCTACATGTATGCATACTACCACCACTCACAACTCAGCCATACATTTGGGATAAATCTAAAAAGGGGTTTTGAGATCCAGTGCTGTCTTGGCCAACATTGCTAGAGCCTCTTTGCGAGTGCCTCAGAAATAACTCTGATGTCTTCCAGGTTAGCGACACTGAAGAAGGATAAATCAGAATAAACAAAGAGAAAACTGCTACTCCTGAAAATTCAGAATAGGCACTTTCTGGCACAGCTGAAGAGTCAAAAGAACTCTTTGCTTCTCTCCAATTACAACTCTGTATTTCAGTAATGAACATAATAACTCAACAACTTGGATGGTTGCGCTTGACAATATTTAATTTTTTTCAAGCTCTCATTACACGTTGAATCTGAAATAAATTTCCTTCATAAAAAAACCAATATTGTGTCACAACAAAATAGTTTCAACTTCAGATTGCTAAATTCTCTTCCCTTCACTGAAATTTGTTCTCCTTAGCTATAAGACCCCAACATCTAGTTATAGAAGTCTGCAAATATCAGGGGGAAAAAGATATTGAATTGGAAATACCTCCAATTTGCAATAGCTCAACAGTTTAACATATATAGACATATACAGATATATAAATATAGGTATATATCTATATATCTCCATAATGTATAGTACAGTATTTTTTTTCAATATTATTAAATACAAGATATGGCAAAATAATTGAATAGTTGCAAATTCCCACTTGTTCTTAGTCCCAAATAATACCATTTACTTTTGGAAACTGGTTATTTGCTTCATAAATACAGTAGTAAAAGCATCTGTAACCTCTCTGGATTTCATTGGTTTCAGACGAAAAAAAAAGAATCACAAACTAAGATCTGCAGATTCTAAGGAGTTATAGTCTGGTCTACTATTTCCAAAATTAATTAAAATACAATGAAAAGGAAAATTCTTTGCTCTTTTGACATATCTACAAATGCAGTTCTCTATTATGACTCAATAAAAACAAAAAAGCAAATGAGCAGAAGAAAGATAAGAAGAAAACTGCTCCCATAGTAGTTTTGTGATACATTTACCTGTATTTCAGAAGACTTTACGCTTGAGTCGGTAGGTGATATGAGCAGGAAGTGACAGAAAGAATTAAGTGGAGTAAAAGATCAACTTACATTCATTTATAGCCTTAACATTCCATGTAACTTTCTCATTTTATATTTTTAGGTTTCATATTCCATGGCAAGTTTTTCTTTCTTTTGAAATATCTTCTACATTTTAATCTCCACTGCAATAGCTTGCCTCCAACGCCAATAAACCTGGAAGCTGTTTCCATGTGTCAGAGCACAAAGACAGAATGGTTTATAAATGTGATAAATGAGCAAGTACAGTCATAAAAAGTTTGATAATAGATGACTCTGCAGTTCTGTGCTTAATATAACTGTAGATGCTTTCATTAGTTTTTTAACATAATTCAAGTTCAAATGATTACCAGATAGAGCCATTTATTTACCACCCTTTGAGAGTTTTATATTTTCAGAAGATTGTCACAGAACTATGAAACATGTTATACAGAAGAATTCAGCACCAAACAGAAGAAAAACCCCAGCACCTGAAACACGCAATTTTTGCATTCAACTAGCTACTACACAGGAGCTCCTATAGTTTTAGGGCATGAAAAGCCAGACACTGAACAATAATTTCTTTCATTCTGACAGGTAATTAAATTGACTGGGTTTGTACAACTTCCTTCTGGGGCCTGGAACATCTTACCCTGAAGTCAAAGTGTGGTAGACATTATCTGCATTTCAGATTGTTCCACTAATTCATTTGTCAGTAAGTCAAGCAGACTCCTTCTGCTTATGTCTGTAGTTGTGCCAGCAAAAAAAATTGATTTATCTCTGTTTTGTTTCATGCAATAGTTATCATCTTCCCCCAAAACCCAGAATGTTAGATTTCCAAAGCAGAGACGCTGTTCTGTATTTTTCACCCTGTAGCTAAAGGATTTTGCTATACATGGAAATACATAGATACAAATTTTCTCTCCAAAATGGACTTGAAAGTTAATCCTGGAAATTCTGCCTGGTTTATGTCCCATGAAGCATCCTCAAATATTTGCTTAAACAAACTTATGGAAAGATATCCCAAATATATTAAAAAGTAGTCCTCAAATACATCCAGAGAGAGTACTGGGGGTACAGTAGTGGTGCATAAAGGATATGAGAACAGAGCTAAAGTTTAGCACTTTAGAGAAAAAACACATATGGGATAGAGACAACATTCCTGGTTCCATTCAGATTGTTCTCAGTATCAGAGCACACTGGAAGACCCCACTAGAGCAGCATACTAGGCCTCCCTCACTTTATTCCACCATTTTCTCCCCTAAACATTTTTTCCATTCTGTTAGGTTGGCCATACCCTTATGTGTATTTTCAGTGAGAACATTCACCATAATTTTCCACAATGTCTAGCACATGGCACATCTTATTGAATACAAGCATTGGACTACCTGTTAACAACAGTCTAGACAGAATCTAACTGCACAATGAATGTTCTTGTGTCTGCAGGAGCTGAATAAAAATGTTTCTCAAAAGAAAAGATCAGTGAATAGATCTTTAAGCACCGAAATAGGACATGAGATAATTAGATACATCTTACTATTGAGAAACTGAAGTTAAGCACTTTGTCCATTGTCTCCCAAGAAAAGTAAGAGCCATCTCAAAACTCAATTTCCACTATCTTAAATCGAAGGCCACTTTCTATATGCTGACCATGTCTCTAAAATAAGACCAGATTCTGACCTTGCATTACCAGACATACTGCTAGCCATGAAATTATTCAATCTTTTTGGAACCTAGAGGATTGGCATGAAGAGATGGATGTAAGTAATTATACAGCCTTGCATGCCAGTAAAATACTGAAATTTCATTCTTAGGGGTCTGTTGGCCTGTTGCAGAAGGATTTTATGTGGCCACCTTCCATAAAGTCTGAAGGCAATCATGCACCTCAGCTCAGTAAATAGCTGTTACTTTGCCCTCTTAGACTGAAGATACCATCACTTGGCTTATGCAGACCTATGCTTAAATGAAGTTACCACTTCTGGTATTTGATAGGAAATTAAGATCATGCAAGGGAAGGAAAAGAAAAAAATTAAAAGCAGTGAAGATGGTTAGAGTAGGTTTAAAAAAGAAAAAAGCATTTAATAATCCCGTGTGAAATGCTGAACATTTTTCAGACACAAAGAACTGTTGAGACTTGTAGGATTAACATGATTCCTTGTCTAGCTGAAATGGAATGCATAGTGCCTATAACTGAAATGCCACTCTTAGCTACTGCTTATACTCCTTTGGCCAGAAACAGATTTTCAAAGAGCATGCTGTCATTATTTTGCTTTCATGGGCAAGGGTACCTATTGCAGAATTTCCAGGCATAGTCTTTCAGTGAAATAATATTTTGAACTTTGAGGAAGGACTGTAAAGGGTTAGAAGTAAGAAAAAAGATGTAAAGTTATAAGGATGAAATTGCATTTATGCAATTTGAATTCTACATTTAAGGTAGGCTGATTGCATTTAATATGATTATGGCAGGTTAGTCAGTGGCAACTCAAGGCTGACAACACACATGTCAGATGAAGCAGTAATTCTTCTCAAAACCATAATACTTAAAAAGGGGAAGAAGACGAAATCTGTTTGAGACCAACCACTCTAGTTCACGGAAAATAAACCAACAATATTAAATTATGAAACCTTAATAACTTGCAAATCAACAATAAGTAAAAGGAAACTTCCATTGAAGATGTACAGTCTTGTTCATACTGAACACATGGAAGTAGTAGCCATGGAATTTGTTGGTATCCCTTGAAAACTGGCAAACATCTTTGGATGTTTGGAAAGGTAGAAAGCTATTACATCAGTCGTAACATATATTGCCATCACTGTGCTTTTTATAGGCACAACTATATGATGCCTATAGAAGACTATAGTTATCTACATGATAATAGCTGAATAGATAAACTTTAAATTGGCACCTGCAACATTAGCTAAACTAGATCAAATTAAATGCAAAATGAAACCCTACATAGCCAATGCAAAAGGATTTCATTTTTATATGGGTACTATTTCTACTATCATCTCCCTTTTTCTTACTTCTTGATTATTTCTAAGCTAGAGACAGTCAGTGTAAGTTTGTTGAGCAGAAGCTAAAATACTTGCTTCATTTGGGTCAGGTCAGCAACTTAGTAACTGGCAACAAAGCAAGGAAGCTGTCAGCAGTTCTGTCAGTGCCTCGCATTAAGTATGACAGCAGTCAAACTTACTCAGTGAGACTCAGCCTATAGAGATTGGCATCACTCTGCAGAGTGCCAAAGGATGTAGAGAACAAGCACCTCAGTCCTGCTCTGACCACAGTTTTCAATACTTGCAACAGGCTGGGGTGTCAATGGAGGAAACCGTCATCATCAAAGAACTCAAGATTAGGATGCCCTATATTCACAGACATTTGCAACAGTTGTGTTTATTTAATGTATTTACAGATAGAAAAATCACCATTTTAACAAGTTAGTTTCTACTCCTACTGGTCTGTAGGAAACAGGAAGCCTTCTGAATTGATTTCCAACATTAACTAGCAAAACAATACTGATAATGCCTCTTCTGATTAATAATTTAATATTATCAAAGATAATTTTCACAGTTGCTCATGGAAAAAAAAGGCTTGATCTCTAGGTAAATGGCCCTCATATTTACAAGTAACAGTACCTTTCTGTAGCATGCTGTTTTCTTATATCCTACCTCAGAGGCAAATAAAATCATAGATATAGCAAAAAGTTACCCATTAGAAGAGGTAAAATAAGATTCAAGACTTTGGACTCTGGGATAACATCTTTGGTGTCCTAGGACAGATTTAGATTGTGCTGTATAAAAAGGTCTAGTTGGAACAGCAGATAATAGGAAGGAAAGGGTGGGGAAGGAATTCCTGTCTTTGGAGCCTCGGTTCTCCCCAAACTTATGCCATTTTTTCCTCAGCATCCTTCACATTCGCTTCCTAAGCCAGGTCTGAGGACTAGCCATCACCTTTTCTAAATAATAATGACTAACTTATGCTCTCTGTTCAGGTGTCAGTTGAGTGCCTTTACACACCTCACTAGCTGCATGACACAGCCCAGCTCTCACTTCAGTCTTTAGTTTTAGCTTTATCAGGCAAGCTTACATCCACGTTTGACAGTTGTGAATATGGTATGACCCTAGAGCATGCATGTACCTATGCTTTATGCTTTGGTGACTATTTGCAGAATTATGACTAGTGCCAGCTTTCTTCAAACATTCATTTCAAGATTATTTTCAAATTTTCTAGATTCTTTCTACCTACTGACATCCACCGGCCTAGCCAGCCATGCCTCAAAGAATACCATGTGTATTTTTCACAACCATTATGAAACCTGAAATATGAAACAATACCAAGAGCAAGTTTTAGTGGAAAATCAAAAATTCCCAAGGAATCCAACAGGTTGAGGGTCAACATGCAAGACTGCTTTAAGGTCTATTCTCCTTTGCAATGACTCGAGTTTATATATGTTTGCTATGACCCCTGTAAATCCTGGAATTCGTTGATTCTTGTTTCCAATGTGCCTCTGTCCATTGTTTGAAAAACTGACTAAAGAGAGGGTTTCTGTTTTACAAATGCACAGTGCAATGTAGACTGCACCAGATTACAGTCAGAAAAAAAATATAGGTAGTCACTGTTTAGGAAGAATGACAACTTTCAGTCTAATAACAGATTAATAACTCTATAGAGTTATATGCACATACCCTATAAAAGCTGGCCTAAAGATGTCTTGAAGAACAGGATATTCTGATATATATGTGAAGACACAGGAATATTCCCACCTATACAACACAGCAGAATCTTATCACCTTTACTTCACTTGATCTGTAAAGCACTGAGGGGCTCTGGAATTTGTCAAGGAGTTGAGGCACAAGATACGTCTTTTATGACTGAGCATCTTAAAGGCCATGTTCTCTTGTGTATTTGTAGAAAAACTGTACTGTTTTATCCACAGTACAATCAGGATTGCACAGTATAAAACCAAATCCAGTTGATTCCATGTATTTTCTATGAATTAACTCAGTAAAACTGAACACTGACAGAACACATTAACATGTCATGGGCAGGAATATCAAAGCACTGTAGTACACATTTTGACCTCTGATTAATTCTCACAGCAGTTATTCAGAAGTAATAATAGCTTTCCCACATGCATTATGCCCTTCAAAGTTACAAAAATCTACAAATAACTTTTAAACATTTACATTGTCCTTTATGTGAGGCAGAAATTAAGTAACATTGATTCATGAACTCTAGTTAATGTTTGGTTGGTTTTTTTTGTTGTTGTTGTTTTTTGTTTTTTTTTTTTTTTTTTAAATTTTCAGCCTTTTTTAAAGTTAAGAACAAAGTTCATGCATGGCCTGTAAATTTAGGAGAGATGTAATGTTAAGGAAGGAACTAGTTGAAAGCAATGTACACAGCTACAAGACTGATATTTTCTTCTTTTTTCCCATTTTCCCCTAGCTAAATTTACTGTCCCAATCCTTAAAGATAGGAAAAAGCTCATAACTATTATTAATTGGGTTTTCTGTTGTAGAACACTACTTCTGTATTATTTCTAGAAAAATTATGGTGAATTAGTTTAAGAAATGCCTTTCATCATTACTTCATCTTCCAAATAGAGGCAAGAATAAAGCGTTTTTCAGCGCTGTAACTTTTGATCTGCAACACCTTGGACTTTTTTAGTAATTTCAAAAGTATCCATATAAAATAACATTCATAATCTTATCCTTCCCTCCCATTTGAAGGAAATTTGAATGAAATTTACATCAAAGCTATGCATCAGTTTATGGGAGAAATGTTATAATTGAAAAGAAAGAAGTGAGAGCACTGAGGAAAGAACAAGGTTTTATTATGAGTATTTCAGAATAAAGAATATGCATAAAAAGAATATAGATTATTACAATTTCATTCTTCATAGTAGGGATATACTCCATGTATTTAAAACAATTTTTAAAGAGTTTAGTAACATAAAATTTTCAATCTTCTTAAGAGCAGCACCAAATGGTGAGAGTAAGCAATAAATTGTATGCAATAAAAAAAGTCTTTCCTTTTTACTTTTGTTACTTTCCATAATATATTTGGAGTGGAACATATTTACCGTGATTTATGACAGGGAGATCTTCCCTTATCTCTATCATTCTCGCTCTCAAATCAAGTCACCAATTACCCTGTAATGGCCAAAAGAATTCCTGAGATACATTTGCTCTCTTTTAAGAGAAGTATGTCTTCATCCCATGCAAAATATTCAAAGAAGCTATTTTTCATTTATTCAAAGGAACACTAAAAACTATTTGTTTTAACCCTGACCCTACTATTAAATGCTATGACCCAAACTCTCAGCCTCTAGGCAATTAAAAAAAAATAAATCGTTTGAGTACATCCAGCCAATGATTTCCATGTTAAAAAAAAAAGTCTGAGTTGGAGCCATGTGGTCTCAATCAGGCAGTAAAAACTCTCTGTATTTTCTTAAATGCACAACTGCAGTATGCCCATAACCTCTCTTTTAAATCATCTTAACCAGATCTGAATCACTCTCACCACAAATGATTCGGTGGCCCTGGAATGTGCTGCGGTAGACAGAGTTGCTCTGCAATGAACATTGAGGTATTTCCCACTTTTCTAGTGTTAAGAGAATAGTCTGCAGGAAAGGAAAAAAAGTTTTCTAAAAGGTTAAAGTCAAGACAAAAAGTGACATCATAGTTCAATCATTCAAGAAAAAGAGAAAAAAATGCATCTACTGCCTAATAAATCAGTGTTGTGTGCCACAAAGCACAGTCAGCCAACACAGCCAAAGAACAGCTTTTCTTGCTGAGGCAGGGATACCACAAGCAGCTGGCAGATGCATATGTAATTGTATTCGCAGAGAGCCACTAAATCCATTAAGCTGGCCAGAGTAGGAGAAGCTGATCAATTAAAAAAGCAGAATATACACCATTTCAGCAACAATCTGTGCAGCCTCCTACATCACATTACAGTATTTCTTACATAGGCCACCACAACTTTTTGCAGTTTAGGATGTACATACATGGCACTTTCTTAAAAGCTTATAGGTAGATCACCTAGGATCAAAAACTGTTTTGAGGTATTTGCATTACTCGAATGTATGCTGCTAGCCCTCTTCACCAGTCTCCTTGAGCAAAGAGAAAGGACAGGCACAAAACCACCTTAGCTTCCTCAGCACATCTCATAAGGAGTTCCAAAATATTACTTACATCTAAAGTTATAACAGAGGAAAGGGAATGTAGGTCCTTGGGGGCTCCTAAAAGTCACATTTAAACAGCAAATGAGCAAGCCTTGCTTAAATAACTGTAAGATTCTTAAATGCCATTTCCTCTTTAAAACTGTGTCTGGAGCCTGAAAGATTTCTTTCAGTCTTAATCACCTCAGAAAACAATTTAAACATGTGGCCAAAGCGATGTGCATTTAAAACAGGAATAGACCAGAGCCAAGACATTTGGATCCAGTTATTAACCTTCTTATACTTCATGGATGTAGGAATCCAGGGATTTTGGTACAGGCCCATCTCTGAACTCAACACTCATTGCCAAACCTCACAGTCAATAGAAAATATGCTTTAACATATCAAAGCAGGAAAAACAGCATAAAGATGTCAGATTTTTCCACCACATCAATGAGAAAAAATGTCATTATAGCACCCATGTAAATTGTGAAACTGAAAGCAGCTGCTGAGGCAACCTGACATGGTGCCATTGGCAGAGGGGGGTCCAACTGAGGAAAACAATATTCCATTTTTAGCTCTGAAAAAGAATCTTTGCTAGTTGTAGTGTATGATTCCCATTCAGTGAATAACTTGCCATAAATAGAGCTAGTAACTACTGTAGAAAGAAATGCCTTAGTACCTGGCAAGCAAAGTGTACTAAACATCTGCAACATCCTAACTAATTGTACACTGTGCTTCTGAGCACTGTTTCCCAGTCAATCCATAGAAACATAACTTAGTAGAAAATTTTTAACAATTACCACACCTAATGAAATATTCTCCCAAATGAAGGGTGAAAGTCAGAATGACAAAGCTTTGGTTTTGAGTTTCTAAATTAGAAAAACCAAACAGACAAACCTCAAACAATTAATTGACTGTGAGTGCTATACTTTGCACAATCACACATTTGCTCATTCAGCATATTTTTCATGTGACTAGAGTCACCTTCACAAATACTTGATCACCAGCAGTTAATAACTGGGTAGAGGGAAGGAACTGCTCACTTTGTCAACAACAAATGCTTGAATAACTACTTAAGGTAACTGATGGAGCCAGAGTTAATGTAAGGGAAAGGAATTTTTTTCTCCCTTTTCAGGTCTATTGTTCAGTAAGGTTTCCTTGGTCTTTTTGTTTTAAAAGTACATAAGTACATTCAGTCACCTGGCCTCTTCCCCTTTGTCGAATTTATTATACAGTTGATTTTCTGGATTTCAAGGGTTTCTTATTTATCACTTTATTAATATAACCCACAGAGCAAGAAATAATAGCATGCTGATAGTAGGGCTTATCAGTACTTTTAAAACAAATGGGTCCCTGCAGTGAACTTCCTTTGACAGCTAGATGGCATTTCTGAAAGCAATTCATTTGGATTAATCTGCCTCTGTTCTGACCACTATAAAACTTTTCCTAAAGACAATACTGAGAGATTTTAAAAAAAAGTCTTTGTAGCAAAGCAAATAATTTTTCTAGTAAACTTAAAAGGCTTTTTAAACTTGACACTTTGAAAAGCAAGAGCAGCTAAGTAATTTTGCATATAGGAAGAAAGCTGTCTCTTTTGCAGGACTCCTGTCCTCTCTGAGTTATTTATTCAAGCCTACACTCTTTTTAACACTGTACATTCGTTTTCACTTGCATGCCCTAGAACAGTAGACTCTCAAAGCTTTTTGTTCTTAAAAAGAGATTCACTTTGCTCCTAATAGTGGGGGAAAGAAGGGGGAGGGGATGTGCTCTGAATGAATGCCAGTCATTTAAAACAAACTTATTTTGGGTGCGTATAAACTAGTCCTGGGATGCATATCACACTCTACACTCTCCATCCTCCTGAACTTTAGTTCTGCTCATATCCTCTGTGATGGAACACCTTTACTTCCCAGGTTCAGCTCTTGCACTTAAAACAAATGAGTTACTCTGCCAGTTAAAGCTACTCCATACTACACATGGTTCAAAACAAAACAGGTTTGCAGAAAATCTAATAATGAAGCCATTTTGGAAAGCTTTCCGTAATTGTACAGACACTTAAGAATTTTGTTAAAATAGGTACATTCTTATAAAGCTTTTGGGAAAGGGAGAAATGAGGAACATTTTACTGCTAGGCACTGTTCCAAGACCACTGTAACAGCACACACCGTATGATTCACTCACGTACTTTCCCCTCTCTGCTATTGTAAGAAGCTAACGTACCTTAGAACTCCCTGCACCTTTATACACAGTTAATGCTGGCACTTACCGTTGCGGCACAGAGGGACCCCCACCCCCGCGAAGAGGCTGAGAGAGCTGCTGGTCTCTGGGTCCTTGATTTCTTGACTAGTCCCGGCTCTTAGCTTTGCTGTCCTAAATTCAGCCTGGTCCGCAGAGGAGCACAGAAAAATTTAATAGACAGCCGAGCTGCCAAATTCCAACTACCACGACCGGCAATGAAGACGTTCTCCCTAGTTCTGAGTCCAAAGAACAAAGCCTGCTGGCAATGAGGAAGCGGAGTTTAAGTCCTCTGGCTCCAGTCCAACTGTTGCTCTTGCTGTTGCTGCAGAGTACGTGAGAGTGTTTGCATGAGCCTGTAACGCGTGTAAGAGATGGGGGCTGGGGGAAAAGAGGGTGTGTGTAAGGGGAGGAATGCTAGTCATATCCAAAAATAACACGAAGGAAGTCAAGTAGTGATCCGTCTCCCCTTATTCTCTCTCTTATCAAATGTACTGAAGTGTCTCTACCCTAAGATTCTGATCTAAAGAGCAGGTAGAGAAAAAATTCCATTGTGACTTGCAGCTCATACGAGTGCACTTTTAAATTGTAACTGGGGAGCTGTACACTTACAAGAACACGTCACGAAATGCATGATTTAGTAGCAATCTACTTGATGATACTGCAGCCAGCATGCATTTCACACTGTGTGCATCTGTTTGCAAACTGGAGAGAAAACCAGAAACTAATAACCTAGTTTACTACACACCAGATAAAAGTGTCACATTTGCCTATCCAGAAGTTCCTAAATTCCAGTCCCAGGCATTTCCAGATACTGTTTAGTGTTGATTTTCAAAATAACAAATGTTGCAAGTTTACAATATAATGCAGAAATAGGGATATAAAAATCTTTACATAGTTTTAATTTGTCCTGTTTTTTTACAATTATTTAAAACTAATTCCACATACAGAAGAGTATTGTGTCAAAAAGAAAATCAACACCTCTGACACAACACAAACAAGAAAACTCCACCTAAAAACAAAACTCACAAAAATAATTCCTTCCTGAATAATCAGAAAGCTATAGTGTAACTATTGTGACTTTTCTTATTCTGTTAAAATCCTTAGAATATTGATGTAAAAATTGTACGGTTTCAAAAATCTTAAAAACAGTCATTAACAAATGAAGAATAAATTTAAGGAAAAATATATCCCATTAATCACAGAATCTTCTGAGTTGGAAGGGATCCATAAAGATAATCAAGTCCAACTCTGAAGTGAATGGCCCTAAGAGGGAACGAACCCACAATCTTCACATCATTAGACCATGCTCTGATCAACTGAGCCCATCTCATGATAGCCCCAGTATTATTTTTAGTACTTATATTTAACCTGGTTTCTGTCAAATCAACTTAAGGACCTCTGAAACTCTTTACAAACTCAGGAACAGTCTCTACGATTAGTTAACATTTCTGAAGAATCTTTACTCAATCTAGTATGACTTCAGTCTCAAGGAACTCCCTTCAAAATACTGTAAGATAACACAATGCAAGTTGTACTTTTACTGTGATATTCTCTGTGAAGCATTTAATTAAGTTGTAATTTAAACATTACAATATAAAGAAAGGTCAAAACAATTTTGAGTTTAATTTAATCTCATGCAGATTAGACTGTGATTCTGAGGTGATTGATGTGGTGCTGGGTATTTAAGAAAAGCAAAACTGGTAAACTTCAAAGATGATAGGTTTTGAAATACCAATTTTTGCAACAGAAATAACACAGAAAGAAGGCAGAAATTAGTTAGAAAATAGACTTCAGTGTGCTGGGTTCAACAATGATGGCATAAACCAGCCACCTGTTTACCCAAGACTTTGTTCCTCAATATGGGAGACATTGATTTCCACTCAGACATAGTGATTTTCATATCCTAGGTCAGTACATGTTCACCTACTCTTGTTTTACCCTTTAGTAAAAATAATGAAGCTTTGGATAGGAGCTTAGGTTTTATAGAAGAGATATAATACATTTCCCTTCATTCCCAATACATTAAAGAAATTACAGTGCTTTTCCAAAGCTACTTGCAGAAATTTTTTATGATAAATTTTAAAACTACAAATATACTCTGTGTTGAAGGTAAATCTCAGAAGCCTATAGAAACCATCTGGAATGTAAGGAAGTTACGATGATTTAAGTTTGCCTTCCTGCATACTCACTAGAGACTGAATTTCAATATATTAGAAGGCCATAAAAGTTACAGTAAATCCAAGTTCTGCATCAGGAAGTTCAGTCCTACTGTGTGATGTACTTGTCTGTGGTTACTTGCTAGCATTACAAAGCTTGTCTTCCTTTGTTGTCTTGGAGTTTGCCAGACAAAATTTAACCTGACAAATTTCAAACGTAAGGAATGATCAAGAACAGATAAGATTACCTGAGGGCTTTTAATCTACACCTCATCCTATCTTGAACATCAGCTGCATTGAATTTGCTGAATTGGCTAATTACAGTTCTAACTTGAAAAACACTCTTCAAGTGTACAACAATAAGCCCACAATTAGTTAGCTATGCAATCCAGTCTCCACACAAGAGAGGTCAGTCCAAAATCCAGTTTTAGTCCAGAAATTTGAATTTGTTTTGCTATTATGGAAAAGCACAGGCCTGAAAGAATATGAATTCAGCAAAATTATACAACATAACAACAAAAAAAAGCAAGCAAACAAAAGAACAATGGGGAGCTGTCACCTCCTTTTCCTCTGTCTGTTGTAATTAACAAGACTCAAAGCTGTTTTCTGGAGAATTTGAATCCAGACAACCTAAAATTCCAATATATATGATAAATTAAGGTTGAGTATTTCAGTAGCTGATACTCTACAATGTTTATCTAGCCAAAAAAAAATCATTACTACATAGATACTACATTCTTGTTATTCTTCGATGTCTACACAGATGAAAGACATGCAACACATAAAAAAGCCCCAAACCCTGGATTTATTTACTATTGGGTAATTATTATTGGACTAGAAGACAGAATTTTTTGATGGTCTAGTTGCATAAACTATTACAAACACTAATATTGTTGTTATTTAACTAAAATATGAGGCAACCCTGTGACATTTAGGAAACTTACAATAACCGTATATTTGTTGATTTGTAGCTGATCTGCTCCAGGTTAAGGTCTTATTTTCTGCACACAAACAATTTAGCTGCAAGGTTCAAATTATGATGAAGATCTATCAGAATTTCTATCGGAATGCTCTCATTTCTAGTTAAAGAAGGAAGGAAAAAGAAAATATATGCATTAAAAATTCTTAGAATGAAATGTCAAGCTTGTTACAGGCAAAAATGAGACACTTTGTGTTAGAAATGTTCTGACCAGTAGGATATAGCCATCATAAATAGATTGGTGCTCAGACTAGATGGTTATAGTAATTTTTGAAGTATTAAATAAATCCATCTAAACTGTAATCAGCAAAAACTAACAGATTTTTAAAAGTCTTTAAGTGTGATCACATGTTCTAAGTAAAGTATGAATTGACTGCTGGCAGTAGCTTTAAAAATCAAGATTTTCTCATACTACTCTATGGGAAGGCCCATTCAGAAAGGTTATGGCAGACCCTCCTGGACTATTTGCATCTAGAAGCTACCATATTTTATTTTTTTTTTTGATCTCCCAAGAATAACAGTTTAATAAAATCATAGCCATGTATTTAGAGGAAAGAACACATTTTACTCTCTTCTTTTGAGCACTAACTAGACACATACTCTGGTAAACAGGGCACTTTAACAACTTCAGTGTCATGTATTCTGTACACACAAATAAATGTGTTTCCAATATAGCCTATGCAAATTTGGCATTCAGCAGTAAAAGTCACACACTGTTTGGATGTAGGGAGCACTTGCAAGACAAGTGCTATAATCTAACAGATGAGACAAGAGTGGTGAAAAATGCAAAAAGATAGAAGACTGAGGTCAGACAGTCTGTATTTTCCCAATTCAAACATTTTCCTTTTGGTATCTATCTAAATTGTTTAAATGATGACTCAAGCTGAATTTACCTTTTATTATAAAGGTTTTGCTTTTTCTATCCATACACCCTTTTCATGGTTTCTGTGGCTACTGACCCAAAGCCTGCTTTTTCATCATCTCCTTTGCTCTCTCCACTCCTCCTAAAAACTTGAGCTCTTTTAAAAAGTGGAAGTGGTTTTGTGACATAGGTTTATGCAGGAACTTTTTCTCTATAAAGATAATTTGTGAAGTATTTGAATGTTCTGAAATTATTTAATGCTGAAGTTTCATTCTCCAAAGGTAATAAAGGCCTAAGGAGCATTTAGGGTTTTTTGAAAGTTAGACTTATTGTGTATATTTGAAGTATTTTTTTGCCTCTGAGGTGTAACTCAAGTTGGTTTTTATTTCAAGTAAATATAGCTTCCCTCCTTCCCTGATTTTTTTCAACAAACTTTCACAGAAAGTATGATTTGAATAAGAGGAAAACAAAATTTTCATAATGTTTTCCTTGCCTGAATATTTTCTTATTTCAAAGATAGAAGAATATACATAATTCTGTCTTTGGGTTCTCCAGTGTTTCTATTTATAAACACTGTTAAGTCGCTTATAAGCCATAGAGATGGAGAAGAACAAGGTATTAGAAGCAACTGTATAAGCTATGCATAAAAAGATATGTATTCAGGTATCTCAGAAGAAGTCAATTAATGAGTTTTCTTCCACACAATCCAAGGTCAGAATTAACACCACACCTAAATGGAGGTTTTAAAGAAATCACAAGATTTTCAGAGTCAGTAACTATTAAAATGAATGGTAGCTATAAGCAAAATGCTCTGCAACTTTGTATCTATATCACACCAACAGTGTACGATAAGACAAGCTTGGGTTTCCAAATGCTCTATAGTTACATCACAACATAAACTGAGAAAAATACATATTTGCTACACTTACACAAATAAAAATCCTCACCTGTACTTAGGCCTAAATGTCAGTCAAATAACATGACTGATATTTCAGAGCAAGAGAAGAATGTAGGAATCTGTCATTTAAGCAACAACAAGAATTCCTCAATGATCAAAATGTCCACAAACTGTTTTATTAACCATTAGCGATTACTCGCCAAATCAGAAGCTATATCTGATTTCAGCGGAAATTCATTTACTTCGAAGGGGGATATATGCAGGCATCCCAAGCCCAAAGAGGTCAAATGGCTGAAGTATTTGTTCCCAGAACCATCTACTTATTTTCCTTGTTTATGGAATCCATTGTATTCTCAGGATAAGTATTTAATAATTAGCCCTGAAATAGATTCCATTTTAATTGCTTAGTGATTAAATAAAAGCACTTTAAGAGGATACATAGACTAGGATAATGGTAGGGCGGAGATGAGGGAACCAAACATTTCCAAAACTCAACTCATCTACTTGTTTAATTCGTTCACTGTCCATATGATTCACAGAAATCAGATATTCTGCTTTAGGTTATTGCTTGTAGCAATTACTCTTTTAATTGCTAACTAGTCTGAGAATCTTATGTCTTCTCTGATGCTTCTATTTATCTGCAGTTTTAGTTCACCTTCATTCTCATGTTGAGAGAAAATACAAAACATAGACTCTGGAAACTGGTAATGATTCTCCATTATATTCTATTAGAAAATAAAAAAACCCTCTACATCTTCCTTCAGTTAGAATTGAAGGTTTTCACAAATAAGTGAATACTTAAAAATATGTTAAAGAAAATTATATTCCTCCTTTTGTAAGAAATTATAAATCCAGTATAGAGGTAGAAAAAGGTCTCAGCTTTGGTTGTAAAAAATGAGTTACACCTAAAAATTGTTTCTAATCAAACAATATAATTTGCAGAGTGAATGCTCCCCTAGTTCTGCCCCTATTCCATTCCTTTTTTTCCTCCTTAATTTTTGTTTTCTGCCATTATCTGCTACTATTTACTAACGAAAATCTATGAAGAATACCAGGAAAAAAAATATTGCTTGAACAGAGTGTAGAAAATTCATGGTCACATTACTAAAGAAACTGGAACCACAGGCATTTCACAGTCTTCTTTTCCAGGTTAACAAGGCAAATGGTTGGGACAACTGACCAGACTCCAAGAAACATCAATGCAACTCTTGTGTTCTATGGAAGCTGAGCAACTGCTACCAGTTCTTAAAACAAGCTTCCAACACTTCCAGTGCATCCTTCTCTATGCAAACTGATGTCAGCAGATAATGCTGCTGCCACTTGATCACCAAATCCATTCTAGCTAAGAAACAAGAGGTCAAAGTAAGAAGGAGTGCATTAAAAAATTATATGAATTTAAGCTAAGAGAAAGTAGTTTTCCTTAAAGTAACAAAATCATCACTAAATCTTCTACAATATACTCTTTTCCCCTGGTTCATTTGCAATTCTAAGATTCTTTGAAGAACACAGTCTGTGAAGGAGAACTATTTATGTTAGTTCTTAGCATAGTTTCTGGGTTTTTAAATGTTTTTTGTTTGTTTGTTTTTAATATGAGCAATGCCAAAATAATTATCTTACAATCTAGTAACTGTCAGGAGTTAAATAATAAAATGTAGCAATACAGCAAGAGGTTTGTGGGGACCAAATCCTTCCACCCATCGCATAGCTCATATTCTGAAGGTGGGATTTTTTTTTTGTTTGCTGGTTTATTTTTAAAATCACAGTTCTTTTCAAAAGTATAGGAATCATTTTATCCCATTCTAGTTGGTCCTTCAAAGAATACAGTTCTGCAGCCTCTTAGTGAAAGAAACAGCAAATGAAACAATCCAGCAACTGCTCCATTTCCATTTAAATAAAAGTATATTTAACATTGAAACAACAAACATTTTTTGAAAAAATATAATTAAATAAAGTGTAGCTGAAGCAGGAAAGGAACCCTGCTATTTTTTTCTTGTGTCCTAAAGGTTCAGTTCCTGAATTGTGATCAAGGTTTTAACTGACAGCAAGGCATCTGCCATTCCCTGTAATTCACGTAACACCTATTAAAAATAAGTTGCATTATTTACCCCCAAACCATGTAAAATTATAACCATCCTGCCCCTCTCACCATAAAATAACAAATCAGTCTGTTCTCAGCAAACAGTGTGTTGAGAACCAGCAACCAAAAAGCTTTTAAATGGGAAGAACAACCTCCTTTTGAAGAAACACAGTGATTAGCTTAAGCCAAGTGAAAAATGCTGCATTTTTTCAAGATGTGTTTACTAAGCAGTAGAAGCATTTAACAGATTTGATGGTCAGCCAGCATTTATAAGTTGCTGTAAAGAAAGCAGATAAATTGCAGAAAATTTTCCCTTTATTGGGTTCTGATGTTAAATTTTATCAGTACTCAAGGAATTCTTATAGCCAGAATAGCAAGGCTTAGATTTCAAAAAACCCAATGATTCTTGGGTTTGCTTTTAACAGAAAACATAAACTGTTTGTACAAATGCCTTTTGTTAGATGGGAGTAGAATCTAAATAAGCCAAAATCCATGTCCAACTGCTACAGCAAAAGTAGTATACATTTCTACTTATGTAAGAGAGAACTATCACTACTGGTCTTTTAAGAGCAACTTACAAAGGTAGCCACAATTTTTCCTTCTCACACTTTTGTGACATTATATTTTCAGCCATATTATATTAAAAAGTTGTATTTCCCATTAAGGTTAGAATATTTTCTATATCAAAGAAACAAAACCCCAGAAATTACATTTGGATATAAAGAATAAGGACCAGAAATAACTTAGGAATTAATATTTGGCATAAAGGAAGCATTGATATCAGCAGAAAACGAAATTAAAAGTAAATTTAAATAATACATCAAAGTGTACCTTATTCATAAAATTTTTTAAAAATAAAATCTAATTCTTCACATATTCACTTTGGAGTTGATGCATAATTTTTTTAAACAAACTATGTAATGTCTCAAAGGATGATTTCCAGAAAAGATATTTTGGCACAAACACTGAGGATTAGGTTGGGTGGGGGGAAAACCTCCCAATAGATCACCCAGCAGAGATTGCTGACAGGATCATAAGGGGGGTTCCAGTTCATGGATTGCCTGGAAAAGACCGCACTTGAACATCAATCAATACTTTTTATATAGATTCAAGCTTGCTTTGGCTGTTTGGATAGCTGTGGAGTTAAGGCTAAGTTTTACCAGGCTGCTTGCTTTACCTACTTCTGGTACAAATCCCCTTTCATGATTTGAAAAAATCTTAAAAATGCTATTCAGATGGATTAACCATGCAGCAGTAATTCTTCAAAAGTAACTTGAGGTAAACCACGTATTTCTATCCCTCAGTTCAGAAGAAAATGAGTTCAGGAAATGAGCTCATAGGTAAATTGAAAAATAAAATTAAACCCCCCCTGAAAAATCATACTGAACCCATGATGCTGTTTCTCTTCTAATGCATTGCTTAAACATTGAGGAAGAGGATTTTTGGTAAATGAATGCTGATACCTGGATTTAATAATGTTTCTAGCCAATAGTAGTCAAAGCTGTACTCAAGTTTGTTTGGTTGTTTGTTTGGGTTTTTTTCCCCCTTTGGTGCTGTTAATGGGATTTTAAAATTAAGGTTTTTCTGTAGTCCCTCAGTATGACATGAGCACCAGTAACCAGTATCCAGAAATAAAAGCAAAGAGACTGCATGTGTGTTTCATGGTAGAACCTGTTTGCATTTCATATCATTCTGCTTTGCAAGTTCTGAGCTAATTGCATGGCAAATGGGATTTATGGTGAAAAACGGATACTCCATGCATACACTATCACAAATTTCTTAACCAGCAGATATCCTGCTGCTCTTCAGTGCAGTATCTGTGTTCTTTGCATACCTTCAATAATAGCCTTACAAACTGGAGGGCAAACTGCCCAAGCAGCTCTGGAAACACATTCTTAAGAGTTTCCCTCTTGCAGCATGGCCAGCTGCTCTCTAGCAGCTGATGAACAAATGCAGAAAGCATCCACAAAGCATTCGAACACTCTGCAACACTCTTGCTCTCTCACAGCTTCACTGTGCACAAAAGGGTTAAGCTAGGCTGGAAGGACTAATGAGTAATGCAGCTGGCAGGACTGTTCTCCTTCCCCTCTCACTGAAAAACTGGCTTTTATTTCTGCCTTCAGTGAATGAACTCATGCAGCAATACCTGTTGGCAAATCGAGGCTTGTTGTATTGCTAAGATACAGACAATGCTGCCAAGTCCTTGATGTCTTTGCAGATCTTTGCTATACAGATTGCTGTGCCAGGGACTCATCAGATGATCAAGCCCACACAGTGCCAGAAGTAACATCCAATTGCCACATACCAGTCAGAGCTCTCAGGACACAGATTGGTTATCTTTTCTGTATATTCACAGACTCCCCTCTGGATACCACTGAAAATGCCAAATTCTCATTTAAAATGAAAAAAAAATAAATTTATGCAGGTAGTGAACTAAAGGAAAGCTAATTATTTTTCCTTCTCTTTTCCCCTTACTTTTCTGAACATAGATACCATTAATGTTGATTTCTTACTACTTGTTGCAGTGATCCATGCATATGGGGAATTGAAATAAATTTACACATACTTGCTTATATATTTACACAATTACAAACACTGAGGCCCTTGACTTCATGAAGGCAGAAAGATATTGCTATTCTCTAGCCTTACAAAGAAATTAAAGTCATTAGGTAATAGTTCTCCATTCTCTCTAGGGAGTTTACCCACTTTGAAAATAGCCAAAAAGCACATAAACAAAGTTAAGTCTGTCTGTGCCACAGTGGTTCCATCAGCAGCTTTTCTGTTCCAAGGGCAGCTGTTTGTAGGAGAACTCACATAGTAAGTGCCTTTCAATAGAAGTGTCTTTGGAAGGAAACCTGGGCATTTCTAGATCTGTCAAGTGTGTACCATGCTGAACTGCATTCACCCTCCTAGTCTGGCCAGGAAGCAATGAGCCTGCCTGATTCTAGATCGTTCAGAGACAACCACTTTGTATTCCCTCTTATTTTACTGCTTTTTGGAAGAGTAGCAAGCTGCTGAATGACAAGGAGAGTCAAGTGAATTTTGCTCCAAATACAAGTTACTGGGATACAAAGTAATATTCTAATATAAGGGGCAAGCAGGTCAATACACACAAGCATGAACAATATTTACATTAAAATTGCTAGTACATATAAAAAAGCATTTATATTCAAATGCATGCATTTAAAAATGCAATATTGTATAAAAATATGAGAGTAGTGACTTGTACAACTGAAGTACTAGACAAGACTGTAAAGACTTTGAACTACTTAGAGCTCATATGATTCATGTAAAGCACCTCAAACTGCACAGTCTCAATTTTGCCAGCATTATATTATCTCTGTACTAAAATATTGAAGACATTCCCTGTAAATATGCATTCAAAACCCAAGAAACTTTTCTGGCTTCCTTTCCATGCTCATCAAATCTGAAAAGAGAGGAAAAAACCAAAACCAGATGCCAGCCAATAGGTAAGATAAATAGTCCATATCCATTATTAAACTCTTACCATGAAGTCAGAGGTTCAAGAACTTGCTTCTCTATAGCAAATTCTTGGTAGCAGTTCATAGTTAATGCTGCACTGCTTTTTAAAAGAAGGGCAAGACTTTTCCTATAGACATACATATACATTTTAAAATTGCACATAAGATTTAAATATTTCTAAGAAATAAAAGTTATTTGCTTTCTGTTCAAACTGCTTATCAGAAACAAAGCTTAAAGACTTTTTCTGCTGACAATTTCAGCTTTTTTCCTTTTGCAATCCTGCCTTTTGCTACCTGAAAAAAAAATTAGTTAGAATACAGAAATGTATGTTCTGAAGTGTTCACTAGAGAAAAAAATGACATGTTTAATTAGGATTTCGTTTACTTTTAAAACAGCTATTTGAATTCTCGACAGAATTTGATTACATGCATAGGAACATGAGTGATTGACACAGACTGTGGGCACATACAAAACTATCTCCCTCAGAATAGATTACTTTTCTTTAGATTTTGCACCCCTTGTGTCATATGGGTTCTCATGCAAATGTTCTGGATATCCCAACTCAATGTCACCACAAAGTATATCTAGCACCATTGGCACCATTCCCTAGTCAAAGAAATGCAAAGATAAGCAACTTAAAGTTCAGATCTTTTTAAGCACCTAAGTACAGGCAATGTTAACTCAAAGTTAAGCACGGAAATATTGAAATCTTCTTTTAGGTGACTCATTCAGAAAATCTGCATTAGATCCCTGAAAGCAACAGCACAACTGAAAGCAGGCAGTTCAAAGTTCCATTTGTTAACATAAGGTCACTAAAACTTCTTTTCAATAGACGGCAAATATCAAAGGAGGAAGGAAACCACAGAATATCACATCTTGCTTTAATGTTTCTTATTTTGTATCGAAAACCAAAAGGGGAAAAAACTTTAGGCATCCAACAGTCATGAGAATTTTGGAAGTACTGTGTGTTCGCATAGGATGGAGGAAATCTCCTGACAACACACTAGAGTGCAGTAGAGAGGCGTCAGAGGGAGCGTCCGTCCTGCTGCTGAGAAGGACAGTGTGGGATGAAGATGTTATGCTTCGAGTACTTTAATCTGGCAAAATGGTATCAACAAGTCTCTGAAAGTCAAGTGAAATTTAAAAAGGGGATTGGATATAAACAACAGTATGTCTGGAGATATATTACACAGAACAGAAAACCCTGGCTGTAAGGAGCATAAGCAATCTGCAGAGGGCTGACAATCTTTCTGCCAAAGACATCCTTTTATAAGTATCCAAGAAGAGACATCCTACAATTGATTAAAAGAATATAATCTGACCTTTCCAATTTTTTTAGTTAGAATTTTGCCCACCACATTTAGTAATGAATACAAATTAACACACAGCGGGATAAAACTAAGAATTGAACTACACTCAGTACACCTACTTGCAGCTTTCCTTTCTAAGAATGTGTATTTTATATAACATTACCTTAGTGGCAATGATAATCCTAGAGCCTGGACTATCACTTTTCAGTCATCACCAGAGAGAAGACAGGCTGATACCACACCATCTAGAAAGACAGTCACATGAAATGTGACATTACATAATATTTGCCCCAATACAAGGTTATGGAACCTATATGTATTAATAAGTATATTGTAAAAGTTTCAGTTTAACATAAACACCAACAGTTTCCTTGAGCATCCTTGAAGTGCTCCTTAAAATGGGTGCTCTAATCTTCAAGAAAGAGGAGCAATCTGAGGCTTGCTAGCATCAATATATAGTCAGTCAAAGACATGACTATTGAGGAAGAGTTGGCTAACAAATTATTTAGTTCTAAATCAGAATGCTACATGCATCTGCTGTCCTTATACCAAAAATGCTAATTCTACAGTTGATTTGAGTTGATTTGGTCTTGATGCAAACCCTTCATAAAATGAGACTCTAAGATGTCACCCTCAAATGTTTGTAACATTGACCATTCTAAAAATTGTGTAGTATTTGCCCTCCTTGGCTGCAGTGGTGTGTAACATGGAGTGGGTGGTACAGTCAGATACTTGAGTTTTTCCCTATACTTCAAGACTTCAGAACAAAGTGCATTAAATTAACACTTTTTTCAGCTCTCTATTTTTCATGAGATGAAATTTCAATATGATTTTCTGAGCTGTGCACACCTAAAATTAAATGTTTCCCTCATAATTTTTAGGTAGATGTGTAGAAAACTGGTATAACAAATCTCTATGCAAAACCTTATGGAAGATGAATAAAATATTTGCAGTGTCTCCAGGTAATTTGATTTTACTTACACAGTCATTCCTTTGTAGCTTTCATCCACTCTTGATTGAACATATACTCTCACACCCACGTATTTACAAGAAGTGAAACATGTATTTAGTGGTCTGGCCAGGATCACTCTTATGCAATGTGGAAAACAAGGGATGCTGGCTATCGAGCTCTTATATTTTCTTGAAGTTTCTTCTTGATCAGCAGCATTTTTTTTTTGCAATGGAGTCTTTTGCTATAAGATTTCTTCTTTTTTGCACTAACACGAGAAGAAAAAGCACATACTACAACCTTGTTACCCCCCTTCTGTTGTCAAAATGCACAGTCTTCCACAGACAAAGTGCTAAAGACCTATTGAGGCTTTTTTGGGTTATGATAGAAGTAACACAGCATTTCACATATGATCACTGGGAATTATGTTCTTTACTATCATTTGAGACCATTCTTTTCACACTTAACCCTGTTTCTTCTGGTGCTTATATACACATTTTTAATCATGCTTCATTCATAGCAATCTTGAAATTTGATATAAGTATCTCAAAAAGTTATTTCTGTACTGATAACGCCAAATGCCTACCACCTCTTACCCCTTGAGAAGATTGCAGTTCTATATTGCATAGACCTTTGCCTAGTAGGATTGGTAAAAAACAAAAACAAGATTTGCTTTCAAAATCCTATGGGTATGGTTACTGCTGAGTGATAAAAGTTTCCCAACCAGGCTGTGCAGTGTTTTGAAAACACTTCTAGCCTTCATTGCCAGGGCAGGATCAGGAACATAACAGATACCCCATCTGACAACTTACTGTACATAAAAGTACTTACCAGACTAAAATACATACATATCCATACAAAGGAGCACCCAGTTTGCTATCAATACATAATGCAAAAGTAAGTAACTCCTGCCCAGTACCTGCATACCAAATCAGCACTATGTCTTACTCCCTGTACTCCTACAGAATTTGACATGGCCTTTCCTCCTTGATGGCTTTCTGAGGGCAGAGCTTTAAACAATCCTTTAGGCCAAAACTTCCAATACTCTCTGATAAAAGAGGGATGTATTTATGGAGTGCGCATTGATACTCTGAAAAAAGCTAAATACAAAATAGATAACATTCTGTAGAGGTTACTGATGTTGATTGCATCTCTTCTCAATTAATGTAGGCACTTCTATGAATTAGATCATGGGAGCTCACTAGCACCTGCTACTACTCTAATTTAGAGGGGATATCTAGGAATAATAAAAGCTATCTGCCAATTTTCTTTCAAGCTCAAAAACCTTGCATTTTCAAATATGGCAGTGTGATATATGCTCAAATCATCAAAATGTCCACAGCTCCAAAAGACAAGTTGAATTCAAGTATGCTGAGCTTATTTACTGCAATTAGTTTGGCTGAATTAGCTTATAAAAATAAACATTTAGTCTGAGATGCTATTGCATACAATACAAATAGTTGTAGTCAGAAAGCAAAACATTAATAATAAAATAATAATAATAAAAAAAATTAAAAGCCAAAGACATAATAGCTCACTACAGAATTTTCATTTTGTACATCTTTCACAAGACTGAAATGTTTAGTAATTTCTCCTGAGCCTAGGGTAGATCTTAATTTATAATAGATAACTATCTATTTAAAAGCTGAATCAGCTCTTAATGATGCAGTCCTGCAAGCCCTGTGGAGCTTAGACAAAAGCAGGTAAGAATGTTTTTACTAAAAAAAAGAAAAACAAAAAGGAAAGAAAGAAGTCTTTAGGTGAAATATTTAGGTATACAATCACACTTGCCATTTTTTAGTTTCAGTAACATTTGAGCTTTCTGCAGCTATCAAGCTAAAATGGTTCACAACAAGTCAAAAATCTAAGTTCCTAATACATCCAAATCCAGAGGTAAACAATAAAAAGAAATACCATGGAAGTTTGTTATTAAGATATTTAATCTAGGAACATTCTATGATCAAATTCCTTTCTTCTTTTGTAACATTCAGGCTTAATAAAAACAGAAGTTTGTCTACCTTTTAATCTTATTTTATCACTCTGCCGGTATGTTAATCTGTCATCAGGATGTGGAAATCAGAGACTACAAATGTTAATTAAAATAACACAATTCAGTCTGGATCCAAAGGAAGCCATTTAACTCAGGGCTTGAATTTCTCTAAGTGTTCTATGGGAAGGTCAAGATCAAACATGTATAAATGCAACATATAATGACATCACTTTTGTGTTTCCATAGTGAAGAGGGGGAGAATTACTGCTGTAAGATGACACACATTTCATATGAAAAGAACCTCTTGTTATCTTGCTACCACACAGACTAAATCTGTTTTGTCTCCTAAGGTGAGATATTTCAAACAGAATTTGTCTCACGGGGACCATATTTATGCAATTCTGGTACAAGTAACCTGCAGCATGATGATCTTTACGGGGATGAGTTCCTCCAGGAAAGAATATGAAAACGAAAAACTTTGTGACCAGTGCTTTTACTCTACCTTCAAGGAAGCTTACTGATTTCTTTTCTACATATTCTTAATTTTCATAGTCCTCAAACACGCATTTCACTAATTTGTTGCCACAAAGTCAAGATCATGAGGAAACTTATGATAGAGAATTAAATGTCTAATGATGGAACTGTCATAAATAGCAAGCATAAATGTTAGAACTTAAGCATCCTAATTTTTAGGCCACTTTTATTTTCTCTAAAAGCATCCAAAACCACTTCAATCTATGATCTTCTCTTGCACAGAACATGTAATATTGCTGGCAAGTCCTGCAACAAAAGGTCCTCTGGATAGGGTAAACATTAATTCACTCTAAATTCAGGAGTAAAACCAACAGAGGCAGAAACCATAGTGTAAAGACAAAACTTCAAGAAAGTATTCAAGGCAAGAGGTTCAAGTAAAAACAGTGTATTCCTATGCTTAGAAACGTTTTCTACTGAAAAATTTGTTTAATGTTTATCAGCAGTAGAGCATGGACATTGGAGTTTTAGACTTTTAGATCTCAACTAATTTTAAATTTAAGTATGCAACTCACGTTTAAGGACTGTGAGCAGAAACCATTGTATCACTGAGCTTTCTGGTCTTCAGATGAGGTTGACCGATCCTTTAAAGTGACCTACTGAAATCATTATAAAACCTGCATAATCAGCAGGAATCAGAACAAGAACATGCTCTATACGCAATGCATGAGTTTATGGCATAAGAAATTATTTTATATTAAAAATTTGCATAAACAATAATCTTTGTATGGATGCTGCACATTCAAACAACTGTTTTTTCTGACTTCAAGAAAAAAAATCTGATAGAATATGCCTCCACAGGAGGCATATGGACCACAGTGACTCATATGGACTACAGTGATTGAAAGTGGTCCACAGCAGATACCTTTTGAAAATATGATCCTACTGGTTTGGATCCATGTATGGAAACTGACACGTCTTATTTAATGACTTTGAAGTCAAACAGGTACACTGAGTGCTAAAAAATTTAAACTTCTCTAAAGTAACTCTTTAGATTCAAAATACCTCTGCTTAAAATTTGAGTTTAGAAGTTGTAAGAAACACTATTTTGTATTTTTGATATTTTTGGACCTTTGTTTCTACTATTGGCATATACAATCTTATTTCACCTCTCTACTCAAGTCAGAAACAATATCTTTAAAATATGAAATAACTGTATTTCTAAAAGAAAAGTTAAACTAAAATCAAAGGTAGCATCTTTCCTATTGGCCCCAAAGGACTTAAAACCTAGATTCCCTACCATATTTGCAAAAAGTGTAAGATACTGTTCTTTATGCTAGTCACTAGTGTAATATATATCTATTAAAACTTCTACTCAAAAGACTCAAAATACTGAGTTTAAACTAAAATGAAGATGGAAGTCTCTATAATAGAAATTGGTTTTTATATAGAAAACACCATTAAATAATAGACACTTATAAAAACCACCCATGTTAAATGTTCCAAATATTTCCTGACTTACATAGTTCATCTCTTTGGATACATTAAGTATTTCTTATATAAAGATGTATATTATATATTAAGAAAATGTAAAAGGAAAAGCAGACAATGTAGTATTTCACAGTTTATTCTTCTATCCAGAGTGAAGTAAGAGCATTTCAACAAAATGAAGAATTTCAGAACAAAATGAAAGGGGTGTTATTAGGTGGCAGATGTTAAAATCTTATAAACAATAGTAGTGAAAAGATTTCTTTTTTTCACAGTCACTGCCTGTTTCTGAACAATAAAAAGCAGCTGAGTGCACTTCCACTAAGAGGCCCTAAAGAAAATAAGGACTGCACACACGAATTCTTACTGAAATTAGGAATAAGTTAGCATAATTATGATTTTTGGTAAATATTTGTAAGTCATTAATGACAGAAAATTGAAATTGCTTCCTACCTAAATTCTTCATCAAGCAAGCCTCAGCACTTTGTAATACTTTCCTGTCATAAAAGTGCCAAGTATTTGAGATTTTTAGATGAGATCATACTCAGAAATCTGTGAAGCGGGGAGGGGGTTGTCAGGAGGAGGAATTGCAGCACGGTGCTATGGGCATGAGTAAAGCTGCCCCAGAGTGCCCCGCCTCTCACTGGCTGCTCTGGACCACTGGAACAATATTTGCTGGTTGCTATGTAGACAGAAGTCATTGCCAATTCATCCCATCAACAAGACTGAACTTGGTTCTGGCTGATAAGACTGGGTATTGTTTCAATAAAATGTGTTGATGAAATACTCCCCACAGGTAAAACTGGTAATTTTTATGTGCTTGGAGAATGTCAAACTCACACCTTGCAACCACACATTTTGTAGAAACTTTTATTTCCATACCATTCTTGTTGGCCTTTCCTTTTAGCAGATTTGGAGGAATGATCTCACATGTTTTTTCAAAAGGCACATAGAATTTGTAGTGTATTTTAATCTTTTCAAACCACAGGCTAAACAATCATTCTAAAATAACTTTACAGTTTATTATTTTTTTAAGAAGTCAGCTGGAGCAGCCGTATATCTGACAAGCTGACTTAGTGCATCTCATGAGTAATGACAGAGGGTTATGAGCTTTCAGTATTATATTTGGAAAGAAAAGGCATTGCATACAAGCCTAGTGCATTAAAAAGCATTGCTGAGAGGTTAAGCACTCAGATGCTAGGAAATGCCAAATAGCAAACACATACTCTGGAGAGGAGTATTAGCTGAGCAGATAATTGTGTTTGTGAGAGGAAAGGATGGGGCTGTTTTTTTCCAACATGTACTAATGGCACAGGAAGAGCAAGAATAAAGATCTGAGAGACTGAAAGGGGCCTGTTCTCTCTCCAGTCGTCCTTAACATATATCCATGCCTATTCCTTTTCCATCTCCTTCAGGATCTTGGTTTCATCAAACAACATTTTGACTTCTTTGCTATATAATGGCTACCTACTTTTACAACTATTAGTATTTGTTGTTTTTTTATTTCCCTCTACATGAACAATTCATAAGCAACTTCTTTTCAGAATTAACAATGAGATAAAAAGTGTTATCATTGCTTAGAAAAGGGGATTGAAAAAATCAATTTGAAATATTTAGGGTTTATTCAGAGAGTAAATAATGCTGTATGTATTTAGAGCAGAATTTCTATTAGTTTCAGTTGCAGCTGAAAACACCAACCTCATTACCTGGAATAACGTGTATTTTTCAGTATTCATTAAATAACTATGCATATCAATTCAATACCTAGTTTTCCAGCTCCAGCAACCAAAAAAGTTAGGAATCCTGCAAAATTCCTTTCTTGATTTTACTCTTTTACTGTATCAGCTGAATAAGATCATGGTGGAGGGGGAAAATGTGATTACACATAAGTACATGATGTAGTGTACTGTTTGAGTGAAACTTGGTTTTCTACATTTCGAGTCATTAACTTATAACTTTAATAATTATTTAGAACTGAAGGCATTTTTATGCTTCCTGCAACAAGCCAATGAGGTAAGTTCTATCATACAACATTACAAAAGGCCCGGAATCACATCAGAATGTTTTAATCTACCACGAGAAATTCTTACTGAACAGCAAGTGAGAGTTGAATGCTCTTGTCCCCACCCATCCTGGTCTCATCCTTTATATCTTTTTGTATAGGCAGCCCTAAACCATGTACTTCACATTTTCTAGCACAGCTTCCGGTCCTCTCATTCAGTTTTCTTTGTTTTTCATCTCCTTTCATTTATCCTTACTGGACTGAAATTCCAGCATACATAACCAGGCACTCTGTCCTTCCCTCCCGCCCTGGTTTTCAAGAGCTTTCATCTGGTCAGCTCCCAGCTTGTTCACATCTCCTGACAGTGGCCTCTTATGTCATTCAGTGCCGATCCTAAGTGCACTCTACACTCCTGGCCAAAGCTTCTCTTCAAACTGTCCCAATGGAGAGCATAGAAATCCACCAGCTTCTAAAGGTTTTAAGCTGCTTGGATTGGGTTCTGAGATGAACATAGCAAGTACAATACATAATCTTTGCTTTAGGGCAAAATTCCTCAATTGTGGAACTACATATAAATCCAAAAAGAACTACAGGTTGCAACTTGGCCAGCTCTGAGTGGATTTTCATAGGAGTGGCAAAAGGCACATCTCTAGCACAAAGGTTGCCCTGTATCAAATTTCAAAATATGCCCTAAAGAACTGGCAGGATAATATATATATGTTACTGGGCACCATTTTCTCTTAATTCAGGCAAACTAAACACCTAATTTTCTGCTCATTCCTCTCTTAAAAAGAAAAAAGACCTAAAAATCCCACACCCTTAGCAGTCACAAAATCCTTCCTAGAACCTTTTAATTGGTTGGGACTTTTGAAGTTAAGGGATAACAAAGCTGTAATCAGCAGGTCTTCAAAGGATAGAAACAATTAAGGGAGGTGTGGATGCCCCCAAAGGAATAATTTATGATGTGATGTCATTACAGTATCTGGCATTATGAACCAGAATGCACGCAGCACTTACAGGACTGATGCTGATTCCCTCATGCTATGGATGAATCATGGTAGAATGCCTGCACAAGACTGATAAAGAAGAAGGAATCTCATAGTTCTCTCCAAGACACTTTCTGTTGCAACATCCATCCTACTCGAACAAGAGAGGGGATCAGGCTGCCTTGATGGAATAGAATGTTTGTGTCTAAGTCTTAACTCCCTCTATTCCACCAGGTCCTACTCATGCTTTTTTAAGTTACATGAATACTGTGATTGCTCAGTTATTCACTGAGACAAGAAATAATCACTATCAAAATTCATATAGCAAATGTAATACAGGTAGTAACACTTCAAAGGCATTACAAACTGGTGTACTTTCTGAAACAGAACTTTTTTAGTACGTTATAACATATTGTGGTAGCTTTGTCCCCACAAGCAGAATAGTAGTCAACAATTTGCAACTGCCTTGAGCAAAACCCTATTTCACTGTTCAAATTTTAGCAGCATGCAGTTTTCTGTACAATAAATAACTGTTCTTTTAAAGGTTCAATCAGTAACCAAAATCCTTTCAAAATTGATTTGAAATCTCTCCAGCCATCTACAGCTTTCCTCTTCGTCCCTGCTCCTTCTCCTGCCTTAGTTTTGTATAGATTCATTCATGCAATGGTCTTGCCACAAAGACTTTCAAAAAAGTGAACAAACTCACTTCGTACAACAAACAGGAGAAGCAGAATATAATTGCAGGACCCATCACTGCACTTTTCAGGATTTATTGCTGACACTGACTGTGCCAAGAGTGAGTTCTGTTAAGTGAAATGCTGCAAATATGGTATTTTAACGTTTGACTTTATGGTGACATGTTTGTACTATAGTCATGAATAATATATGCTGCTCTCCAGTACATTTCCCAGTATACTGCTATTCACTAGTAATAAAGGTTCTTACCAAAACAATGATATTCTGTAGTTTTCCCCCTCTTCCCTATCCAATTAAAGCATATTTTAAATAAATACAGAAAAAGAGTTAGACTGCAGTCAACTTTTCAGACAAGAAGTCTGTTCTTTAGGGTGACAATCTAATTCTAGAAAGCAGTGTTAAATGAAGTTAGTGTCTTTAAAAATATATTACTTTTCAAGTTACTCGATACCTTCACTCTCCCAGAGAAAATTTCCCGCTCTGGCTGATGGCCAAAGAGATTATGTAGTGAGAGGCCATATCCTTTTGCCTTTCATTATTTAGGCAATATTTCATACTACTACAATGTAATCAAAACACTTCCTTTGTAGCCAATATTTGGCCCTAACACAGATCAACATTTTTTCCATTGGTATTTTTTTAGTAGCTGCTCTGAAGAAAAATATCATTAAATCTCAGCATTTCTTCATTTTGCCTTCATGCTGTGATAAATATCAAAAGTATTCTGCTAGATCTGTGATGACTACTCTCAAAGGGTTTTCAGGCTATAAGGTTTCACAAAACATAAAATAAGAAAAGTGAAAGGGATTCAGTTATTAAGTGAAAGGATAGTTTTATTTCTCTAAATCCAAAATCTAGAAGAGGCACTTCTAGAAATAGTATAACCACATGCAAATAAGAAAAAACATTCAGATGCATTTAAAAAACTTGCAACAATTGTCATTTGTTTCTCTCACATCAAGTTCCCTTCCTGACTCCTGCAGAAGAGCAACAAAAAAAGCAGTTTTGTTTTCAAACCAAGACAAGAGGATGTCTACAGAACTTGCTGCGTTTACTGAAATTACACAGATCATCTCTAATTTGTATTCCTGGAAGAAATGGGGTTTTTGATCACCAAGTAGCCAATACAGAGGTTTGCATGAGAGACACAGTGTATTGTGAAAGCATGGTAGACTATCATCTTTTCATAACAGTGTCTTTGTATGTATGGAAGAGACTTCAGCAGGTACAGGCAGATTTGTTAACAAAGAGCAGAATAAAGGGGTCAGAAGTTCTAAACTCTAATGGTAGCTCTGGACTGGGGCATGATGCTCTGGTTACAACCATCACATAGTCATAGTCATAGTCATAGTCATTCTCTACTAGAGAGTGACTTCACAAAATTCTTTATCCCAGATGAGAGGTGGCTACAGTTAGGGGGCAGTAGAGCTACAAAAATACAGTAACACTCAAGTCCAGTGAAAAATGCAACACTCACAAGATTAGGAGAAGTAGTAGTAGTAATAATAATAATAATTTTAAAATAAATAAATAAATAAAATAAGAAATATTGCAAACCCCAAGCTCTATTTAACCAGCTATGCCTTAGGCTTACAGGCCTTTCTTGCATTGTGTAGTATCTTTGTGGTCCATTAGGAGAGTAAGTAACTAAGGGACCACAAGGTCTGTTGTTCTACAGATTTCTTTAATTCTGTAAGCTTGTTACATCAGCTAGAAGCCAAAGCTCTTTTCTGTTCACTAGCTTTCCCTGCCCCATAGTTATTTCTCACTGGTGCCCATGTTTCATAACAAGAGTTTAAAACCTGAGAAATAAGTGCAAAGTATATTAATCTGCAAGACTCTTGAAATCAGCCTCCCAGCTTTCTGTTTACGGCACCATGTTTAGGACAAAGAGTATTTTGAAATTGGAATTGACTGTGCAACATGCTTGCTTTGTTGAAGTTTTAAAGTATGAAAGATTGTTAGAATACTGAAATAACAGTCAGGAGCCTTCCTGTCTCTTGCTTGCTCTCTTTAAACACTAACGGGCTTCAAATCACCATGCAACTTCCTCTGGCTTTACTTAACTACCAAATGAGAACTGGATGCTTGCAAGCTATTGCAAAATATGACTGCAGACTTATCATTGGTCTGAAACAAGTCCCTTTGCAATGGAGTCCTTTTCTACATATTGTGCTTTCCTGTTTATTCAGGATCTTGGGTTTAAGAGAAGTGTTTAGTACAAGAACTTGCATAAAAGGTGGTACTAAAATAGTGATCTTTCCTCTCCTCCCTGCCAAACTGTGAATACCTAGCAATGTCAGGAATAATTTAAAACTTTCCCAGAGCTATTTTGTGGAAGGACTGCATCTGTCAGAAATGAATCTCCCTCCAGCCTAAGTGGTCAGTCTCAAAGATTTTGTCATTCCATTCTTCAGCAAGCCAAGAAAAGGTTCAGTTTTATTCTGTAAGATTCACTAAATAAGCCTAGCAGAACATCTGATACAATTGATCTTATAGCTGAAGCTATCCTGCTTCAGCTTATGCAAGAAAGATTAATTTTAGAATACCAGCTGCCTGCAGTATTGTAGAAGCCTCAGAAGTTCTCCTCCTCCTTTTCCCTTTGGCCCACAACACAAGGTTTTCTTGGAAGTCAAGATAATATGTGCCAGATTGAATATTTGATACTGTGTGTTAAATAGTTGTGTTTTTTTTTAAAAAAAAACCCCACAGTAGTTCTTTAAACTGCCTCACAGGACTTCAAATAGATGACAATCTCATTTGCACTTATTCATACATCTTGTTTTGCAAGCATAAAGTTCAAATAATATTGGTGATATATTAAGCACAATATGAAACCTACATTCACTGCAATAAACATGGAAAATTACTAATTAAAGTCTTCAAAGAAGCATCTACTTTTAAAAAAAGGAATAAATAGCATCTTCTTAAAATAGATCAGAAATATGTTCATGTATGTCAACCACTACTCCTTTATTTAATTTCCAGCGTGCTTGTTTCAGTAATCTTCAATATGCCATGCAATTTGCTCCATTGTTGCTGGGTTTTGTTGTTGGTTTTTTGGGGTGGGGGAGTCATAGTTGGAGGCTTTTCTTGGTTTTGTTTGGTTGGGGGATTTTTGTTTGGTTTTTTTGGTTGTTGTTTTTATTTTTATTAAAGTAAGGAAAAGCAAAGCACAGTTCTTTACGGTAAAATAAGTGAATTTCTCTGAGATTGACAGTCATGTGTCTTCCACCTGTGAAGATTATGTTGGCCCTTGATACACTGCAGAACAAAGAACCAACAAAGAATCTCCACATTTTAAATAGCCTGCTGTTGCTCTAAACAAAGATGTAAATAATTTTTTATAGCAAAGATTACATGTGTGTTAAGTCACCATTGAAATCCCTTCTACTTCAGGTAGCAGGTGTTAAGAATCATCATTACACTTTTCAAGACTTGGATGAAAAGTTCTGTTACAGTGTATTATCATAAATTGTAAATGGTTCATCCCATTCCCCTGAACCCCCCTATCCCAACCCCTTGGTGGTATCACCCTGTCTTGTCAATCACCCTGGTTGATCCTCTCCTATTGGCAAGATGTCCAAGTGCCACCCTTGGCATTGTAGTGTAAAGTGCCCTTGGCCTTGACCACGCCCCTCCACCTCCCTCATTGGGTCTAGACCCCCCTGGTTCAGGTATCACCCGAGGTGACATAAAAGGTGAACCGACCATTCTCAGCCATTCTGCCTTCCATCCCACATGGAATAAACATCTGAAAACAAAAGCAGAATCCTCTCTTCATTTCACCAAGCCTCAGACCACGTGGAGCCTAGAGATTGAACCCCCACGAATTATCAAGGGGAGCAGGGCACAAAAAACCTCAGCTAGCCGGAGCAGAAAGCCCTGAACACCCACAAAGTTCAATGTCATGTTTACACCCAAGAGATACATGTAAAATACATGGAATGAGTAATGGAATAGTATTAAAAAACACCCACTAGCTCCCATGCCCCAGTATATTTGCGATTTGATTTCACATATTCAAAGTTTTTGATGTTTCCATTCTTAATGTCCACATGGACCTTTTACTGATTTTCAAATCAGCTGTAGATTTAGTCACTTTTTTTTTTATGACCAATGAGGGAAGAAAACATTTCTGTTCAAAGATTATTATTAGATGCCTCCTATATGACCAATTATTTTGAGGGAGATTACATAACTAACTAGATGGTTTCCATTTTGAGTACAGGGAAAGGTACTAAGAAACTGTATTTATGCTGCTTACTAGGAGTAAACGAGCAAACTAGAAAATAGAACCAGTATAACATGGAAGGCAAAATAAAATGGTGTGAAGCTATGTCCTGTGCACTACTCACCAAACAGCAATCAAGAAAGAATTCAAAGGTCGAAAACTTACTAAGCAACTAAAAGAAACAGAGTTCTTCTAAAAAACAACAGAGCAGCATTTTGATGAAAGTCTTAACACATTTTACATATCAAGAACTTCATATTGAGGGCGGACTTGTTCTATTTGTGGGAAGACAAGAAAAAATCAGCACCACTCTATGGAAAAGGAGGACAGCCTACGTTAGATCTAACTAGATGTACCAGCTCAGCTGAGGCAGTTAAAAAGAAAAGAAAAAAGACAGCAAGAGGCTAAAGTAGAGACAAAACTGCTTAAAAGCCTTAATTGTATTCTAGTGGGAGCAGAACATGCATCCTAGTAAAATACCTCGCAGCATATGATGGAGCTTCCTTCTAACCAACACAACTGCAGCTGAGTTTCCATAGCCTGCTTCGATCTCCAAATTATATTTGAAAGCCAGACCTAATGTGAGGAAGAAATATCCCTAGATCTAGATTGTGGATCCTATGCATGAGTGGAACTATTTCATACTGTAAAAGAGAAAAATTTCTGAATACCTAAAGGAAAAAGTAGGGAGAGATGAAGACTCTTGGTAGACAGACACAAAGGGTTATGAAGGCACTTTATTTCTCAGAGATAATTGCTCTTCTGAGAAAAGAAATTGCTGTTACTTGAAATACAGGTTTTAGGAAAAGCAAAAAAAAGGACAGGCACAGATAGTAGTATTAAATGCTCTTCCACAAAAAAGTTACCCCTTTTTTTTTTTTTTGTAAATTACTAAAATCAATTTTTAAAGCATAATACTCCATTAGTAATATAGAAAAGAAGTATGCAATAAAACACTAGGAAGTTCATCTATGTTCTATGTTTATGTATCGTCTTTATAATGTTCTACTTGCAGTTTAATTAGTAGAAATAAGTAAAGGCTATTTCTATTGAAAGAATATGTGACTGGCAGAAATGGAGTCAGATTTTGGTATTCCTTCTAAATCTGCTCCCAGCAACCTCAGCTTCATCACTTATAAGCAGGAGGTAAGATTTTCAGTGATAGAAGTGGGAGTCCTAAAAGAGATATCAAAACCAGATTGTACTAGCAATGAAAATGTTCCAGTAAAGGCTGTGCCTTAGTCCTCTCTCTAGCATTCCTAAGTAGTGGCTGTTTCTTCAGTTCTTCTATTGCATTTGCATGCAGCGTAGTTTTCTTGCATTGCCAATTCACAGAATGCCTTAGTCATATATGGGAAGAGCCACGCATAGGCTCTGTGGTTCCTCATATCTCCCACTGTCAGACATTTGCATTCCAAGAATCTTTATTAGCTGTGTGGAGAGCCTTTCTAAGGAATCAGGAGTTGCTTATTTCATCTCTGACATTCCTTATCTAATGAAGTTATTGCATGGGTAAGCACAAATAGTTGCCAAAAGTGCAGCTACAGTGTTGCCAGCCACCACTATGCAAATTTCAGTAAATATTAAAAGCAGACATTTCACTTTGAATTGCAGTAAGATGGATAAATTGTTCTAATCTACATACCTTGGTATTAGCCTTACAAATCTTGAGGCAGCAAAGGGCAACCTATTTACAGAACAATGGTTTTGCCTTCAGCTTGTTTCTCAAAACTCCTGTGGACTAGAAAAGCAAACTTAACAGAACATCATGTAAACTGGGTGTAAACAGAACTTTAACTTAAGTGAGGACTTCTGTTTCTATATTACTATGCTTTTGTTAGTCCCATGCTTCTTGCAGCTGTATAAACGCTATTACAACACTGAGTCAGGTGAGGCTGTAATAATCCCTGCTGCAAATGTTAAGATTAGTAAGATTAATTAAAAAAAAACCAAAACAAAACAAAAAAACCCCCTAAAAAACCAAAAAAACCAAACCAAATCAAAAAACACCAAAAAACCCCATACTTAGGTCTACTGAGATTATTGCCACTGCTAGTTTCATTGATGGTGGAGGGTAAGGGGATCTGGCAAGGCTCTGTATGAAACAGAGTCAAGAATAGATTTATCAGGCAGTATGTTTCAGTTGGAAAAGTGAATTTGCTCAAGTTCATAGGAGATTCATAACATGTACTATAAAAATGACTTGAACATGGACCTTTCCCAAAAAACAGAACTGAATTTGGTTTTCACAAAGATTAGGATAAATTGTCTTAGTCTCACTTGAAAATGGGGAACCAGTAGTCTAGATTGAATAACTTGCTCTAGCAGCAATGTGCTCACACTCTCTGTGATATTAAAACAGTTCATAGTTAGCAATAGGTGCCCTCAGTTGTACTATAAATGAGAGATGGATTCTATCTGGCTAAAATTCTTTCCTTGACCCCCTGAAAAGCACAACTTTATCAAGTAAGAGGAGGTAAAAGCTATTCACATATTATACAAACTGTTTATAAAGCACTGAAATGCTCATGTGAAAAGCACTGCATAACTGCGAAGTGAGCTATTTTTATAATGCTAATGTATGCATGAATTGCAAGTACGTAATATTAATAACACGAAACAATGAATCACTTTGATTTGAAGCAGCATGTTAGCATTAGACTAAAAGAAACACAACAGATACATCTTCTTAACAGAGTTGTTGCAGAAAAATTTTAGTCTCCTAAAGTCTGAATCTAATCCTAAATCTTCTAGTCTCTGTTTTGACCTGCAGGTAGCTGAAAAAAAAGAACCACAGTATTTTAAGAGTTGTTCTATCTGTTAATTACCTCCAATCCCCAGGCATTTTAACTTATTTCCCTTTCCCACAGGAAGTCAGACCTACTCAAGTTCACACTACTCCCAGTCTTAAGCTGTGTACTCATCCATGCTGAGTAGTATCACACCAACTGGTAGCACACTACTTGAAGGCAATAACGTTCTTGGAGACAGGTCAATAACAAACCCTTTGAACATGCAGTAATTCAGTACATCAGATGAGATGCTTCTGTACAGGCATTTGGCACTTCTGCAACTTTACCTTTGTAGATACAGGTGAATTTACCTATTTGAATTATTCCTCTTGATATATTTAATAAAATAGCATCTCTTCTCTACCCAGATTGCCTACTTATTTAAGAAGTATGCTAATTTCCTGATTTATAGAAAGATACCATATGGATATTGATTCAAGTTTTGAATACTTAAACAAGTCCCTCACTGTTGCAGTTGTCTGCAATTTTTTCCTATTCCTACTGATCAGTTCCCCTATTGTAAGGCAAATAAGGCAACTTACAGAGGCACAGAAATAGAAATTAAGTACATTTCTTAAATTAATACATGTGAAAGTTTTTCTTGAGGACAAAAGCTAAGAAACACTTAAATCTCTGAGAGGACAATATCTTAGTAAAGATTTAATCTGTACAAAGCTTAGCTTCCAAACTTTGTTCAATCTGCTGTATCAAAGGAAGTTCTACCTCCTCACTGCATAACTACATTATTTTTAAATATCCCAAAGAGTTAAACCCCCAAATAATCTTTTACTTTTCACTTTTTTCTAAAACATGTGGAATGTGAAAATTCATGACAACATAAAATGTCTACTTGATGCACTTCTCCCACCACACACCTCAAAATGTAAGCAAAATTGTGCAAGGTATAAAAGACTCCATAGCTAACTCTTTAACTTTCCTGCTTTCTTTACATCTTTGTGCTCAGGGAAGAAAATATGGACACTGTGAGAAGAACTTGAACTTGGATGATACCAGGTTCCTTCCAACTCAGGATATTCTACGATTCTATGACTTACTTGTTTATTTTCCTATGTTACAGGGAATAGGAGGGCAAAGGAATTTCTTTTACTCTTTCTTTTACCCTCATATGGGCTGGAAAGGCAAGTGCATTTACTAGTAAATGAACCATGGTTCGAGCTCACTTAACAGAGCCGTATCAAACTATAACACTTGCTAGAAAAAACATACCTTCCACATGGGTCCCAGAACCAATAAAATAAGCTCATTATTCATTGCTGTTTAACAGTGTTTCTTCTATTTTGTTCTATTATAAGCTTTTAGTCCATAGCCTTTCCTACCTCCCTTAAAGCCCTGCCAGCTCAAATAGCCCAAACTGAAACATTTTCAGCCATCAGCTATGAATGTTTGCAGAGAAGCCCTATTTGTTCGATTTCATTATCCATCTCTTTAGAGGTAGCCTTCACATTGCCAAGAAAGCATTTACAGAGCATATTTCAGACATGACAGTTTCTTATTAGAATTTTTAAAGCATCAAGTTTCAAAATTATACTTGCATTTACTGAATTTATATTCATAAACCAATGTATTGTGTTTTAAAAAGATATGTCCTGTTTAAGTACACATTAATAAACTGCTATAATTGCCCTTAAGAAGCTTAAAACAACCCAAGATGTGATACTGCCTTTAGGCAAATGAGCAAACATGTCAAAGTGTATTAAGCATGATATTTTTAACAAGATTTGGAACAGCACTTCATACCTGTTGAACACTGGTAAGTAATGATGCCAGAATTACTTACTCCAAACATTTCTCTGGGAAAAGCCTCACTACTCTTTCTTCTCTTTCAGTGTAAGTAAAATAGGCCTAAATCATGTAGATTCATTCCTGCCTCTGTTCTACTCAGCCTCTACATTTAGTTTTCATTTTCACAGAACACTTTCAATTAGTCCATTACAAGCAGATTGCTGATGTATTTCCTCACTGTCAGACTTCTTGGCTGTTGATGCTTTGCACAATACTGGAAAGGCCCAGAGACAGCATATAAGATTTATACAAATAAATTCTGAACATGAAGTAAAAGCAGCCTCTTGGAATTCTGCCTCTGGCACTGTTTCAGCACCACTTTGTGGGAAATCTGTATTTTAGAACTACTTCAATTAAATTTTGTTTTTAAACTAAAAACGTTTAACATGGACAAAGCTTGTGTAGTGAGAGAGCTTTCTGAAGACATGTGGTGCCACATTATTTTAAAGTTCATCCAAGTCTCATCCAATTCCTATGTAAATACAAGGCAAAAGTCCTCTATGCTTTTTCCACTATGTAGATAGGAGCATAACTTTCATTACTTTATTTTTAAGCTTTTCATGTTAGCCATCAAGTATTTTGATAACATTTTCATTTAATCTTTGAGTCTTTTTATAAATACTTGTCCATACATTATTTATTTTGGCCACATTAGCAAGGAACTTCAGATCTGCATTCTTTTACTGAGAGGCATTAGAAGAATAATAAAAGAATAAAGAAGTGAACTGAGATATTTTTAACGTTTCAGTAATGCAATCAGAAAAACTAAACCACAGACACTGGCATTCACAAATAGACAGAGAAAAATAAAGCACCTGAGCTAGAATTCTCTTCCTAATTCCAATTTAAGAGAGCAATTCTAGTTCCAATAACTATCCCTTTGTTTTTACAACTGTTTTTTGCAGCACTTGTCTTCATGTACCTTATAGGCTCTTCTTCCAATTTTCAGGATGAAAAAACACACACAAAAACCAAAACAAAAGTTTGAAACTTTCAAACCCCCAAATTTACAAGAGCTATTTCCACATTCATGAAAAATGACAGCTCCAAAGAAAGACCCTGGTGGTGCACAGAGTCTGTATAACAAAGATGAAGAAATGCTTACATCATGTAGTCAAAACTATTCTAGAGAGACAATAAATAAATGAAACATAAGAATAACCACAGTGTTCAGAATCTACAGACCCTCCTTGGGGCTTTTACAAAACCCAACAAGTAAAGAGTTTGTGTCCCCATAGGCCACCTTCCCAACCACATCCACACATTCTTTTAGATCTTTGAATATTCATTTTGTAACATCAGTGGATTGCTCTGCCTGCTTTCTAGCAATTTGTTTCTTTTATAAGATCTATATAAATTATCCTGTTATCACAATCTGAACTTTGTAAAGATCATTTCACATTGGAAAGAGCTGTGCTTTCCAGGTACCTATTTTAAATACTGTACTCTATGGTGTTAGACAGGCAAGCAAGGAAAAAACTCCACCCTTTCAAACAAAACATTTGGTTATCATTATTGTGGGTTCACTCCTGGAGGAAATTAAAGTCCAAATAAGCCGCTCCCTTTCCCCTGCCCCTTCTGGTGAAGGAGGGACAAAAGCAGAGCCTATAGGTTGACATAACAATTGAGTGAAAGGTGGTTTTCTTAACATCGAAAGAGAATCCAAAATTCTCAAATTTTTTATAGCTGACCTGAGGGAGGAGACGGGGATGGAAGGCTGGGGAAAATCCTCCTCCTCTGTTTCTCCTATAGGATGGCTATGATTCTTAATGAATACCCAGAGGCATTGGACAAGACCAGGCCAGGTGAACAACACTGCATATACATCCCTAATGACCCTCATTGCCCTTGGCATTACCATGTCATAAACCAATACCACGTGGTACATCAACAAAGCAATCCTAATCTCCCTCCCTGTTTTGAAAAACATCTTCACCAGCAAATGGGTACATACAGTGGGTTAGGTACAACCCCATGAACAGAGAGAGCAGGGTGGTAGGCAGTCATTCCTATAGAGTAACAACCTGGCTGCACCCACACAGCACTAAGCTCTGCCCCGTCTCTGCAATCACATACAAGAGTCTCCCAGATTGCTGTTCTTAAGGAGCACAAGGGCAAATCTTCTTTCCAAGTTGTTCTAAGGTAAAAGAGCTTGGACTACTTACAAGTTAAGGAAACCGTCACTCTGCTAGCATTGCTCAGACAGGCCACACTGTTTTTTTTACCTACACAGGCCTTAGCTCCACTGTATGTTTTCCCCAAATGCAGAAAATCCTGAGGGTGTGGACTCTTACTGCCACAAAACGAATGGCGAATGGAAAAGGAAATATCTCAAGGATGCAGACTCTCTACCTAACACCTGCAGGCCACAAATCCCTACAAGCAGTCACTGCAACAGCTTTACCATTTGTGCTGGACCGTAACTCCTCAATTCTCCAACAAGGCCCTCTAGTCCAGAGCATTGTTCTAAGAAAAGCAGAATTAAGAAGAATTCACAAGTCACTGAGGTGGCTTTCAACTACATTCCAGATCTGCTCTGAAAGAAAATTCAAACTCCAGGGATGCCTGGAGATGAGCAGGCCTTACCTGAAAATCAGCAAAAACAAACAAAGAAAAGACACAAGAATGGTGTGGTATGGTCCAATAAACAAAGTATGAAAGGAAATAAATGAGAAGGGAAGAAGGGCTAAAACAGTAATGAGGTCAACTGCAAATAACTAATATACTGACTTTTAAATGAAGAAAAAAGCCCAAGAAAGCAAAGAAGACATTATTGATAAAGAGAAAGAAAAAATATTATTGTGACAGAAAAATACTGAGGATGCTGACATATAATTTTCATATTCATACATATTTTGTCTTCATTTGAATGTAAAAAATAGTAAATGATAACAATACTGCTGAGTAGATTTCTTAAATGAGTGTACTGCCAGATTGAAATGCTAACAACATCTTTCTGTTTAATCTCAGCAATAAGTATGCTGTTAAAACTTTCAGATGGTTGTCAATGCTCCCTCCATATACAGAAGAAAATTCAGATCTGCAAACAGAATATTTTTGATCCAAGGAACTCCTTAGGTACAAGAATATTCTTCAATTCTTAACAAGCACCCTCTGCTTGTAAAAGGCTAGCAACAAGACAGATTAGCAGGATTCTATTCTGAAAAAAATAATAGAGAACTATGGGAGATTTCTGTATAAAAGCATGTTTATTGGGAAAACATTTTAATAGAGAAAAGTACGGGGAGAATATTTAAAGAATGTTAACATTTGTGAGCAATCCGACAATTAACTTCATGAATTATCACTCTTAGGAAATAAATGCAAGATATTCTGGAGACATTATTACAAAAGGTTGCATAATAAGAAAACCACTATTTATTGTTGCACTGTTCTAAATATTAATAAACAATTATAACAACACTGAAATAATGGAGCAGAAACAATTGCATAAATTGTGGAAGTATTTTAGATCAATTCTGACTGCAATATATTACATTTTGGCAATCAGGTAAGAATCACCTCAAAGTTCTATAAAAGGCTAGATTTTTAAAATTATATAAGAATAATATATATAGCTGTTACTGATTTTCAAGTCACAAGAGCCCTCTCCTCCCACACAGAATACATCCTAATCTTTTTAATTTTTTTGAATTATTTCTGCAATCACTGTAGCTAACATAATTGCTTGTAATCTACTAAACTCTGTTTTTAAGACACATTAAGCATTTCATTCTTCAGAAGCAAATTTTGGTCTGGGGCAAGCAATCAATAATGGAATTAGCAAATACTTTAAACAAGTTCATCATAAAATAGCTAAAGTTTCCATCTTGAATAACGCAAGTATGTATATAACCTAATGAAAGTATTTGAAAAGCAGGACCTGCACCATCTAATCCTAAAATCTAACTTAAATAGTTAAGATTCTACAAATAAAAAAGTAGGACAATAATTTTGAAGATGACTATTAAAGAGTTTCTACAAGAAAACAAGGTACAGACTCATTAAGCAGGTTTTGTTTTTAACTAAGGATACCTAGAATGGTCAAGTATGGCCCATTACCACACATACATAAATAACTATTCATATTTGATAAAAATAAGTAGTACTAAAGCCTTGCCATTATAGAATTAGTAGAACATCTCTATCTCCCACCAAGGAGATACTGATATTTCACTGTTTTGACAAAACTTACCTCATAAGAGACTTCAAGAAACAAAACTAAATTCTGTCTCTAAACCACAGATTTTCTTACCTCAAATCAAGTTCAGCAAAGAAGCAAAACCTACATCTGTGACACCTCTTACATTTCCAAGACTTAAAACTACCAACTTCTGTGTAAGTAGTATAACCACTGTTGTCCTGTACACCTGTGTTTTTACACAGCTGTGCAGATTTGTGTTAAGCATGACTTAATCTGATGTTCAACTTTCTTTGCAACTGTGCCTGATGGGAGGACTGTGGTGGTGACATATTTTATTGCATGTTTTCAGTCTTCAAAGCCTTTAAGGACTGTAAACCTGGGTAAGATTTTGAAGCTGTAGAAGTCAACATAATTTGGTTTTATTATAAATTTAAGTATTGTACTTTGCATTGTTTCTGTATTTTCTAAGAACAGTTCTGGGTTACATGCATGTAATGTTTCTAGGTGGGGATTTTGGGTATTTGTTACAGTTGAATCTAGACAAATAGCACTTATGAGAAGAAAAGGATTATAAAAATCAAAGCAAAGAAACCCTGGTTTTGTCATGTAGTAAGCGGAAAATGCCTTCTTTTTAATTTTGATTTTTTTTTTTTGCATTCATTTGCTGTGGAAAAAGGAAAAGATTATACTTTGCACAAAAATTTCAATACCTCTTGTGCTACAGAAGCTGGGTGTATATGTGTAAATATTTTAATCACAGCTTACAGCTCAGGGTAGACCTCAGAAAATACTTTAATCACGGCTTTCAGCTCTAGGCAGACCTCAGAAGCAATTAAATATTCAGGTGGTGAGGCAAATGCTGAAGAGGTCGAAGTCACACCCAGCTGGGATTTACTTTTGCTAGCTCAAGGCTAACATGAGTATTTTCAACACTGCATTGCTAATGCACTTTGAAGGACAGCTACTGACTGATAAAATGGTTTTGAGAGTAACAGAAATTTTGTTTCAACTTATATTTTATGTGTTTTAGACCTTCTTTAGAAGGCAGATATAGAACTTTTGAAATCGCTCTGTATCTTCCCAGGTCTTAGGCTGGAATTGGGGTTGCTCAGAAATGTAAGAATTTTTCTGACCAGTGAGAAAATATTAATTGTAAGAAATCTGATTTTCTGCTAGTAAAACTAGTAAGTTAGACATTGAACTTTGAAAAAAAAAAAAATCTTGAAATGTAACTAATGATTTTCTTTTGGATTTCAACACTAAGATTCCAATTGTAAGTTCTTCTGTCAGAATATACTTTTTTTCCTATTTGTAGTAAAAAGCTACTTTGGTCAAGTTTCGTCACTCAAACCATGACACTTACTGTTTTATTTTCAGCTGTGTATGGCTATGAACATCTAAGGAACTTAAAATTTAAGAGGCATTCCTAATCAAATAACCTTCAAATATACATCTTGTCCTTACACTACATTTGATGGTTTCTTTAATTATACTAAGATTCTGGATTATTGTTATCTTTATCCTCATAAGAAAAGCAGCAGGATAAAGGATTCTAGCTCAAATTTGTATAGGTTGCGGACTTTGAAAGCTTAGCTACAAAAAAGCTATCAAAAGAGAAGAAAGCTAGTTATAAAGATTACTTGGATCCAGGATAAAATGTGAGGCATAGCAAAGCAGTAACATGCTAAAAGATCAGAAAAGCCTATGTAGATTCTTTTGAGGGCCTTTTGCTCTGGTGTCAATTGCATGATTTCATAGTTGTCAGTGCTTGATGCTGCTTAAATATCATCTGTATTCATTTTTCTGCTGGATGACTCTTTGAGTGCCTGGTGAAATAAGAACTCAGTGAGTTTCTTGCAACCAATAAACTATTGTTACTTCCTTATGACTTTAGGAAATGTGGCTTCCGGTTTTCTTCCAAGCTGAGGCAAAAAAAAAAACCAAACCAAAACAAAAAACCCCTAAAAAACCAACCAAACAAAAACCCCCCACAAAAAGTAATTTCTATTTCTAGTTTAATCACATTTATCACACAGTTCCAAAAACAACCTTTGCAGTGGCTATTTTATTGAAACTGGGTTTTCTGGGAAAAAATCAGAAGAGCTGAAGCTTGGTTTCCACAGATTTTATTGCTATATGCAAATGTACAGACTATGGCAGCCCTGGCTCCGGCCCTTGTCTGCATCTCCTGTTCAGCAGATTTTGCATGTGCCAAATGGCTCACTTGTACACTTGTCACACCAGGTAACTGTTCAGCTTGTTCCATAACCCTTCTTTTGGCAATGCAATACAATACTTTCTTAATACCCATTTCTACTTTCTACTATTCAGAAATCTTCACAAAAAGCTTAATATCTTTTGTACAATTTTTTTTCTGGCCAGTTTCTTCAGAAAACTGTAAGCATTTTGAATTATTATGATTATGGTCTGAAGATTGTTTTTCACATATATTACAAACCAGAAATCCAATCTAATGAAAAAAATTGTCTAAGTAAAGTGCTTTAGAAAACTGGATTTTCATTACCAAAATGCAAGAGAATGGTCAACTATTATTGTATCATTGATGTTTTGCTTTATTTTTAAACCATATAAGACTCCCAAGAACAGAAAATATTTCTGAAAGTAGCACAGACATTCTTCACTTGCTCTGCAATATGTGGGTGGTTTTAAACAGGCTTCTCTTTTTCCACTGCAGCAAATTAACTATTTACTGGATATATATATAGGATATACCATGAAACTGCTTTTCACATCCAGAAAGGACAGTGATGCGCCTAAATGACACTGTGAAACTTGAAACTGTTTAGAAGTTCCCAGTAATGCTATTATAGATAAAAATCCACTACATATTTTTCTGCGCGCTTTCTCATCTGGAAAGAAGTCCCTTCTTTCCCCAAGATTCAGACTTTGGAGTGTCACCCAAACATCACTAAAGTGTTTGCTGTCTCTTAACCCCTGAGCCAGCCTTGGGTTTAGCTCTCTTGGCTCTGCAGCAGCACTCACTTGAGGGCTCTGTGCTGCCCGTGCTGTGTGTGAGTGACCTCTTCAGCCAAGTTGGTGTCACTACAGAAAGGACACGCAGAAGAAATGCATCGACTTCTAAAATGAGTAGTTTCTGAAGTGCAGTTGCCGTATTTTTCTTCTCTTGAAGATCCATGATGACAATGAGGGGAACGGGGAAATTTGTTTTTCATAGAAACTTTGAAAAAGTAATTTCTATTGGTAACTGATATGTCTTCTTTCAGTTGCCAGATGGAGAATTATTAATAATTATTAAATAAAACCAGTTTGAGAATGGATCATGAAAATGTATTAATTTGACTGTCAGGGAGCTTTGCAAGAGCCTAAAAAGATAACATGAATCATATTTGCCACAATTCAATAATGGCTGTATCTGCAGACTGCTAACATAGCACAATTATGTGTGTCAAAATGGAAATAAGACAGAAGTTACAAATTAATTTATATTGATGTGATTACTTAAAAGTGTGCTTGATTTTACAATAATCTACTATTATGTCAGCAATGTTTCTCATTACTCATTTGCTCAGTTATTAGGAACCTTCTTATTTTATGATTCTGCCTGAGTTAAGATTCAGAAAAACAGTTTACATGGATCTTGGAGACATTCTAATAAATCAGCAGTAAAATCTATATCATCTTCTTGAGATATGCTCTTTAGGGGCAAGTTGTCTCTTCTTTTATCTGGATTAATGAAGTAACAATCACAGAGAACGTTGCTAGAGCAAATTCTGTTTCCAATTTTGCCATGTGGCTCTTAAATCAAGCAAATAGAGTGAAACAGTCTAGTGAAATAAAGACATTAGAATATGTTATTCTTTGTGTTTTGTAAAACTGCATGATTGACTGCTCTTATGTGACTGCCTCTAAGCAGGTCACTGTCGTACCTGTCCTTAGGTATCTTCCACAATCAGATGATACCTGGTGACTTAGCACTTACCTGACATCAGGGATTGGGTTGCCAGCAACTCTGCACTCCAGCAATACTTTGTTGCCTTCCGCAACTTCCTGGCTCCGGAGCTTCTGAGTGAACAGAGGTGGGGAAAGTTCATGCTCTTCCATGTTGATGAAGGGACGGCACAGGACCATCTTGGTCTCCATGATGCTCCCCCTTCCAGAATAGTGTTTTCCATTCAGATGAACTCCAGGTAATTTTTCCTCAGGTTCAGTCTCTTGATGTGGTTTGTCAAACTCTGGGTTCACCAAGGTACTTAAAGCTGGTTGCTTCTTATTAGGAGACAGGTATCCACTGTCTGGAGAAGAAGAGTCCCCATCAGGACTACGGCCTCTTGTCTTTGCTGCCTGTCTAAATATAGATGATAACTCCTCTATGAATGTGGCAGCTTTGTCGCATAGCTTGTTCCTGAAAGGAGCTTCGCCCTGGGATGTCACATCAGAGTTTGGGCTTGTCTTAGGCATATAGGAACCACCCTTCTCTGAAAATTTTAGGCTTCTGACAAAGCTGGGACTAGCAGGTAGAAAAGGTGAGGTACTTGCTTGTCTCCTAGAAACTGTGACAAAACTATCCTCTGTCTGAGGTGCAGTGGATTGCTCTTCCTGATTCCTTGGGAGAACATGACTTGCAGCAGATGAAGTCCAACTGCTTGCTTGAGGTGTCTGTAAAGCATCTTGCTCATGCAGGTTGGTGTCCCTGAAAGAAGGGGTTTCTGAAGGGCTAGGAAGAGGGGTGTTGGGATAATGAGTAAAGTCTGGTTCTGGGTTCTCATCTTCCTCCATGGAATTGGCAATGGCTTCTCGAGCTATGTCAAGGCTCTTACTTATCTCCTCCTGGGTAAGGAAGGCAGAAAGTCCATTTGAAAATTCACCATTCTGTGTGTCTGACAGGGAATCACAGAAAAGCTCATGGTAAGATGAAGCTTCTGACATATTTTCAGGATATCCTTTACTGCTGCCTGTTTCTGGAGAATAAGTCTCCTTCAGCATTAAAGAAAGAGGCAATGCCCGGCCACAGCTTCTGTCTTGCATCCTGGAAGACACAAGAACAATTCCTTAATGAAAAATGTTATATCTTAGTTCTCATAAGCTAGACAAAAAGCTGGAAGATAAACAGAACCTAATGGTGCATGACATACCATAAACCTTGATTTCTATGAGAATGAACCAGGACTGCAAATTGTCTAGGTGGAAATGAGAGACCTTAGGAGTCATTTTTCTCATGAATCTTCCCTCAGAAGTATGAAGACATCCTTTGTCTGTATATTGCCCAGCATATTCTCAAATTCACTGGATCATTATGTGTATATGCTGTTATTTCACATCTGATTGCTTAATTTGCATCAGTTCTATTACACTTTATTCTTTTTCTGGTTTTAGCCTTATGAAGATTTTGGGAATATATTTACTTTTCTCTTTCCCATAACATTGCCTTCCAGACACTAAACCATCAAATTCTGAAAGGAGTGTTCAAGTGGATTAGAAATTCCAAGTTATCCTTTCTGTTTAATGTTGATAATGTGTTTAATATTATTTTACTTATTATGCTAATATTTTTAACTTGTTACCAATTTTGTAGCACTCTCCTCAACACTGAAAAATGAAATATCAAGCTACCATATGCTAGAAGTAAATAGAAGAAACTGAAGAAATAAATTTCACAACCTATATATCATTCTGCCCAATGGAAATGTATAATGTCTATTTTGTACCAGTTTCACAAAGCAGAGAAGCATTTATACCTCTCCAGTTTCCCAACATGACTTCAGAATTAGGATGAGCATTCTCTTTAAAGTCAGCAAGAAACAAGACATCAGGGAAACCATGCCTTCCCCAAGGGAAGGACTGGCCTGAAAATCTCTTTGTTGAAATGTATTTGTCCAACTGGCCACTAGATTATGGCTGATGTGATCTGAAATATAATTATTGTTTCTGTAGAGCATTTAATTAAGTTGAGCATCAGTGATTTTAATTACCCTGGAAAATTCTCTTCTTCTAATGATAATTTCTAGAAAAAAAATTACATAAGATTTAAAAAAAAACATTTTCCTTTAATTCTCTGCTGATTGTGGAGAAATGGCTTGACAATCATGCGATGCACTCGGATGTATTTTACATCAGCTTGTGCAGGCTCCAATTACCTTTAGTCACTAAACCAGGGCTTACCCAGCATGTAGTCATTAAATGACTGATAGATTATTGGAATTCTTGGCTTTGCGTATGCATCTCTTGATATGCCTGTTCATCTTGCCAACAGACTACAACTCAATGCATAAAAGAGAAGTATAAGAAACCCAAAGCATTTAGGATTTGATATATGTTTTTATAGAATTCAGTGATAAGTTTATTATTTGCTGGGATTACATCTTCCTTTCCTATTATCTGTATTTATAGGGCAACAAATTTAGCAACCATGCCAATCTCTTGTCAACAAAATCTAAATAAGTATATACAGTATAACTGACTACCACATAGCAGCTTTAAAGAAAGAATCTGAGAAGCCCAGCAAACAGTTGGTCTAGAGGCTCAGCTGTTCAGGCATAAACTGGATGAATGCCAGGGAAACAAGAGTTAAACCTGCAGAGTTTCTGCCTCCCTAATCTTAGTTGTTTTTAAAAACTTTGTATTCAAATGAACAGAGGTGTTATTTAGACAACACGTAAATATCCATGCTTCAAATTATACCTTTGTTTAAATCTGACACACACTGGTTCCTAGCTTGTTCACATCTCAAAGTGACACATTACATACTCAGATAAACTTCCCTGACTTCCAACACTGAGCTGCTCTAATGTTTCAATGGGCTGTTTCATGGATAGGACAATTTTACGTATTGTTAGCCACCCAACATGATGATTAAAATTAAAGTATTATGAGTTAAGATATTTATTCTCAATACTCAGCTTCATCATTAGAAAAATATAATGGGTAAGTATATCGTAATTTTCAAAACCTGGTGTCTAAATATAGGTGAATCAGTCTATACCTGGATATTTAGATAAAGTTGATGGATTTAAACATGCTGGTTTATTGGCAATTTCTAATGGTGATAAGCCTTCTTGGTGTGAAGGTGCCTGGAAATGGATTCCTATGTCTAGCTTTAGGGAGCTGAATGGAACCTTCCAGGAAAAAGGCTTTTTTCAGCCATACTGTAATACATAAACTCGCTATTCTTTTAGTGCAACTTGTAACCACAGTGAACTGGAGGTGAAGTATCACTAACCCTATCAAGTAGCTTATAAGATCATAATTAGAAATTTTGAATGCTATTTCTAGCTTCTCCGAGTTAGACTACAATGTATTTATAACACTTTTCATCATCATTCCTCATTAGGCAACCTGCAAAGCCATATACTGTATTATTTAAAGACACAAACAAAATACAGTGTTGCATGCAGATAAGTGTTTACCTGTACTTTCAACATCATTACACGCAGACGATTTATGGGGTCCTACTTGTATATATTTAGAAGTTATGCCCAAGTAAAACCACATTTTTTTATCATGCAGTTTAAATACTTATTCAAAACCCAAGACAGATGCTCTAAAGAATCATATGGTAAATATTAAATTTGAAATGCACTGGATTACAATAATTTCAGAAAAAAACCAGAGTTACTAATCAAATTAAGGTTTTGAAGAGATATATAGTAAAATATGGAAAACCACAGAAAATTAAAGGGCTCATTTCAAGAAAAATATAAACATCTTGAAATTGCAGAACCTGCCAAATAAGAAATTATTACTTAACATGACCCAAAGCCTACGTCTTCAAAAGAATCATATGCAGGATGAAATGTATCTAGTAAGATTTTTTAAAACAAAAAAGGCACATAGTTTTTCTCTGAATTTTGAAATCCTGCAAAATTACTCCCCAAATACAATAATTACATTTAGCAGAAAATATAAAACACATCTTACAATAAGCAGGCCAATATGAAGAGTTCAAGTATAATTAATAGTAGGTAAAGTTGTTTTTCTCCTTCTCTATCTGAATAGGGTTAAAGTTGCTCCAGCTCTTCACTCAAGCTTGCTTGGTCCTTAGTCGAGAAGACTGTGGCCTGTGCATTACATCCGTCCTCTGTGACTATGAAATTCGTACCCCACTCATCTATATTTGGTAACTGAACTCATGTTTCAGCAGACTGCCACTATCTGGAATTCCAGCAGAAGCAATGTTAGGCCTGGAAGTGGCACAAAGTTCTGTGTGCTTACTACTCAGAATTTCAGAGAACTTAGCCATTCCCTTTCTATACCTTTTTTTGGTAATAGATTTTTAATTTTTTAAAAATAACATTATTTTCATGATAATAAATAAAATAATTGCCTTTTTCTACTAAGACTAGTTTAAAATCAATAGCTTCCTAGTGTAACTTAAAATCTTGAAGAAAAAATTAGAATTATTTATATTGGAAAAGACCCTTAACATTTTTGGAGTTAGGAGTAGAAATATGGCAACTTTAAAAAATATTTGATAATTATTAATCTGTAACCATATACTACACTGTATAAATAAATTAACCTACTGAATTTTTCACATCTCAAGTGAAAGAATACTATACAATCAGAAAAGGAGTATCTTCCTCAGAAAAGACACAAAAAAACCCCTGGAAAACACATGTATTTAAAAATACCCCACAATTCTGAGACATATTAACACTGAAACGATCAAAATACATTTTTGGTTTCTATAGCGTTGTAGAGCATAATGTGTAACAGAGTCAATTCTCCCTTACTGTCTCTGCTAAGGAAGTACTTTCACCTTATTAAAACTCCCGTGAGAGTTTAGTCCCAGGGGAAAAAAAAATCTATCCAAAAGCACTTTTTCAAACACTTAATTTCTGTTAAAACTCAGTGAAAGAAAGAAGTAAACATGAAGACTGTTGGTTTAATCTACAGACTTTATCACACAGTTTCCAGAAATAAAAGCAGTGTGTGGGCAACGCGGTTTCTGCCAGATTGCAACCTATTGGGAATCACATGCTCCACAGGGGATAGAAGAAATTATAGCTCCAAAGAGGTGTTACAGACCTCTGTCCTTTCTGCCAGCATCCGTTATATCTGCTCTTGGATTTGAAATAATTTTGTACACTGGCTTTGTTCTTGGCTCAAGGTCCTCTAGATACTGCCTTACATTTTTTACTAACATTTGTTCCTTGGCAACAATGGAAGTACAGTAGATGTACTGTTGTGACAGAAATGCACAAGAGTCTCAGAGCTCCCTACAGGATCCAGTCCATCTTTATGCACTAACAAGTGCCAGTAGCACACATTGTATTTCAGTGGTTGATAGAGCATCTTGGCATCCTCATGCAGGCAATTACTGTCCCCTAATCACAGCTTGAACAGATTCACTGCTGGACTGGGAATACATTCACAATGTATACAAACTGCAATCTTGCAGCTTGAAATCCTTACCATGTTGTAATGAAATTAGTTCAAAGGATTTTATTTCAGGTCATTTTATAGTGATTTCATCATATCAAATAAGAACAGAACCATGATTCTAAAACTTTCAAGCTGAAAACTGTGCATAAAGAAGGAGCTGGTTATCTAAGAGTTAATGACTGTACACCTAATTTTTAAGCAGTCACCCCACAAAGTAAAATTAAGGTCCTTTTTCAGGCACCCAGCATCTCCACTAAATGCATAAGACTTTGCCACCTTGGAATGGGAGTCAAAAATAGCCTGCATATAAACAGCAACAAGCTGCCTTGGGCTATCTTCAGCATTTTCTTTACAGGGAGTGGGTGGATGAAATCCTGGTTCTTGCAATTATGTGTTTAAATTTTCACTTCTGGGAAGAGAATATATCTGCCTGTAGATACCTGCAGAGATATTTTAAAAGAAATTTAGCTTTTTGAATACAAATAAAGTATTGTTTTGTGTAAATCGGGTATGCCCAATATTTTTGTACAGCATGATAGAAACATTTGCCCAGAAATGTGAAAGATTTGTGCTCAATTAATTCCTCTTCAACCATTAATGAAATACTCCTCATAAATTGAAAACTTAATAGGGAAAGGTTTTAAACAGCTCTATTAAGCCATGAATAAATTTTCCCAACATTGTTCTCCTGTGATTTAGGGAATGCTTATAACCTTTGATCTGTACTGAATATTTTGGAATCAAGACCTTCCATTTTTATTGCAAAAATAATGTGTATTCTCCTTTATAAAAGCATTAAAGGCAGTAAATCACTATAAAAAAGGGCAAACAGATTAAAACTTTGGAACAGTTACATATTTTGCAAGATAAACACACTTTAATATGCAATGATGTAACAATTTAGCATTTGCATATAATATTTTAAAATTAATAAAAACATCAAACAAGATTAGAGATATACAGCTAATATGCTCACTCCATTCCTATTGCAGTCTTATGGAAAATTCAGCTGATAAACAGAACTTCACGGAGATAACAGTTTTCACTACCAATAGATCTGATGGAACACAGCTGCAGTTTACCTGAAACCTTAATAATAGTTTCTAACACTAGTCAGCTCGAGTCACTCCAAATCTCATGCCAAAACCCCTAAAACTATTCTGGTTGTTCAAGTTTTCCATTCCATCTGATGAAGACGTTACATAATGCAAAAGATTTTCATCGTTAATTGTGTAAAACTAAAATACAGTAATAAGCTCTTTACCTTAATGATTAATGTGCTTACCTGAGAAAGCAGAACACCACTGTTATGGTCCTTGTTATTTTGTATCTTACTCTAAATAGCAACAGGATAAAATACAAGTAGATAGGCAATCTCCTTTCCAAGACCTGAAGTCAAACACCAGTATGCAAACTTCAAATAGAAATCTCTAAGAACTGCTTCTACTTTAAGCAGCAGAGAGAGATACAACCTCCTTTACCAGTTGCCACAGAAACCTCCGGTTATTTCGAGTTACTAACAGACATTTTTTTCCACCTCTGAAAGAGCAAAAAAATAATCTGGTTGCCTGTGCTTAAACAGATTGGGTCAATGTCTTGCTCAATGCCAGACATAGCTTTGTTCTTTAGTTTTCCTTCAGTATGCAAAAAACATTTAATTTTGCTTGCAAATACATAGTAAATGGATTTTTTACACAGCTAGAGCTAATCTATGTTTTCATAGAGTGGTTTGGAAGTACCTAGCTGTCATATATGTATGAAAGTGTCAAATGTAGCAAGCAGTGTCAATGGTATTCAAAGAGAATTTTTCCAAGTTTCTCTGAGGATTTTCTTAGGAGTGCAGTGAGAAAGCTTATACACCTTCAGCTTTTGCTAGCAGTTCTATTGGTAATTGGTCTGTAATTGGTCTGGAAGAAATACAGCAATTGTTAAAATTAAGCTAATAGCAGAACAGTAATGATAACTCCCAGCCTTCTTTTACAGAATATTTCATCAACAAAGAGATTGAAACTTGATTAACTTGAAAATAGTAAAGCCTTCTAGAATTACCACAGCTGTGAATAGGAAAGCAAACCATAAAACAGAAAGGAAGGCTAAGTAACCCATAAAGAACAAATACCATTCTATACAGTGGGAAAGAGATGAAAACTTCTCAGTCCAAAATCTATAGTCTATCTGAGGTCTTGATGAGGCAAACTACCTCACACTGAGAAACTCATCATTCTGCTTCCCTTATCTCAAGACTGCTTGAACGCTTGTAATGTCATTCTGTCTCAAGATGCATTTCTTTAACTTTTATTGGCCAGACAGGTAATAATGAAACACATGCGCAAACATCTACCTGACTGGTGAGTGCCTCCAGCATGCCTTAAAATTTCAAAGGAATTTTGTTGAGAGTTTGCACCCCTGCACATTTTGCACCTGCGGCTGTGAAGCACATTGTGCTCTCACGGCTTTATCACAAAGATGAAGACACATAGGGCAAAGCTTTGCCAGTAAACACTGTGCCCAGGGTAGAGATGTCTCCATCCACGTTACCTGAGAGTGGGCAGTGCCCCGGGAAAGGCGGTGCTGTCTGAGCCTGCCTCTTGCCGGGCCCAGTGTTCATCAGACTGCCTTCAGGGCCATGGCACCACGACACGCTGGTTCCTGAGCCTGCCTCGCTCCCTGGCCACCCTCTACACTCGCTGAGGGGAAAACGCGGACGGGGTCCGGGCTGGGAGAAGCGAGTGGGCGCCGGTGAACGCCGACGGTGCTGGAAGTGATGAAGTGCCGGCCAGACCCTGCGAGAGCGGCTGCCCAGGCGGGGCAGGCAGGGTGAGGGAGGCTCTGCGGGGAGGGGCAGAGAGCGGGGAGCTGGCCGGTCTGCGGGTGCCCACGGGCCGAGCACGGCCTGCGGGGTGTGTTGCTGTGCAGTGCGCCATGGAGCTGCGGCAACACCGCACCCGCGGGGCCCACAGCGGTGCCATGCAGCTGGGCCCACAGCAATGCCATGGAGCTGGGCCCACAGCCGTGCCATGGAGCTGCGGCAACACCGCACCCGCGGGGCCCACAGCGGTGCCATGCAGCTGGGCCCACAGCCGTGCCATGGAGCTGGGCCCACAGCCGTGCCATGGAGCTGGGCCCACAGCGGTGCCATGGAGCTGGGCCCACAGCCGTGCCATGGAGCTGGGCCCACAGCGGTGCCGTGGAGCTGGGCCCACAGCGGTGCCGTGGAGCTGGGCCCACAGCGGTTCCATGCAGCTGCAGCCCGCACCCGCGGGGCTCACGGCTGTGAGATGGCCTAGAGAAGGCCATTCCACTGCCCGATTCCATTAAAATATTTAGGGCGTATTATCTACTGGTGTCAAAAGAAATGAGGTGTCAACAAACTCTGAATCGATAGTCTTCTGACTGTTCACAGTTCAAGTAGAAAGGCTGTTCCACATTTTAGCATTTGGGAATGTATACAAATAAGAATTTAAGCAAGCCTGTGCTACAGCTGATTTTAGTACAAAAACTTAAGAAATCAATTTTGTGTTGAATTAAGAAGCAAGAGGGAAATAAGTGAAAGTTAAAGAAGGCAGGACCGATGCAATCTCATAATGATAGAGAAAGCAAGGATAGAATTTGTCAGTGTAGCACATAATCGAGATTGTATAGTCTAGCATGTAAAGATTTCAAATTATATGATAAGTTTAAGAAATCAAAGCTGTATCAGCTCAGGCTTACATAATTTTCTAAAGAAAAGAAGGGAAATAAACTAGGGTTAAAACACTCTACTGGAAAATCTGTCACAAAAGTAATGCTCTAACTTAAGCTGTTTGAAAGAAGAAAAGCAACCCATTAATCTTAGATAATTTTTGTCCCAACTCTGCAAAGCAGAGTTAACACTAGTCTCTTTCTTAAAATTAAGTTTTAAGAAGTCCATGTAGAAGACCTTTGCTCTAATTTTGTCTAGTTTTGTTTAACTTAAGTGGTTTAAGTATTACTCTTCTCTCAGTTGATTTTGTCCTGTATGCTGCACATTAGTATTCATTGTGGCTTTGCCAATTATTTTCTTTTAAAATTAATTACACTTATTATAACTACCTGTGCTGTATCTGAAAAGTTACTCATCTGTCTATGCCCTGTGGAGTATGGAACTGCTTAATTCTAAGTGCTGCAGTCCTATTCACAGTCGATATTTCCTGTACCTCTATGAAGATTATATTTCAAACAGAGCTGATTTTTTCTTTTATATGAAAACTACTTGCACTTACGCATATCATAAAATTCCCATAGGTGAGCAGTGAGAAAGATGTTTTATAGCATCACATGTCATCCTTTAATGTTATATATGCTAAGATTTAGACTTTCCTCTTCGTGAGGAAAATGATCTGTATTAGATCAATTTTAGCTGCAAGCCTATAGTCCAAATTTTACATGTTTATATTCACAGCCAGTCATGTATTTGGATATTTGGATTCCTTTTTAGCATGTGATATGCGTTTGATCTGAGCAGGCACAGACAGTGCTGAAGTTCAATACCAGATAAAAGCTTTTTTTTTTTTTTTTTTTTTTTGGGGATTAACTTTAAAAAAAAAGGAATGTGCTTCTTTCAGCAAACTGTGAGATGCTGATCTGTAGGAAAAGAAATATTTACTTCTCTTTCTGCTTTCATCATATTACAGCTTTATATTACTTTACCTTTTTAACAGCTACTGCATGCTGTCTTTTGATTATGCCAAATGTATTCCTGTGGCCTGTAGGAATACTCCACCTGCCACCTAAAAACATGTCTGATGCCAGATAGAGGTAGACAGCTGTGTACTGCTGCCAGAAGTCATAGCACTAACAAAGACAAATGTGCAAGAATGTGACATCCATACTTCTGGAAAGAGGAATGAATGCTGAAGCAGGAACATGGAACAGCTGATTACTTCCGCTGTTAGCTCCAGTAGAACTAAATTAAAAAAAAAAAAAAA
>VWYP01008225.1:209668-232352 GCA_013400435.1 Pycnonotus jocosus
AAAAAAAAAAAAAAAAAAAAAAAAAAGACTTAAAACACAGCTGGCTATTTAGAATGAACTGCTGAGAGATTTGTCAGTCAGTAGCTCCTATTAGGGAGACACTTAGCTTAGGGATATTTTTGGAAAGAGTTTCCCTGGAGTTGGAGAGACTTCAGGCCTTTTGCTCTTTTCTGATTGGCCAACAGACAGGTGCTGAAAAAGGTGGTGGCAGAAGTATTGCAGACGTGGTGAATATCACATAGACAAGCAACAGCAACTTACTTCTTGTTTTATGATAGGCTATACCATATAAAAATATAACAGAATTTTTCCTTTCTCTCTTTCTGTTGTGAAATGAAAAGGGATCAGACAAAGGACTGATTCATCTTGGTTGAAAATACAACTGCCTGCGTTAAAGAGTTTGGGAGTGGTGTGTTCTACCATAGCAATTGTTTAATGCCTTAAAACTAAAACCATGTGGGGTTTTTTCCAGGGTGAAATGTTCTATGTACTTCTGATTTACAAATAAATAGGTTGTGTTTAAAGAGTGTATGTCCTTCAAACAGAAATGTACAACTGCATTATATATTAATAATTTCCTTTTAGAGAGAAGCCATGTAGCAAACAAACAATTTTTAAAAATAGGTACTTTTAGGAATGACATGAAGTAGGCTGCTGAGCTTGTGAGAGAAGAAGGAGCCTTTCAGTGGCAATGACACCGTGTGTGGCTGCACTGAGAATACTTGTATCTCTTAATTTTGAAGTCAATTTCTAGAGCGTGGACCTTGAAATTGAATTGAATTTTGACAGAGTACTGATCTTGTACTGATGAGTCCATCTCTCTCTCTAGGCATTATAGCTTCAGAGCCAATGACTAACATTGATGAGGTACAATCCTGATACTTTGGCATTGGTGGATTGGAAAAATGGACAGTCAGAATTTTTAAAGTTAAACAAGCTGTCAAACATGGTCTCTATTTAGATTGAATCCAGCTTTTTCTTTTTTCTGAAGAGTGATTGTTTGTAGTGAAAAAAAAAATTGCAGAGGCAAATTGAGTACATTTAGAAGGCTGTGATGAAAAAATAGTTAAAAAATATATTTCAGACAAAACATGGTAAATTTCTACTCACCATCAAACATGAAAAGTGCATGATAAAATATGAAGACCTTCGTTCTGTCCTGTTTGATATCTTTGTTCAAATCAAGATAAAGAGGCAAAGTATGCAGTTATTCAAAGATACGCTTTTCCATGCTTCAGATTCTCCAGCATCAGATGTGGTCCTTGTATTGGTTTTTCTGTATCAAAGAATGAACAATTCATTATAAATTCTGGTATTTCATAGTTGTTCAATGAGGTGTCATTTGAGTTTCAGTGGTTCTTTATACAGCAGTTTTCTGGTCCTTACATGAACCTGGTGGTGTTAGTCTAGAAAAGGGAGTCGTACTTGATTGATCAGTGAACTAATGAATTCTCTTTAAAAAGTGAAATGTCACTAATAATCATGCAAAATATTCAACGAGTCAGAGAAAGAATACAGATCTGGGAGGAAGCAGCCTAGGGAGCCAAGACAACCACCCTTTAATGATGATGCAGGTATGCATTTGAGAGTTAAAAGCATGAGTGGGACAGCTGAGAGAGCCACTGAAACAATGATTCATCTAAATGGATTACTGGAAACACCACTTTCAGACTGTTTGGAATACAATTTCTGGCTTTGCCATCAAAATCTGACTAAATCCAAAGAACCTGGCAGATGAAAGAAGAAGTTTTTGTAATGCTATCACAAAAGACTCTAAAATTCTAAGATGCTATATGAGCAATCTAAGACATACATTATTTGCTTTGAAATTTGGGCAATGGTAAAACCTGGCTATAACCCAGAGAGTTTAGGCAGTAAATCTGTTACTGAAAAACTTTTAGCAAAAGCATTAACTGCACTGTTGCACATGTGGTACAGATAGAAATAGAGGCATACCTGGTGTGCAAGAGTAGGATCCAACAGAACCAACCAATCTAGGTTTTTCTTTACATAACAAGAGAGAAGGAAAAGTGGTCTAACCAAAACAAACAAAACAATAAGCTGTTTAATTCCCTTTGTTGCCACTCTCAGATCCAAACAGTCTGGAAAGTTAAAGTTTGTGTTGATATAAGCAGGTTTAGAAGAGGTGTTAGATATATTTTATATGGAGTTGGAATAATAATTACTATATAATACATACATTAATTATATAATAATATCAACACATATACAGGTACAATATGTAAATACACAGTATTCAGGAATTAGCAAACACAAAAATTTTATTATTTTTGACATAATTGTACTTACTGTGTGAGAATATATTGCACAGTTTTGTGATCAGTTGATATATAATATCTATATAAACAAACCAAGACATCATTCTTATATCTGTTTTTCATAGCATTTTCCTGGAGTATGCATTTTAAATCGTAAATTGAAAGCAGTCTTGTGAGTGAGTCTCAGGAACTATCAACATCTAAAGCTTTGCCTTGGGAAATGCTGTCTGTGAGTTTTTAAACACAGAATCGATGACCTCAAAAGCCCATAGTAGTTAGCACTTCTCCTTTGAAAACATTTAGCTGTGTTTGACCAAGAAGTCTTTCCTACCTTTGTTCTGCAATTGAATGGATAGTGTAATATTCCAACAAGCAGTGAAGGGGTTCCAGTCCCAAGGGTTTTCTGCATAGCCAGTTTTGATGCTCCTCATCTTTCTATGCACTTGTATTGGTGTGAGTTGAGAGTGAGTTTGCAATTTTGGGGATTGCACAGAAGAGATGTCAGAGACTATGCTTACGGTTGTTGCTGTCCATTGACTTCAAACCCTTATGAAGTAAATTGGTAAATATGTAAAAATACTTTTAACAATAGTTAGCTGCCATCTTTCAAAGTTCATTGACTTAATGTATAAAGTTATTTAACTAATAAAGGTAATAAGATTTTTTTTTCTTTACAAATATACAGAAAATGTAATATGTGGTGATAAATCACCCCTTCTAAAAATCCTATATGAACTGAGATGTGACAGTGATTGCATCTACAGTTTGTTTTCAAATGATAATGACAATCTCACAGTTAAAAGTCGTAAGAAAAATTAGTATCTTTTGATGATCAAGATGAAAATAAAAGTGCAGAGAATTTTCTAATACATTTTCTTGGAGAGAAAATAGACCAGTGATGGACAGTCAGTGAGTTTCACTCAAACCACCCCCCTCCCCCATCAGAAATCCAGGAAAGAAGCTAATTCTCTTTTGTCTACATCAAACTTCCATATGGTTTGAGGAAGGTCCTTTAAACTCTCTTTTTTGGTAATGTTTATTATAGAGCTTTTATTCTAAGTATTTCACTATTATTAGAGCAGACATCATTGTTTTCATACTTTGCCAGCATTCTACCTGGATAGGTAACTTTGGAAATGTTTTTAACCAAATACCTTATATTTTGGTCAGTTTTAAGTCAAGTAGAAGCTAATGCCTTTCTAGTACACACTTCAGTCCTTTCACAAGTCTTTCAAGTTCCTCAGTGTAATAGATTTGAAAGCAGACTGTACATTTGTTCAGACTCATAGTTGTACAGACTGATCCTCTGCTTCACTGCTAAGGTCTCATAGAGGCTGCACAGGGTTTATATGATAAAGCCTTTCACTTCATCATTATTTGATTTCTGGATGTTTGATTTCATAGCCTTAATATTATTCCTGTACCTTTCATGAGTAAAGATGGAATAAAAAGATACTTGGACATGATTATATAATCCTTGAGATAGTTTGCTAAGACTTTCTGAAATTTAACTTTTAGAATTGCACAGATGTATGTTCCAGGTACTACAGTGTTTAATCATATGATCTCTGTGTGTAAGCTTAATTTGGTTTTTAGGTTCTGCCTCATGTACTGGCATCTGACTGATTGTTATTTAATATATCCAGATGCACATTTCCTCAAAAGTACAGCTTAAAATGTTAACAAGCCTTCATCATAAGTCTCTTCAATCTGGTGTTTGTTTAGTGATGCATAGTGATACCAAAGGGTCAGTATTGGCTCTTTACTGAGCTTGCAGCCCTCATATCTTTTCAGTGTTTCTTGTGGGAATAGAGGCCTAAAAGTAGGGTCATTCACACTATTATTGTGGGTAGAACGATTTGCTTCTTGGGTAATACTCAGAAAATGGGACAGGACAGAGGAATGGCAAATGCATATGAGGGAATCAGTGCTTTAGGTACAACTATTATTATTATTATTATTATAATTTTCAATTTAATTTGCAAACTAGTGATTAATATTTTAAATGGTTGCTTACTCTAAATATCTTTTTTATAGTAGCTGATACAGAGTGAAAACAGAGTATAAATTTATTTTTAAAACCTTGAATAATGCAATTAGAAAAAGTATTTTAGACTGAATATGTGAGGTAATCAGTTGAATAACACCACTGTTTTGTGTGGGTTTTTTATTGACCCACTCAAATGGTAAATCATGTTTGTGTCCTTTTACTCAGAACAAAAATCAAAGAGTTCTCAAAGCCTTAATGTCACTTTATCCTTGGACATGTTCTCTTCACGATGTATGGATATGTTTCATTTCCACTGGGTTACTACTGGTCCTATATACACTGGCTGTAATTTGTTTTGTAAATATTTCATATGAGAGAAAATGGAAAACATAAATCAGGTTTATAAAGCAATGAACTTGGAATTTATGGAAGACATATAGAATTTCTTAGTTAAAATTGCATAAATACTTCATAGGTAATTAGATTATTCAATAGAATTCAAAAGCAAAATCATTGAACAAAATCAGAAAAGGATAAAGATGAATAGGGAAAAAATGGGTGGAAACAATTGAAAAAGCTTTGCATTGACAACCAAATTAAACACAATTTTAGGTCTGGAATAAATAAGGTAAAATTTTCCTGGAAACATGCCAAAGTAATTCTGTGAAACGTACTGCAGAAATGTCTAATTTCAGCTGTGGAAAGATCAGTCCCTAGATAAAGGTAAATGTACATATTTTTGTGGTTTCATTGGAGGGGATGGCAGGAATTAACCCTGTGAAGATTAAAGAAGAACATACTAATAAACTTTGGCTACTGTAATGGTTGTGTTTTCATACTAAGAGTTTTGTGTGCAGCTCAGATCACTTCAAGGAAATTCGTTTGTGAAAGAGGCATATTCTGTACCTGAGGAGTTTTCTTGGCATCAGCTGGGATTTGTAAGAAGTTATTTTTCAGAACAGGTATATTGTAGATTATGTTGGGCCAGGTGAGTAGCAGAAGAGGAAAGAACGCTTCAACATGCTAAAGTACACAATAGACCCATATTGTGCTTTCTGAGGGTGTACTTATTATGTCAGACTTGCACATCTCGGTACATTCTGTTTCTACTAAATCCCTAGCAATAATGATGAACATATGTTCTTCACAGGATGAACAACAAAGGTGTAAAAAGTCCCTGGTTGAGATATGCATCCACTGGGTGTGATGGCCTCTCTTCTGCCTAGTAATCCCCCTCACCAGTGTCAGCCAAGGAGTGCAGGACCTGGTGCAGGTGATGCATTGCTATTTTGTGATTGCCCAGACCCCCAGGCCATTCAGTTCAAGGCAATTGAAGCTGCTGGATTTGAGCAATTTTGATGAACCCACTGATACACTCTCTAGGAATGACAGAGAATTATAAACAACTTGCAGGAGCCTTTGGTCTGACCTTTTCATATCAATAATTTCCACTTTTCTGCATATTAACTTTTTGCAGCTTTTTTCTTTTTCTTTTTTTTTTTTTCCCAAGGTTTATCACCTAACAAAGTTTAGCATTATCATCAGTTAGTGTAGAATAACTGGGACAGTTACACCTAGTCACTAGCTACAGCTAGTTACACCTGAAGCAATGACTGAATTATGGGTGGGCTGGCATCAGTAACTATTCACCCAGATCAGCAGGTGCCTAAGGACTGGAGGCTTAAAATGATGTGGGAGGTCACAGGAAAATGCATGCTGTACTTTTGCAGGGAGAACATGCATACATTTTCATTTTCAAGTACACTTATAACATATGCTGATTTCTGTACACATTGGGACATCTGTGAGAATCACTGATTTTTGAGAGTTTCTTCCATTAGCGAAATATTTCTTAAAAGTAAAATGAAAGAATGTGACAATCATTAGAGCTGTCAGTTTTTGGTTGTCTTTTCCCCTCACCAAGGCAGATGAACAAAAGATCTAACAATAACTACTGAAGCATGAGAAGAATCCATTCACTGCTGAATAAACAGCATGATTTACTGGAGAAAACCGATAAAGGATTGCCAAATGCCTTAGGTATTTAGACTTGAGAGTTTGATAGTGTGGATTATTCACAGATTATAATGATACAATAATCACATTTTTTCATTTTTTCATTTTTCCTACATGTTGCTGCATAGTTGGATTGTTTTTCTCAAAATCCGAAAGCAACGTTTGAAAACCCCAAGAGAGACATACTTACATTGCAAGATCAAGAACTGTAAAGTTCAGAGATCTACTACTTGTAATTGCCTGTAGTTCTTATGCATAAAGATTTTTGATTTTTATATATCTGTAGTTTTATATATTTTAATATATAGCTGCATAGTTTGTCACTTTAGCATAGTAGTTGCACTTTCTCATGTATTATGCTACCTTCTTATTCTGTTTAGTCTTGCTTTTCAGTCTAGCAAGGACACTTTGTTTTGCACCATACATCACAGACATAATAAAATGTAAGACTAAAAGATCAGGGTGAGGAGGCTCCAATGGGGCAAAGCCAGGGGGAAATTACCTAACCAACTGCTCTCCTAATTGGACAATATTTGTTAGAAATACCAATTAATTAATCTTATAAAAACTTGTAGAAATAATGTATCACGTGTGCATATATCCATATTGTGCACTGAAAGCTTTCAGTTAAGGACTTGCTTCTCATATTATCATTCTATGACATTGCTGCCTTTTGCAGATGTTCTTAAATGCCTAGCACTGCAGGGGTGAGTGCATATCAGATAGTGGTGCTCAAGAAGCATCTTCTCTGTGAAGTGTGTAAGCTTTTTTCAGTATCCTCCAGCAGTTTGTTCATATTTAAATGATTCTCCAGCAGTCCCACTCCCAAATTATGATGTCAATAACAGTCTCTAAATTACGCTTCTTTTTCTTTTCAGAAAAGCATGTATTGCTTAGTAGACCAACTGTGATTTTCTTTACTCTATTGCCTAATTAAATCTGTTCCACACATGGGATTATTATATGCCACCTAGTACTGTGTTGTACTTGAGATAGAATACCCTGGTAATCAGCCATTTGGGGTCAGTTTTGAGATGACTGATCATCTAATCTTATCATTAGAGATTCCCATTCAAGAGGGAAGTTTGTCTTGTCCCTTTGAGCCGACATGGATGTAAATTTTAATGTAAATTTGTAAATATCTTTCAGCTCCCCTAATGGCTTTTTGAGTTGCTTTGAAGGCCAAAGATTTTACTCCTTTTGAATTACTTTGTCTTTTGTATGTTGACCTCCCTAAAGAATACAGGGCATCGTATCCATATTTGGGAAAAGCAGAAAGTTTGTGTGCTGAAATCCTTAACTGAATGTCTGATAATTTCTGATATATTGGTGTTTTATGTTGCCATATCTTGTTCTTTTATCCATTCATTTTGTGCAGCTGTTTTTTAAAACTTTTATTAACTATTCTTATACTGATATCTCAATAATTTGTATGGCATTTCTCCAAATAAGCTGTTAGTTTCCTCAGGCCAGGATGTACTTTGCATGGCCAGAATCCAGAACACATTCAAACAGATCTCTACATTTTCTGTTGTTGAGGGAGTAGCTTGATTTCTTCTGAGGCACAAGGCCATTTCCCATTTTGAGAAGAGAAGCTGACAGAGATCCCAGGTTTCAAAATTTCCACTCATATACATGACATAACATCAATCACCCTTTGACCTGTGGATTCTGCACTAGTTATTGTTGCCATTTTGAAGAGGTTTCCAAGTTTGTGTTGCTATATTCAATCTAGAAAACTAATATAATGTATTGTATTCTAATTTTTTTGATCATTACTACAGTAAAAAGATAGTGGCAACATGCTGAGGAAAGAAGAAATCTCCAATTTGCTGTCAGATTCCAGAGAAAGTAAGGAGAAAGCAGAGAATACCAACAAAGTAGATAATATTTACAGTGTTAGACTGAATAGGGGAAACTAACCAGCTTTAATTCAAATATTAATATCTTTTGAAGTTGTATTAAACATACAGTTATGTTTGTAAATATTGGCATCTAAGTCTAGGCACTTAATTCTGTATTTGAAATGTCATGTCATGTTTGTCTGCATCCTCAGTTCCTACAGTTACCATTGTTATAAATGGGAAAGCAAGCATCTTTGCAAATATTTTTTTTTCCTGAAGATTTCTGAAGAGTGCCATCAGAAAATCTGAGCCAAGACATTCTAACAGTTTTCTGGGGCAAGAAATAGTGACCCTAGTTTTGTTCCTCTCCTCCACTCTCTTTCCTCTCCTATACTGGCTGTGTGAGCTGCCCCATCTCATGCTGGCTCTGGTACTTGTCTGGCTCCACAGTGAGTGAATTCATGAAGACACTGCAGGAGAGAACTAACCTAAGAAAGGTGTGAATATTTTTCTACCATCTTAGTGAGTTGAATCAGCAAATGAGTGACAGAATACTAAACTCCAAAAGGGATGATGCTGTGTATTTGAAAGTGAGAAACACCTGGAAAGGGAGTGAAAGAAAAGAGCTGAAGTAGAGGTATTAGAAAAATGAAATATTCCCAGCAGCTTCAATAAACTATCATCAGCTCATGTTACAATAACTTGTACTTCACTACTAAATGCATCATGTGCAGTGGGGAAGATAGATTGCAGCTCTTCCTCCCTCTGCTGCTCATCAGCTGCAAGTATAAATGTAGTTGTACTGATGCTTGTATTGGTACAAAAGTATAGGGATGGAAAACTGGCACGATCCAGGCTGAAAATAATCCTATCATTTTGGCTGCTTATATTTAATTCTGTACTGTTCAGTGACCCAGAGCAGAGCAAAGACCAAAAAGTTATTGTCGCATTTTTTTCTTTGGAACAGTAGATTGAAAATATGACTTCCCTTCAGACATAGTTTTATCACTACAAGAAATTCTTATTACACAATGGTAAAAGTCAGGAAAAACTGGCCAAGAGAGCACATAAGTATCCATTGCTATTACTGCTACAGCTGTTGATTTCTTTGTTCCAGAAGGACATTCCTCAGTGGAGCCTGTGCATGCCAGCCAGACACACTGCCCAAAGGGGCTGTGGAGGAGAGGCAAAGGCTGCGTGTGCTCTTCTCTGGCCAGCACTGCTGGAAGTGGGTAAGGGCCAACCACCTGCTGCTTCTGGAGGTGGTGGGAGCCCCAAGGGTCAACCAGCTGCTCGTTCTGGAGGTGTGGCTGGGGAGTGGCTGGGGAGGTAGTGCTAAACTGAGGGATTTGGAGGTCTCTTCTGACCTGGAAGAATCCATGACTCAGGATTGCACCGACCCAGTTGCAGCACTTGGCACCTGGCCTTGTGGAACCTCATGGGATTCTCATCCCACTTCTCAAGCTTGTCCAGCTGCCTCTGGATGATGCCATCATTCCATGGTGCCCCTACCGTCCCAACCCCTGCAAAGGTAGGGGTGCTTGGTGCCCCTGCGTGTCACTCACTGATAGAGGCATGGAAAAGTCCTGGTCCCAAGGCAGAGCCCTGAGAGACACCCCTTGAAGCAGCCTAGTGAAAGATGTCCACAGCAGGGGAGTTGAGACTAGAGAGTTCTGTAATGGCCCAGTTTGAAAGAGACCTTAAAGATTATCTTTTTTCAATCCCCCTGCCATAAGCAGGGCCACCCACCACTACACCAGGTTGCTCAAAGCCTCATCCAACCTAGCCTTGAAGACTTTGAGGGACTGGGCATCCTCCACTTCTCTGGACATCCTGTTCCAGTGTCTCACCACCTTCATATTAATGCATTTCTCCCTAATCAAAACATATTGCAGTTTGAAGCCATTCCCTCTTGTTTCATTACTCCATTTCTTAACAGTGTCCCTCTCCAGCTTCCCTGTAGGCCTCCTGCAGATACTGGAAGGTTGCTATGGGGTCTCCATGGGACTTTCTCTTCTCCAGCCTGAACAGACCCAACCTTCTGAGCCTGTCTTTATATGGGAGGTGATCCACTCCACTTTAACAACTTTGTGGCTCTTCTTTGGATTTGCTCCAACAGTTCCATGTCCTTCTACTGGGGACATCAGAGCTGGATGCTCTACTGTAGGTGGGTCTCACAAGAGCAAAGGTGAAGGGGAGAATCAGCTCCCTCAACCTGCTGGCCACACTTCTCTTGATGCAGCCCAAGATTTTATTGGCTTTCTGGGGTGTGAGTGCCCATTGCTGGCTTGTGTTGAGTTTTTCATCAACCATCACCCTCCACGTGCTTCTCTGCAGGGCTCAATCCATTTTCTGCTCAGCCTGGATTTGTGCCTAAGACTGCACCAACCCAGCTGACTGACTAGATGGCCCTTAAGGTCCTTTCCAGCCCCAAACCTTCTCTAATTCCAGTATTTCAACCAAATATTGACTGTATTAAAAAAACCCCAGGTGGTATTCTTAATTACTAGGAATTTATTAAGTTCCTTTTCGATAATTAGCGGTCCTTTTGCGAAACATACGGTCTTCATTGATAGATCACACAATTTCCTGCTCAATTTAGCCAGCAGGTTTGACTGCAGTGTTCAAGTTTAGCTTGCAACAGGTTATTCAAACAGTTGATATCATGTTCTCAACACAACAGCAATAAATTATCTTTTCTAATACTACTCATGAGACTTATATGCTCAATATAATTATAGAAACATGAGCCTCTGCAGCATTGTTAGTTTAAGCTTATAGCTGCTCTGCAGTGATCCCAGGGAACTGCATCAGTATTTGAGGTCATGCCAAATGTTCTCTGCATCCTTACCCAACCTACACAACAAGGTTTATTAACAAAGAACCCATTCCAGTGTGCATCTATTTGATTTTTTCTTTTAGGTTTAATGAAGGCAATGCTTACTATGCATTCAAGGATTTTTCACTCCTTATTTTAAGTCTATTTGGTGTGCTTTTTAGAATACAATATATATTTCATTTTTAAAGCAACCTAAAAGGGAACAATGCTCCTTTTTTATTAAATCAGAACAAGTCTTGAGTGAACTGTGATGATTCAAATAATAATATTCTACTGGCATTTAAACAGGTGGAAGAAAACTATGAAGAGAAACTGAAAGATGTTACTTGAAGAACAAAAACCAACCAAAGCAGCAGTACTTAATACTCCTACCACACATATCAGCTGTCTTTAAGATAGAAAGTTGCTAGATCAGAGTTATCAAATACAATTTCAGAATAAAACTTTTGTCAATAACCAGTAACACAATAACAAGGAACCAAAAATACAAAATAATGCAAAGTTTGCTTTAGGAAATTAACCTTTATAAATTGACATTTTAACAGTTCTAATGTAAACGAAACATTTTTTTAATAAACTGTATTTTTTAATAGTTACAGACCTGAATTTTATCTTTCAGTTGCACTTTTTTTCCCAGGCAGTGACATATATGTTAATATAGCTCTCAGATATATATTGAACAAATGTCACAGTTCTGACAGTTGGAGAGATTAGCCTGTCAGTAGGACAGCATTAGAGACTTTCAGCTCCTTTCTGAAGTATGTTCAACAAGTACTTTAGCAATTATAATACAATATATTGTTTTGTTTTCCAGGGTTTCTATTAAATCATGTAGTATTTTCACAAACCACTATAAAAACTTTCAAACTGGCCTGCAGATTTAGTTTACAAAATCTGAAATACTCAGAGGGCTTTATACCAGTATAGCCAAGTCTGATTAATAAAATTTTCCATCCACATGTAAAATTGTTTCATTTTTTACCTCTTGTATCTTAAGGAATCAGAAGGATTCAGAATTGTGTAAAATAAATTACTGAGTTTAGTAAAATATGTCATTTTTGTGGTGCTTGGGGCTTTTTTCTTTTCTTTTTTTTTCCTTTGTTTCGCTGTTTTTTAATTTTTGGGGGGGGGAGGTTCTCAGCAGTATTTTCAGACAAATGCTCAGTTTTAACACTGCCCTTTTGTTTACCTCTAATCTGAAAAAATAAACTCACATACCTAAGTTTAGATAATCTAGGAAAGTGAGGCTTTGACACCAGTCCTCACTGGCACACAGAATTTTATGATGATGACCAAGATAGCGGTGTAAGTTATTCTCTATGGATAATAAGCAAAATATGCGTTAAGGACAACTCTGAATCCCATTTCTTTGAATTAGCACTGGTGTTCATCCAAGATCATTGACTGTCCTGCTTCCAGCCAGGACAGGGTTAATTTTTACAGTTCTCAGGAGGAGGCATGCCTAAGACCTAATGGTTATTCTGTACTTCACATCCTTTCAGGGAACAGGGGAATGGTTCCCTTCTGGGTCAACATAGTATGGCCAAGGGAGTGGGCAAACATCTTCTTGTTGGGAGTTTCTGTGTCAATCTCATCAGCCCTATAAAGCCTGAATGCTGAGCTGTAAGGCACTTGGACAACAATGCTTGAAAAGCAGCCCTAGGACTGCAGCAAACCCCCACACCTACACTTTCTACTTTCAAAGTAGTATAGAGTAGTCTATTTGCTTTATCAGTCTATAATGGTGTCTTTTCACTAAGAGACAAAGTATCTGCACAGAAGTTTATCAAACTCTCATGAAATAACAGAAAACAGGTTGAAAATATGTAAGCTGCAGAACCCTAATTAATTAAGACTTTTTTTGTCACTGTAGAAGAAAACAAACATTTTCTGCAACTTTCTGGCAATGAATTTTACAGGTGCCTCATCTGACTCTAAAATCGTTCAATTTCTCTTGCTTTTATTAGAGTGAGACCAACCTCCACCAGTGACACTCTGCCACTATCATCTCACTCAATCTTTGTCTTCCACTGACTTGAATTAACATTTCTCTCCTACACATGCAGAACATGACAAGAATATCTAGAGATAACAGCAGAAAAAAAATCTTAGTAGAAAACTGAAATACAGTAAGGTTTAAGAGATGAACATCAAGAACTAAAAGAATAACCATAAAGAAAATTTATTATTATAAATACTAGAAACTATATTTTTAGCACATTTATTAAAGGAATGCACTGGCACAGAAAAATTGAGGCCAAGAACTGAACACATGAAATCAGGTCAACATTTCCTGAAACAAGAATAGTTTCTCTAAGTATTATGTCACAGCAAGTATATTAGTAAGTATTACAGAGATTTAATTAATATTTTTCTTACAGTTAGAGGTAATTTGCAGATTATCGATTTTTCTAGTTGCCAGTGAAAACTTCTGATGGAATATTAAATATTCTGCATTTTGATTTCATACTTGCCAGTTGACATATCTATCTAATACAGGGGTTTTTTTAAAGCCTAGCATCAGCTTTTGCTGAAGCATGAACAGTAAACACAATTGAGCCGTATTCTGAAACAGTACTACTGTCTGTGTATTCCAATAACTAAAGCACAGTTATCTCTTGGATTCAACAAAATGGCCAGCAAAGTAAGAAAAATGGTCTTTTTATCCTTACTTTGTATTGATATTCAGACTAAAGTTCCATGGTCTTGAGCCAGACAAGACATTTTTGGTTGTTTCTTGACTATTCTATAAAAATCACTTCATTGCACTGGACTGCTCATAAGCAGTTATGTTTCCAACACAGAGATACTTTGGCTGGCAGGAAGTGGGGAGGAGAACAGCTGTAAAACCAAAAGTATCCCCATCTTTTAATGTGTTAAGTAGCATTTATTTAATTCCAGCTTATTTTTCCTTTTCAGTCTCTCTTTGTATCTGATTTTGTTCTACCAGACATTTTGTCTTCAGCAACAGAAAAATATTCTTATGCATGGTTGGTTATCAGTAGAAACAGATGTATGACATAGCTCTTAAGTGTCACAAGTGCTGTCTCTTGCCATTTCTCCTGTCTCACTTGCTGTAAGCATAGAACCTCCTAAAGATGGATCATTGCATGTGCCAGGAACAGAACAAGCTGTGTTCTGAAACTGTACAGGCTCAGGTTTATCCTCCCTTTTAGGATACACACAATTGTTTTCAGCAACAGTTTCTTCATCTTTTACCTTTTTTTGTTGTTGTCTTGCTGTAGTGAGTTGAGTGGAAGATGCATTCTCATATTCAACAGCAAGGACTCCTGAACATAAAGGCTGACAAGGAGCGTTACCATCATCAAGCCTTTCTGCACTTTCAGCGTTTTCAGATGAGTTCACAGGCGAACATGAGCCTTCGCATTTTAGATGACTATGAAGAGAAGCATGCTCCACACACTCTGAAGATACAGGTTTCCCTAGATTTACAACTGTTTTATCAGGAGATTTAATCTTCTCCTTATCCATTTTTTCTGTTCTGTTTCCAGAAAAAAATATGGAAGAAGTCAGCAAATCAGAGGTACTTCTGACAATGCCTCCAAATGAAAATACTGGTGCAGGCAATGCAAAGTTACTTTTGAAAGAAAACGCACAGTTACTGGTGAGAAGGGGGGTCTTGGAGACATCATTAACTCCAGCTCCAGTGTCAGTTTCTGAAGTACCGCAAGCTAGAGTTGTGCTGGATTCTGAAGTGTGAGGGTTTTGTTCCTCTGTGTCAGATGGTTTCTGTGTACCATATCCTGCAGGTTCCTTTGCACAAGGTGTTTTTTCCCTCACGTGAGGTAATCGTTTTTTGTCAGATGGCTTCTCAGATGGGCTAAAAAATGAGGATGATGGTAACACCTTACATGAATTGCTAACTTCCGATCCTGCAAACCCATCTCTCTCTGAATTGCCAAAAGGAAACAAAATGTGTGGTTTCTCGCTTTCTGCTGAGTCTAAATTGGGACCTGTTGAAGCATCACAAACTGTATTTTTGGTTTCAGGACCATATTTATCCTGGTTATTGGTTTTATCCACATTATCACATCTCCCTAAATAAAACTGAGGGAAAGCACATCTCTTGTCTTGCTTTTTAAAGGAAAATGTACCTCTATCTTTACTAAATCTTGGTAATGAGTTGTTAGATGCACTGAAAGTAAAAGGTACACCTGAAGGTCGCTCTGCTGAAACATCTACAGATTCTGAATTTGAAACAGTAACAGCCTCTGTTGCTGCTGGCTTTAAGTCCGATGAAGTGCTAGAATTTGAGCTCATTTTGTTGGAAACGGTACTTGCTGATGGCTGTCTTGGCCATTTTTCTTTAATTAACAAGTCTGGAGAGGTTTCTGACAAGGCTGGAGTGGGTACTTCCTGGCCACTTTGCTCATGAAATAATTTTAAGTCACTGTTTGTTTCAGAAAAAATTGTATTTGTGGATGGGATGCTATGAGCACTGCTTCCAGGACAGTTTCTTTTGTCAAAGCCACCTCCTCTTTGCAAGGTTCCCATTCTTATTTTAACTGTGGTATTTGCTTTGGTAGGTGAAGACATAAGAGAAGTTCTTGAGGACTTATCCTTGGAGACCTCAGCAGTTACAAATTTATACTTTTTGTTTGCAGGGAAATTTTGAGTCTTAAACACATTGGTGATCTTCTTAAGTTCCATATAGTATTTGTAGCGTAACTCCTATAATTACAGGGAAAATAAATAAAAACATCACATTATCCAACACGGCATTTGTGGATTCAGAGGTTATAAAACTCACGTATGACTAAGACTGAAGAAAAGATTTCCTACATTCTAGAGAACTTATAATGTATTTTTTCCATTGGTACTGGAAGGCAACAGGACACATGTCATTACAGAAAAAAGTGCTTTACAGACAATTGAACAAGATACACACAGAACCCTGGTAACAAAGTAGGTTTTGAAAGAGAAGACTACAGAGAACTCTGAAGCCACTATCGAAACAAAAAATAGATAAAAACACTTAGATATTAAACAACAAATTCTCAATCAGATTCTCATGAAAAATAGCCATCTGAAATTAAGTTAGATGGTGGGGGTTGGTTTTTTTTTTGTTATTATATATAATTACATTCTTAACGGCAATAGAAAATAGGTATTTTCCAAAATAATGCAGAAAAAAATTTTCTGTATTTAAAGGACCTAAGCAACTTTTTAATTCAATCATCTACCACTGGTATTCTCAGAACATGCATAATGTGATTCACTGCCACAGCCAAGCTTCACTAACTGTAACTGCAATCATTCTGTACAGAACAATACTCAGCCACCCACATGAAGTTGCAAGTAAGTAAAAGAAAAAATTAAAAATATAGTTGTATAACTAAGTAATTTGAAATGAAACAAGAAAGAGATTTAATTCAGTTTCATGTCAAATTATTACGTGGTCTTACACGGTGGAACTCTATTCTTTAGAAAATAGAATATAGGCAGATGACTTCCTCTTCAAATAGACACCAGGGAAGTTTATTCCGATTAGAAATCTACAGATACAACTCAAAAAGCTACACTAAATATAAAAGTAGGTATTTGAAGTCAGTAGTAAGATTAAGTTTCAGCTTCCTAAAGGAAAAAGAAAAAAACAAAACACCAAAAACACCCCAAAAATTAAAATTCTGACAGCTTTAATACCTAGTCAGATTTCATTCTAGAATTGGAATGGTAACTTTCTCTTGAGGAAACTGAAAAACATGTTAAAAGCTTACTTAGAAAGTTGCATCACAACAAATAGTAACTTAGCCATACTTACAACTGATGTTCAATCATACCTCATGGCTCATATTTTGAAATTCTGACATTTCTGATATTGACATAAAGCGAGTAGGGGTCCTGTTACCGTCTGCTTCATCCTGTCCTGCTACAGGCTAAAAAAATATTTTGATATTATATTTTATTTTGGTAAGCCAAAACAGACAAAATGGTACCATGCTGAAGACCACATAGCCAATAACTTACAAGAAATGTGTTGGGTGTATTCTTCTGGTCCTGCCACTGCTTTAAGGTATTTTTAAATAGAGTTGAGCTCTCATTTCCTTCATAAGGTAGCTCTATTGGAAAGAACAGAAAGACAATGATGGACAATATATTAAATATAGAAAACAGTGAAAGGTTCCTGTGCACCTAAACAGATTCCATTTAAGAACAAAAATATAATGCCCTAACTGAGACCCTAGCCCTTATTGAATTTTCTGTGATACAAGACAAGAAGCCTGTGTAAATACATTTTTTTAAAGGCTGGAAAGGCCTGGCCTTACAGAAAATGAAACACCTCCTCCTGTGAGGTAAAGCCACTTAATGTGAGCACAGCCAACATCAGCATGACACTACAACAAACACCCATCTAGTTTACAACAACACACTTCTGTCAGCGGTGCTACTGGTTGGCTATGAAAAGTATGGGACTGCAAATTCCAAAAATACAGCCTAGGAACTTCCTAGAGAAAGCACATTCATTAAACACATTTCAAAACCCCTCATGAATTTATCATTCATTTAATTTGCTCAGATGCTTTCTTCCATGCGCTTGCCACACAAATTGTTTATTAGCAATTGGTTCCACAAGTTTCAGGTTTCTAGACTTCCCAAATCTTAAGTCCTTGTTCCCCACCTTGAACAATGCCTGCTTCAACAGGTGTTAACTCCAATGCTAAGATCTCATTAACCACAGACTTGATATCTATCTTCTTTGGCATATACACTGGTGGTTTTTCCCAGTTGGATGCTATATTCATCACATCAAGCTGAGTTTTCATTCTGGAAAAGGAAAAAAAACAAAACAACCAAAAATGGACCAACTTAAACGGTTTTGTTCACGCTTATGTGCTGGCTAAATTATACCTGCCTAATATACAAAGAAAAAATTATAAAGAAATCACTAGGAAGGAGAAGGAATCAGAAAAAATATGTCTACAATAAAATTTCAAGTTCTCTACATTTTTTTTTCTTAGAGTTTGTTCATTTGAATTAGTTTTTATAATCAATGAAAACTGCAAGAAGTAGTGCTGGTAGGTCAGCAAAAAATTAGCCCCTCCACTTTCCTTAGTGTACATCACCTGAATCTAAATTATACTCCTTCTTCAGAGGGCAATGCTAAGGTTAGTCTGAAACACAATGTATTTTAAAGAACTTCATTTCCAATATCCTTTCTTAAAAACAGGTTAAAAGATTCTAAGAAATGTAATTAAGAACCCTTAGAAGACATTACAGGGTATGTGCACTGCCAACACAAAAACAAAGATACAGCAGAATCTCCACACACTCTCTTACACGAAAAGATTTGTGTGAAAGGTTCAAGCATGCTTCAGTGTTCCTGAGTTTAAATGAGATATCTGAAAATATCCAATCACCAAGTATTCATGGATTTCTATATTTGCTTTTTATTAGGGGGATAATTCAAAAGCTTGGTTATCTCTAATCCTAGACAGTACGTCACGCAAATTCTTGACACATTTCCTGTGGCCATTTCCTGGAATACTGGCCATCCAAAAATCAGATAGTATTATAATCTCTTAATTACTCAATACTATTTTCATTTTAAATTGCTTATCTTATGATATCCAATGGAGCTATTTTTTGGTTTTGATCTTAAATATCTAAAAGAAAACTACAGAACTAAAAAAACATGAAAAAAAATGTACCTTGTATTCAAGCCACAGGCAACCTATAAATAAAACAAGAATTTGTAAGATATGAGCATTTCTCCAATGATCAGGAACTTATTGCTTTATCAAAATATTTGAGAGACTAAAGTTCCTGTCTTCATTTCACAGAACTATAGAAAATAAAGCTGTTAACATTAAAAAACCAACCAATCAAAAAAACTCCAACCTAAACAAGTTTGTCTGTGACAACTATTTATCTTGTAATATTTTGTGGTAAATACAAAAAGAACTCCTTAAGAGCTAAATGAAGGCATTCAAATCATGGCCCATATGGTCACCTGATCAGTTTCAGAAGTTGAGATACTTGTAAACATTCAAATGAAGGACTATTTTGTATTTCTTGGAAAGTCTCTGCTATGTGCCCTCAACATGCTATTATACTATTTAAAAAAGCACTGTATTTTAGTTTTAAATCTGGCAGATAATGGTGGTAAGAACTGCAGTGCACTGCACTGTGGTCATGTGAGACTTCCCAAAGAATATGTAATGAAAAGTAAAAACCTGACTGGATCAGAGCTGCTTCCCTATAAAAATCTGGTGATCTCACTGTATGGCACCTTTACACAACAGAACCAATGTACTGTTACAGAGGGCAGGCAGGAAGGTGCTAAGTTAAAGAGAAAGAAAACAACAGAAAAAGGAAGTAGATGAACAAGAGAAACGGGAGGAAAAAGATGAGGAAGGTAAGAAGATGAAAGTGGAGGAAGAATAGAAGGAACAGGTATAATACAAAGCAAACCAGGAGACATAGGAGGAAGAAGATGAAAACAGAATGAGGAATGACAAGGAAAGAGGGGGAGGAGGAACAACTGGAAGAAAAGGAGGAAGTTGAGAAAGAGAGTTGTGACAGTGATTAGTGACATACTAACCACTGGAATCACAATCTTTCTTCCAAAACTGGGAGTTGCTTTTACTTCAAGTAAAAGTTAAATTTTCCTTTGCAGGTTGTTACCAGACACTTAGTCAAACTCTATACTTTCTCAGTGTCTCATTCATTTGGAGGCACCAAAGGACCCACTGCAGAAATATTCTGTTTCTTAAGAAAGTAAACTGTAAAATCACTGAGAAGCTGCATATAAAAGTTTTCAAACATTTCTAAAAATGAAAAATATTGTTATAAAAAAAGCATGAAATGTTATGTAATAGTAATCTATGTTTTTCATTTGTTGATTGTTTCTCCTGATCAATTATAATCATGATCTACAATACAGCAGGCTCTTTTTGAGTTCTTTTTACAACTGATATCAAAAAGAAAAGGCCATCACCTCCAGGAAAGACTGAGGATCACACTCATGGACAAGCTTTTCACAATCCTTCAAAAAATTCTCAACAGTCTTCTTGTGAGTTTCTTTCATTTTCTTCCAAATTTGAAATTCTTTCTCTTTTTTATCTCTTTGATTTTCAGCATCTTCTAGTAATTGCTGTTTTTTCATTTCTAGAGTTTTGATAATTTCTCCAAATTTCAGCTCAATTACCTCCACATCATTTTTCAGCATCATCTAGAAGCACAAAAAACACAAGAACAGATGCAAATGAAACAGAAATGTCCACACAGAGTCACTTCTCTAAGAAAGCTCAGAGCACATCTATGCCACAAGGAGCACCTGTATGCTCCAGGCTGTGAATAAACTATCACGAGAAGAGAAACAAAGACATACACACACAGAGTGTCCATCATTTGTAACTCACATCTGCATCATTTGGTCCTTTTGAGATCTCATTTACCAGCTTCTCATTTATTATCCTCATTTGTTTCAGAGTGCTAAAGAAGGTTAACTGCAAGACAGATGAAACACTTATTACAATTTTATCCATAAAATTTTATTCCATAAAATAAATACATTTCAGTGCTTATCTAGAATCAGATCAAGACAAACAAGGAGCTACTGGAGAGGGTCCAGTGGATGACCATAAGGATGGTCAGGGGTCTGAAGCATCTTTTTTATGAGGAGAGAGTGTAGGAGCTGGGCCTGTTTAGTCTGGAGAAGACTGAAAAGAGATCTCATTGACATATATAAATATCTCAAAGGCAGGTGCCAAAAGGAGGGTGCCAGACTCTTTTCAGTGGTGCCCACTGAAAAGACAGGACAAGGAGCAATGAGCATGAACTAAACCACAAGAAGTTTCACCTCAACATGAGGAAGAACTCCTTTACATTGTGGGAGGAAGAGGACTGCAACAGGCTGCCTAAGGAGGTTGTGGAGTCTCCCTCTCAGGAGACTTTCAAACCCCACCTGCCCACAATTCTTTGTCACCTGCTCCAGGTGAACCTGCCTTGGCAGGGGTTTAGACTAGGTTATCTTCAGAGGTTCCTTCCAACCCTATCAATTCTGTGATATTCTGAACAACACAGTAAAAAAGCTTGTGATTCAAAACATGATTTAACATTTAATACTTTCCTGGATCAGCACACAAACTTTCTTCTGCAGCTTCTCAAAGTAATGTTCTCAGGCTCACCTACAATGCATACTGAGAGAATGACTACTTGATAGTCAAAACATTGTTTTCTTCTGGCTTTTTTTAACACCTCCTCTCACACACACCTATCACAGTATAAGTTTTAATGGTGTAATTCCATTTTGGCAAAAAACTGTGATACTCACTTTTTCTTTTTATGCCTCACATTGCTAAAACAGAAAGCTGTTTATAATCAAGATATTTCTGTTTGAGTTTAATATTATCACTGAGTCTTCCTCCTTTATTTCTCTACAGTATCACTATTTTACATTATGTAGTAGTATGTCTAGTGCAAAGGCTCTTTTCCCCTGGTTTCTCAAGGGACATACAAGTGGTGATGGGAAAGGCAAGAGGAACATCAGTGTAAAAGTAGCCTTGGTCTTAAAGAGTAGTCGGTGCTGTATTTAAACTTTTATACTTGTACATTTTTTTCATCACTGTCCTGCAGTTGTTTAAATTACTGCACAACAGAACTGCCGCCCTGCACTCAATTTGCACAGGGCATGAAAAGCTCCTTCTACTCAATTAGTCCCTATTTTGTTAAAAATCACAACTTCTGCAACGAGGCAACCAACCATGATGGCAGACAGTTCCCTTCTTATGCAGACTGTAAAGTATCTCGTTCACATATTTACTATTACTCACCCAAACTATCTATCCCTAAATATGTAATTACCTGCGACCCAAAATTACCTGTCACAGCTAGAGAGCCTATAAACAAAACATCTGTGGGTCGGTTTTCGGAGTTGTTAGATCGTCCTGACCTTGGAGAAACAACAAAACCAAACACGAACACCCCTCCCCACCAAATCAAACAAACAAAAAAAAAAGCCGACACCACCCCAAAATCAACTCTCCAGGTCCTTCCGTAAACTGGGTTCAGATATGTTGCTACTGTAATATCGCCTGTTCGCCTGTGTGCGCTGGATGCAGTCTGACGGCAGCCCGGAAAGGCACAACCTGGCAGTTCACAAACACCTCCTTAGTGCCCCAAATCAGCACAAGCCCTCTGCCTCTCTCCTGCCCACCGCGCCGCGGCTTTTCCTGTGTTTCTGAGTAAAAACAACCCGTGCCCGGTGGGATCTCCAGTGGCCAGCCCAACCTCCCAGCCAGGCCCCTAGAGCGGAGAGGGAGCGCCGCGCTTACTTTTTCTTCCTGGTACACCGTGTCTATGAGGTTGACAGAGTGGAAGATGCCCTGATGCTCCTCGGACACGCACTGTCCGCACCCCGCCTGCCGGCACATGCGGCAATAGAGCTGCACCGGCCGGCTCGGGTGTTTCTGGCAGCTTCCCCCGAACGCCTGCAGGGACAGCGGGTCGGACCCCGGCTTCGGCCCCAGCGCTGCCTCCCCGGCCGTGGCGGCGCCCGCCGCGCCGGACCGGTAGAGCCTGACCACCTCCGCCAGGGTGGTGTTGACGGGCAGGGCGGCGACACCGCCGCGGGGCAGCAGGGACAGCTTCCTGCACAGAGGACAAGGCACCCGGGCGCACGACGGGCCCGGGCCCGGCCCCGGGGCCCCGCGGCCGAGACGGGCCTGCCCCGGACTCCGCTGCAGCTGCCGCA
>VWYP01008225.1:232368-323268 GCA_013400435.1 Pycnonotus jocosus
GGCGGCCTCGGCCAATGCCAGGCACTCCATCACACAGCCCCGGCAGAAGTTGTGCGAGCACAGCGGCAGCGTCACCGGCTCCTCCAACAGCGACAGGCACACGGCGCACGTCAGGCTCGCCTCCATCGGCGGCGGCGAAGGGACGAGCGGCCGCCGCTCCTGCTGCTGCTCCGTGCCCCGCTCCTCCGCCACTTCCAGCTTGACAGCACCGAGGAATTGCGGCCGGGCTGCAACAGGACCCGGGAACGCCGCACCCCCAAACGCCGCTTCCAACCGCCAACTTCCCGAGAAGTGGCGCCCAGCCGCTGGGGGGGCGGGGCGAGGAGAGGAGCGCTGGCGATAGGAGGAGGCGCGAGATTGACATCGGCGTTGTTCAATAAAAGCAGGCGAGGGCAAGGGGGCGTGGCAGAGGCCTTTGGGGCCCGCCTCATGCCTGGCGCGCGAGCGCCCGCGCGCCGTGGGGCCTGCGGGGTCCTAGCGCCGCCGCCGCCATTTTGTGACGGGCTCTGGGCGGAGCTCTCGCCTCACGTGCTGGGACGGGGCTCGGGAAGCGCTGGAAGCTTCGCGCGTCTGCGGTCTAGAGGAGTGTCACCGTTCTTTTCTGCAAACCTGCAGAGTTAAAACGAAGTGATTCCGCAGTGCCGAGGTACGGCTGTTGGGAGCTGTCTCCAGCTACAGTTGCAAAATCTGAACATAACTTCGGTTTAGAATATGTTAGTGCTGAGCAACTGGGACAGTGCTCAGCTCATTCTCCTCCGCCCCCCCCCCTTTTTATTTTTTTATTTTTTTTGGCAAGTTTTTACTCCCGGAGCAATTCCTCCCGAAGTTCTGGCTTAATAATTTTATTATCCACCCGAAGTGTTTGAAAATGAGTCAAACTCAAGAGCGATTCGAAAGAAATTTTATTATAAATCAATATATTTATTACACGATGTCAGCATTTGCAAAGAAGCCAGATACACTGTAATTAGCGTTATTTCCCGAGGCTGAGGGGAGCGACAGGTGCAAACGGCACAAAAGCCACCACGTATTTGTGCCTTTCCGTAGCAGTGCTTTATTCGCTTACACGGGCTGCACCTGCAGAAAGTACCTCTGAAAACACCCAGAAGGTCTGTGTCCAGCTGGACACCTTGTGGCGGCGGGAGAAAAGCCACGGGCAGATATTTTAGTGAACATTACCACACTTTCCCTCACTTCTGTTTCCTTACGAGGCTGCCAGGAGGTTCGTACTGCCAGGTTGGGAATTCTCACCGATAGGCTGCCCTGAACAGACCGGGGTGTTTAAAGCAGAGTCGCGTTTTCCTGTGGGGCGAGGATTCGAGGCTGGGCTCTGCTGCCGTTCCTCGTTGCTGTGGGAGCTGCGGCCACCAGCTGCTGTCTCAATTGCTCCCGGTGTTCCAGGGAGCGCCGCATCCTCCAGCCTCACTCGGAGGTGCAATGTTACCCACTAGTAGTCAATTCTTGAATTGTGTCACCTAGGGCATCTTCGATATGCCTCCATGATTTGAACGTCAATATTCAATTAATGGTTAAAATGAGACAGGTAAAAATGGAATTCAAAGTTTAATCCTCTGAAATTTCTCTGCTTAAAGTTAACTAGTGCATCGTCTTCCAGGTTTCCCAGCACATGGCACTGGATTGGATGGAGTACTTGATTCTAACTTTTACTTTTGTTTTAACCAGAATAGGGGAAAGGCCATTAATTATGTGAACTAAGTAAAAGAATACAAAAGCACTCTGGTGAGTGACTGATAATAGATGAGGGCAGATGCTTAATCTGGTAGTAACTAAAATGATAATGTTCAAGAGCATAAAATATGAGGTATAAGAGGTAGGAAAGAGAAGAAAAAAAATCCTTAAAGGAAGAAATCCTCTTGCTAAAAGTAAATAAAGCAAAATATTCTTTTCTCTCCAGTGTGGAAGTGAATAAATTCTTCCAGAAGCTGTTGATAAATGTTTGGGATGGTGTGATGCTAAAGGATAAACAAGTGCTTACACAGAGTAATTTTACCACTTGCTTCATTAATTTACATTGATTATAAAACCAGATAAATATTAATCAGAACTAGGGAAAACCCATGTTCCTGTCACACTTCTCCCTGTCTCAAGAAAGATTTAATATTAGCAAGTGTACAGTACAGATTTTGCTGTTCTATTGTGTAAAATAGGAATCTCTTACAGTTAGTGCATTGCATATAGTTTCAGTTTCTATTTAAAATACGTTTGCACAGCCTTCAGAGTTCATCTACTTAATAATCTTCTGTATCACCAGCACAGATAGCAAGTAAAGCGCTCTCGTAATGCCCTGAAGCAAAATGCTGCAAGGAAAAAAAAGAATTAACATTTCTGTGACTGCATGTTTTTTGAATTTTTCTTTCCTTGGTGTGTGACAAGGACTACAGTAAGGTTTTGTTAAACATTACACTGTTTTCATAAGGATTCTAAGCTGCGATTTTTAAAATTTCACTTGCCATGGCCTTTGGTTGCTTGGGCACCTAGAAACAATCTTATGTTTGAAAGGCTGGATCAAATCTGTTCATTAATTCTCAAGTTCAATACCAAAATTTCATCAGCAATTTCGTGAAGTTGCTGCACATCTTGCAGTTGGATTTTAGCGACATAAAAAAGGTAATGTCTTAGCAAGAGACATTTTTTTGGCAATTAAACAGATTCAGAGTTTTATTTTAAGAAACAGACCAGGAGTGCACGAGGAAGAGGGTTTGTGAAGGTACTACCTAAGCACGAGGATAAAACCAGATGTTTACTTCAGTTTTGCACAGAAGTGGTACCAGGCTAGCCTTACAGATCAACATGAGATAAGTTGTTTTCAATTAGTGTAGGAACCATTCATACAAACTCTTGTTCAGCTCATGCTGTCATGCCCTATTTATATGCACATCTTGCATTGGGGAGGGATAAAATCACAGAGAGTGAGTTGGGAATGAATTGTGCACTTACTCAAATGAAACTGTGCTGTTGTTTTTACACCTTGCTTGGTTGTTTTGTTTTAAATCGAATAGTTAAACAGAGTGGTACATTCTCTGTGACTGTAATAGTGCTGAATATATGCAGAAGTTTGTAAAAACTTACTTTAATGTCATGGAAGAGTGATTTCCCATATCTCTCTTTGTATCGCTGGCGTATGTTCATCAGGTCTATCTCACTCCTGGCAATGAGAATCCTGATAACTGTTTTATTGTGAAACCCAAAGTCCTGAAATGAAAAAAAAAAGAAAATGAGAGGAAACTTGATAGTTGGACAATATGTGTTTACCCATTTGTGCGTGCTCATATAAATGTTTAATAGATAAAGACAAAATATACCCATATAGGATATATAAGTATATAACATACAAAAGGTATACCCACAAAGGTATTGTAGATGTTAAAGGAGTCTAAGGGTTTTATCCTACAGAGTTTTCCTGTTCTCAAATAATAGAATTCATGTAACTGAATAACAGGGCTCCCCATATGCCAGTGATTGATCTATGCACAAAACTTTTAGAAAAGGAAAATGTGACGAACTTTTGTCAGTATTCTTAGGAATTCAGTTTGTGAGTAGCAGTTGTAACTGTCGTTGTGGAGTTTGTTCAAACTATAATGAGGCCAGTAACTTATTTCACAAAAACTGCTGCCTCATGTGAATTCTGTGAGGTTTTTAACCGTAGCTGTACAATTTACATAGCTTGTGTTCAGATGTGTTGTATTTTAACTGTTTCTAAATAAATTTTCATAATGTAATTGTGTGAAGAATGGGGACATCTAGTGGCAATAAAAAGTCGAAAGAAGACAGCACACAAAAAATAAAAGACTTTGCATGAAGTCCTACAAAAATGTGACCGTTTGTCTTAATGTAACATTAATTCATTATTTAAGTTTTAGCCATACTTACTAAATCTCTGGAGACAAAAAAATTACATAGTAAGAATAATGTACATTGAGTTCTGCACAGCAGGGGGAGTTACCATGCATAGAAAAAGTCTTCAATTAGAAAAAAAATGGCAGTTAGCAGACAGATAATTTTTTAAGGTATATAAATTCTTAACCTTTTACTTCTGTTGCTTAGGCATGTTTACTGCTTAGTTGCTTAGGCACTACTGCTTTGAAATTTATGTGCGTACCAACAGTTTTAAAACACAGTCACACCTTAAAGATTGAAGAGACTGATTTTTAAATACTTGTTTAAGAATAATCAAACAAACAAAGAAACAAAAAAAGAATAGAGAAGCTTCTTTTTATGACACGTGAAGTAGAATGACTACTTACATGAATTGCATTATAAAGCCTGTAAGCAAAGTAGGAAGGCTTGTCACGAATGCAGAGAACTAGGAGGGAAGAGTTGCAACAGGTAAATAGATTATTATAAAATAATTTCTTTAGGCTTTGGGGTCCTTGAAATGTAAAGCTGGGTAGTGCTGTCCATGCCTCACATTAAAATTAAGCTGCCAATATTCACTAATACAACGATATTTATAATTTTGAAAGTTTGGTGGTGGGTGCTCATTGCTTTTTCATCAAAGGGCCTGTTAAATATCAGTGAATACACTCATATGTCCTAGTTGTAGAAATATTTTTATCCTTACTCTATGAATGCAAGACAAATGTACATAAAGCTTCAAACTTATTTATATACTACCAAAGTCCTGAAAACTTAGCTGGTTATTTAATATGTGTAAAATCAGTTGGAAATGCTGTTATTATTGATCACATGAAATTTATTATCAAATAAAGTAGATACTAGTTCTCCTCAGTCAGAAGCTAGTGTTGCATAGATACATAGATACACGAATAAAAGTAGTTAAAATATAATTTTTTAAATTATTGCTGAAAAATTAATTGCACAATATAGGACATTAAAGTGGATAAAATTTCAGAAAAAATAATATTCTTGATGCACAAGAGATAGTACACTAGAATTTATTAAGAGATTTCTGCAAGCAAAAATCATATCTTTACATTACCTATTGCAACCAGTAATTCTTGAAAGTATCCATCGTAACATTCATTAATGGCATCTACTATGTCTTGCCCAGAGATATTTTGGAACTCCTGGAAAACTTGGGGGAGATGGAAAAAAATTTTCTTGTTTTATTCTAGTTCATTAGTAATGAACAACTTGCCTTCCCCCCACCCAGTACTTTAACTATGGAGTTTGTTTTTTACCCTTATTATTCTCAGTGTTTAGTTCTGTTTATATTGCCCAGGTCAGCCAGCCTAAATGAGTAGCCTGAAACCTGGCTGGTAGGACATTCTCTGCCTGGCTTCTTCAGCCTACAGTATAAAATGACTGCCTGTGACAGATCTAGCAAATCTAGCAACATCTGTTTATGACACTTGTAAGAATGTCCTGCTGGTAAGAGAGCTTCCTTACTTGGCTTGGCTAAAACTGGCAGGGTTCATGGATTATGGCAAGGAGCCAGGACTTGCATGACGTGCACACTCTGCAAGATGCAGATATGCAGACACGCAAATATCCAGGGCATGCTTTCTCTATTAGGGAAGGAAGAAAATTCTTTTTCTGCTGGCTACAAAACTTATGGAGGACTACAGTTCAGGCAGCGCCCTCAGATCTCAGGAAGAGAACAAAACATAGAGCAGGTGTGTTAATCCTGTCATCATCAGCTGAAAAAATTTGTTGATCCATGATAGCAAAGTAGTTCTAAGCTACTGTTGGAAGTTGACGTAAGAAATACAGCTGGCTGCACAGTGATAAACTTGTCAGCAGACTGACTGTTTTTCTACTGCAGGGCAGAAACTCAAACTTGTCACCAGATAAAACAGGTTTATTTTTTACAGTGGAAGATTTGGATGAGCTCACATAATTCTCCTGCAATCTATAGCTATGTCTGATTTTCTCTTTTAAATAAAAATGGTCCTTGTGTTTCTTGTGTTTATGTTCATTACTGGAGAGCAGATTTGACCACTGAAGTGCTCCCATCAAAAACTTCTCTGAAACTCCTGGGGAACAGCTTCAACACATCAGTGTGTTTTCACATGCAAACATTTCTTGGAAATACTACATCAAGCTCTCCCAAAATGTTTTCCCTCATAAGAGTTGCTTAGGAAAAATGAATAAAATAGTTAAGAAAAATCTCCCTTATCCTGTTGTGTCATGTGTAGACCCAGTGCAGCTGTAACATTTGCCTTTCTTTGGTTATGCATTCTTTTCTGGGTTATTAGGCATCCTGATGCCTGTCTGTTCTGTCTACAGCTGTCAGTAGTCATCGGGCAAAGTTCAGTTTTACATTAATTCCAAATTCCCATTAGCATCAGTGGAAGTCTGAGAGCTCCAAGTGTTCACACTTAGGTTTCAGGCTAATGTCCTGCTGCACACTGTCTTGGTATGCAAAGCATGACTTTCTTAGTGAGTCATATTTTCCTTTCCACTCTGTATTGGAACAGCTGAACTGCTGGATTACCCATCCACAACTGCTGGGGACTCCTGTTGCAGAGAATCATTTGCAGCATGTTCTTGTGTTCGCCTGTTTTCTGCTGACATGCTTCCCATAGAATCTAATACATCAGAAAAAGGGGGCGGGAGCAAAATATTTTAAGTAAGTCTTAAATAACTTTTCAACATTTGTTTTCTAGGTTTCTTTAATGTTTGAGAACTTCGTATCTGAGCTTATTTACCATTGCATCCTGAGCAGCTGTAGAAGGATCTGCATATCCTTCCATCCTTGTTCCCTGAGGGAAAAAAGAGATATATAGTCTTCAAAGTTAAATCCTACACCACTGTAGGAATATAAAGTTCTTTGTATATGAAGTTATGTTGAATTTCATGAGATAACATATATAGGCATTTAGGTTGGATCAGTATATTGGATGGTTGAATTTGCAAATGTAGACAATATCTTCAAGTTGTCACATTTTGTCTTAATTTTCTTTAATAAGAGGAATTCTGGAATGACAAACAGTCTTGTGAGAAGAAAAAGTGGGGGAAGTGGATAAACCTATCCCATTTTTAGTCCACTTTTAAATAAGCTTTTACCTGACCACCACAATTCCACCACAATTTCCAAAAGTATGGATGTTATATTGTTTAATATGTAACTCTGAGGGGAAAACAAGGATAGGAGTAACGTGCCATTCACTGATTAGCTCTTATCAATATGAATATTGCCAGAAGAATCTTTTCTCGATGTATTTTTCTTCCTGCACAAACCATAGGAGCAAGCTAATCAAATAATGGAGATTTTGCTTGCTTGTAATCTTTGTCTAAACTTAAGATCCAAGACTAGGAAATTGTTTGGCAACTTTGATATACAAACCCCAAAAGAATACTTCTAATTTTCCCATACATTTACTAGCTTTTCAGTTACACAAACCAAGCTAAATTGTAAACTTTAGTAAACACGCTATGATCTGAATTACACAGTCAGAAAACGAGAAGAGCACACCACATTTGGAGCTGCTTTTATAACCATAGTCATCCTGTAAGGATACAAATCAGCCTCATTTGCAGAACTCTTAATCTGAAGCTCATGTAATTACTGCCTTAATAATATATGCTTGAAGCAATTTAGTTAAAATTTACAGTCATGTTACCTTATATGTGAAGGAGAGGATTAAAATAAGTATTGACTGTCAGCTTGTAGAATGACTGATTTGTAGTTGTTTTTTGTTAAAAATGTTAATGTACATGTTAATCAAATAGTGAGAATTTCACACAGTGAAATTTCTAGTAGTAAGATAAATTTTCTCAAGTGAATTATGATGGAATGACTACATAAAATTACATACACAAGAAAATTGCTGATTTTAGGCCTCTTTATCAAAGCCTGGGATTTAAGAAAATTAGGACTAGTAATGTGTAATCTGAGTTTATTTTAAATTTGATTCATTTGATGGGTAAAGTATGTCCCATGGTTTTAATAATTACAAAAAGTGAGGTTGCTTAATCTCTAGCTATTCATTTTTAAGCAAGGAAAAATTTTCATTATTAGGGAAAAAACATCCAGCAGGAGAAAAAAATATTTCCTGTTTATAGCTTCTACTTTTGAAACTTCTGTCTTTTTTAGTTCAGTGAAGCCTACTATTATTTCAAATTTGTGTAAGTAGTTTTTGCAAAGACATGCATATATATAAAAGTACAGAGACACCTTATGTATGCTGTTATCCCATGGCAGTCCTTCATTATTTGTTACTCTCGTTTACAAAAGATTTTAAAGATAATGAGCACAGTGACTACAATGAGAATGACAAGGATGACCAACTACAGACAGGTAAAACTGCAAAAGTTGGTATCTAAAAGTGATACTTCCTTTGCCTCTGTGCCAGCATTTTGTAATTTAGCATACGCAATAGCACAAGAGCATATTTCAAGAAGTGAACAATTTATTTCTTCATTTCTTAGTCAAATGTACATATATCTCTATTTTCCCGTAATGTTTGACTGGTTTATGATATATTCTGATAACGGAGAAAATGCATTCTTTTAAAAATGACAGTCACATTTGTACATGCAAGTAGACTCGTTTAGAGATGAAACAGATGGAGCAAAGGGTCAGCAGTTGAATACCAATGGGACTTTATAAAATAATCTGTTTACCTTTGGTTCCATCTGATATCCAAAGTCTTAAGTCAGACTAGATGAAGGAATTCACTTTCTCTTCCTCATCAGCTTCCATCCTGGCTCTTGTTTAAAAGTGCAGCCTTATTGAACTAGTTAATCACAGTCCCCTTAAAATGTAAAACTTACCAAATACTGTTGAAAGTAATTATGAATCTTTTAGAAATGTAAGTCGTGGTTCTTGTTTCTACGGTACCTGAGCAAGGTTCATGAGTGTATCTCTGAAGTGACCTGAAGTCTCAGAGTCAATATCTTGTTGAAGATCAGTATTATATTCTAGGTTAAACCAAAAACATAATATATATCACAAATGAATGTGCTCTGAATAGTACAAATGAAGATTATAAAATAAAGGATAAATAGGCTTATTCTATGCCAGTGTAACCTGGGCAGGTTCTACAAGGACCTGGCTGTGGGGCTGGCACATCTGTCTGGCCCTGCTGGGGGCCCTCAGCCACTGTCCCCACTGGTCTGCCCACCCACCCACTTCAGCCTTTTGTGTACAGTTATGGGAGAGGATGTGGAAAGGGAACCAGTCTGTACTGAGGAGTCATTTTTGTAGTTCTGTTCCTTCGTGTGTGCTAATACCTCCAGAACACACATGGTACAGCTGCTACTCTGCACTTGGCAGAAAAGCTTACGCATTAGGTAGGCTTCTTTCATTTGGAAGATCTCCGTATTCGATCTTGAGGCTAGTATGTCAATTAGACATTTTTCTTCTGTGTCTACTCCCTGTATGGAAAGAAGTCAATATGAAAAGATGTTGTGTAGTAGAAACCCCAGTTTTTTAGAAGAGAGGAATGCTGTCCTTATCAGAAATAACAAAATAATAGCAGTTTTTGCAGAGTGTACTTTTGTATAATCAACTGTTTAAATTCCTTTAATAGTAAACCCCTATATTTCAAATATCTAAATCTGAATTTCAGCATGTACATTAACAAGTGGGAAATGAAGCAATGTTGACAGAAACATAATGGGAATAATTTCAGCTTTAATAACCATTATTGCTTGCTGAAAGAAATCAGATGCAAAGATTGAGCATACATCCCTAGCAAATGTTCAGGAAATCTGAGCATAGGTATTATATTGGTCTACTAACTTCTTATCTTTTCCATGTTTTTTGTTTTGTTTTGTTTGTATTTTTAAACTTTTATTTTATTTTAAAAGTTTATTTTGGAATNCAAAATTTCAGTGGTGTGAGGATTACAGTCTCAGATCCAGGGAAGAAAAGGAAATATTTGCTACAAAATGGGAAATCAGTTCTGTTTCAGCAGAGCTACCATTGCTTTGTCACAGAGTGATTTGTAAGTGTTTACACAAAGACATGTTCTGATAAAGAAGTATTGGTCTTTAGAGAGGTGGAGTCTTAGTGCATGGTACTGGCTGCAGAAATAAATTTGATTTGTAANTAAAAGTTTATTTTGGAATGCTACAGTCTGTAATATCTAGCATAGAACTTGATATTAAAGGAAAGTGTAATAAAGTACATGCAGTGCTGCAAATCTCTCTATTTTCCCACAGAGTTTGAATGAATTTTATAAACTTCAGTTGATGAAAGATGTGGTACATATCCTGCTTTTGATATCCACATGGATGGTGTTAATGAGTATTCTACATTTGGGATAAAGAGAGAACATTAGAGCCCATAGATACATATGGGCTGTTTTTCTACCTTGGTAAGAATCCAGGTCAAGATAGAATACTGTAAGAAAGTTCAAGTTTGATCCACATTTAGGAAAAAAAAAAAAAANACATACATAAATGCTTGAGGAAACAGAACCTTACATTTCCCTGTATAAATATGTCTTAATTTTCTGAGTATACCATGGGCATTAAATGGATTGTATTTGTTCTATGACAAGGATATTATTTGTGCTGGTTTTAGCATACCTGTGAATAAACTTGAAATAGCAGGGTATTTCTGATGACTAAAGGACTAACTTTCAGTAGTTTATCACCAAAGAAATGTAAAAAAAAAAAAAAAAGGTATGTTCATTACTCTAATTAGTGACTGCAACTCTATGCAATTCTGACTATGAAGGTTACCTTCAAGGCATGCCAAAGCTCATGGGCATCATAGGAGGCTGGTGGATACATCAAGCCAACCATAACTTCTTTAAAGTGATGAGACAGATTCTCTTTCAGGTCTGTTATCAGATCCTTGAAAAGAAAAAGGAAGTATACAGACAGGATTATCTCTATAGTCACACTATTAAGACAGCTTAAAAATTATTAGTGTTTTTCTCTGTAAGTGATTAAGGATGAACTGTCAAAGATGAATTCCAGCTAAGATAAGTAAAAAATCACTCTTTAAAATAGTACATGCTTGTTCTACTAGTATGAGCAGAATGAGAATAGGCGCACAAGCCAATAGGCCATGATGGATTGTCGGTTTTCAGTTTGTTGGAACAGAGAAGAAAATGCAGATGTTTAAGTGCAACTATTACTTAAGTGTTGGAAAACAATATCACAGCAGAGCATCTACAGCTTCCCTTAGCATATTCCCTGTGCGAATCCGAGAGATTAATTTGGAAGATGAATCTCATAAAACGCAGGTGATTTCTTTTGATTTTTTCAGTGTTACCATGTGAATATTTTAAGAAAAATCATCTATATTGCTCCTACATCAAAATATCAGCTTTGGATAGCTAGAAGGTTATGTGCTTCAATTCAGTTATATTTTGCATTCAAACTGAATTCACTACTTTTGATAGATGCTGGATTAATAACATGGAGCCCCCCTTTTCCTCCTCGTATTTCTCTGTTCTTTCTTGCCAGATAGCTGAGTAATGGATCAGACTTTCCTCCCCATTCTCCCCATTCCTAGCAGCAGCCTTCAAAACACTGCAAATGCCAAAAGCTTGTTATCTTACTGTTGATGTTTCCTGTTTCTGATTGAGGACACTGGTGCAGTCTTTTTTTTGTTTTTAATATTTTGTGTCCAGCACTAGACATCTGTAAGATATGTTCTATGTCTGAATTGAAAGGCATGCCAGAAACAGTTCCCATTATATAAATTAGTATGTTTCCAGAGCTGTATTTTTTTCAGGCCTGTACTTTGATTTTGATACCTTTCTGAATATAATTAATTTAATACTAGAGTAGCAATGAAGGATGACATATGCATATTAAAAATTTAATTTATGATGAAGAAAGGTACATAGTCTTCAGTGAATGCACTTCAGATTCATTTGACAACCACTAAATCACACATGGAGTAGAAATTAATACATTAAGACATTTTACTTCTGACAACATGCCTGTAGGAAAATGGATTAATAATACAAATGGATAGTACTTAAAAATTACTCCGGCAATCAGAACTAAGGAAAGTATTGGAAATAAGAACAGACAGTTCTAAGTTGTCATTATTTTAATTTCCTAATCATCTTTGCTGTAAGAAATCCTTGAAGGCTAATTGTAAGAAGGAATCTTAAAAATTCTCTGTAAGTTTGAATCATGCAGCTAGTTCAGGCCATTTATTTTTTTCTCTTTTTCAGTATTTCTCTCCTTCTGATGTGTCCCAGGTTACATTTGGCTAATGAATGGGCATAGTGGCTACCATGTTGATTAGACTGAAATGAAATAAAGAGAGAAAGGATTGGACTAACAGGTTTTCCATAAATTGAACTGAGAAGGTTTAAGCTGCTGTTGCCTTGCCACATCTCTTCTCTGTCCTGTGGTGTTTAACACTCATAAACTGTTTGCCAAATGGTGCATTTGCTCAGTGCAATATAACCAGTGGGACAAATTACAGCCAGGGAAGTGCAATGTGTAAATTATCTTTCAAAGCACAAACTGGAACAATTCAAGGCAAGATACATAATTTCAAAGATTCATAACTTTAACATAAGCAGCTCAGAAGAGTATTGTGCTTAGCGTATAGATGGGATTATATGGAATGAGGTGTGAGAATGTCAGTGCTTGAGATGTGAACATTAATCATTATGTGAGTAAGACAAAAAGCCTGTAACTCCTTGTATGGTTTTGTCTTTGGTTACAATACTATTTTATTATTTATTCCAAAAACTTGAAAATGCACTTCAGAACCTCCCAAAAGCACATAAAGGAAGAAATAAGTCTGTTCAGAAATTTTAGGTTAGTCAATAGAGAAGAATGGGCTGTAGAAGAAGGAGCTTTTCCTGTCCTTTTCTAACTGTGTGTGGCAGACACTGCTGCTGTAGAAATGACAGCGTGATACCTTCAGAGGTATCAATAGCCAACAAGCAAAGTTGTGTGCCAACCTGTTGTTCCAGCCTGCTGTCTGACAGGCTTGTGGTTCCAGTGAGTGACCTGAGAGAAGGGCTGACAGCTGCACAGGACACAGGAGAGAAGGAAGTAATGAAAGCACAAAGTGTCGCTGCCTACCCTGCCATACATGTCTCTGTACGCCTCGGCAATCATGAGCCGCTGGGAGTTGCAACGCTGAGTTAAGATTTCAATCAACACATCCTTTTCACAACCTGAAAAAGAAACAACGCAGACTCTAAATTAGCACACTGGTATTAATTACTTACATTTGCGATTGTTCATGTTTTGTTTAGGAACATTATACTGATTTTTAAAAAAAATTGATCAAGAGAATAATATCCCACTAATATTTACCAACATCAATTATATTTACTGTACTTTTGTATCTTGCACTTGCTGGTGTAATACCATCAAGAAGTGAAGCAGTCTGTTATTACCAGATGCATCATCACCTCTCACAAGCTCAATGGCTTTGAAAGCATTGATGAAACAGATAGGGGCTTTCATGGATTCAGAACTAGGCCCAGTAGCAGGGTTTGTAGCTGAGCCTTGGAAGTTATCCTTGTGTGTTCAGTTGATATTGATTAAATTGTCATTTAAGAATTAGGGATCTCTTTTATGAGGATGACAAATTACTGTTAGACTGTTTCTTGAAAAACTCAAAGTTATAATTTCAGAGGAACTGTATAAAGTAAGTTATGAAGTTTTAAAATATAGTATTTTACTCCATTTCCAAAGGGCATTTTATTGAAGGTTACCTATGATGGTTTGCTTGACAGGTAGAACATACTAGTAAACTTCTATAATGAATCAGTATTATTGCTTATGAAAAAGAATATTATTAGCATATTCAGAAAATTATTTTGGAGTTTTAAAATAGTTTTTGCATCCCAAGCATTGGGATACTGTACATAATGGTTTCTTTTTACTTTTCAGAATATAGTTATACTAGGAATCTTTACAGCTTACACAGTCTCTATAGTAGTAAAAACTGAGAAGGATCCCAGATATAGGAAATACTGTAAAACATAAATATAAAATTTTATTCACTTGTGTAGTACCACTGGTATTAGTGGGACAGCAGAGGTGACTGAACATCCTCATAAGAATGAATTCCATGTGCAGGACTGAGGGTCAGAGTGTCAGTGCCTGTAAAGGATATGGTGACTTTACCTCCTCTGAAGCTGAACTGTTTATTTTGTCAATTGTCATTTAAATTACAACTTTGTTCTATGTACTTTGATAGGAAGGTTAAAATTAAGGTTAATGTACTTGTACTTAGAGTATTAAATGAAAAATATAGTCTCTATATTTTCATGTTAGCAATATTACCTTAAAAGTACTGTTTGGAGTGTAGGGAGATGTTTAAAACTTTTCATCTGTAGCCAATTTAGTCATAAAGATGCTTCAGATTCCTCTTGATGAATAATGCTTATTGTGGTTCATTTGATATTAAATCTGAGTCCTCACATTTTCATTAAAGAAATTGAAAACAGAATGCAAGATTTGGTGCTGTACAGTCTTGTGAAAAGTCCAAGGGGTATAAAAGCTCTGATACAGAAAACAGTTTTAAAGTGAGAAAAACATTTCAGATTAAAAAAAAAAAAATAAATATTTTTACCCTCAGCAATACCATCAAGGTTCAATAGGAAAATACGGAAATTAGAACTAAGAAAAATACTTTTGTGAACAAAAGTTTTCTGCAACAAACACTGAAAGCAAAAAATTGCAAAGATAATGAATTCTTTAGACCTTCTACTCCATTTGTTTTTATTCTTATGACTGATTAAGAGACTTAGCAGACCTTGGTAGCTAAGGTCAACTAAAATCCTTTCATTTCTTGGCCCTCACTCTAGTGATGTAACACAGAATTCTGTTTTTCTTGTTTTCTCACTGAAGTGTTCATTACGATAAGTGTTGGTAAGGATTTTAGATTAATCTTGATCAACTCTTAGTTCCTGTAAATGCAAATGATTTATTTGGACATAATCAATGTGTCTTATTGTGATTCCTTGAATGATCTGCAGATAGGTTGTGACAATTTTATGAGTTTATATTTTGCTTTATGCTTTGTGAAAGCTTTCTGAAAAAGAGGAAATTGGTATTAGAATCAGTCAAGATACTCACTAATTCCCTGTAGGGCTCCTCCTAGCAACTGGGCATCCATTATAGGGTTAAAATTTGGAGCAGGAAAAATCGTTCCTTGTGTCTACAAAAGGAAAAAGCAGACTTTAATTGAGGTGTTTAGCATTTTTAACACGGTATAATTCTATTGCAAACAAACTATCATAACTTTAAATTTCCTTTGCTTCATGGGGAGCAGGATGTATGATTTTTGAGTAATGAAACAGAACTTAAACTTGCAGTTAACCATAGGAAGACAGACCATATTGGAGGAAGTTGCCCTAGCATGAGCTAGGCCTGAATAGGAAAATCAGTAGTGAGGATTTACATTAAAATGTACATCCCTTTGACAACCTTTTTAAAAACTATTATATTTCAAAGTTAATCCATGGTGTCCGCAACAGTATTTATTCCTCATGGTATTTCTAATTTGAAAGGACTAATGAGAAAAAGATGGATTAGATCCATAGATTGCTTACACACCTGGTGATTTATTAAAGCAGTGATGTTACTGCCAAGCGTGAGATAGTTTTGAGATTGATATATAGAAGGCAACATAGCTTTTCTAGTTGCTTTGTGACTGATTAAATTATTGTCAGCTCGTTCTCGGTGATACTTTATTTCATGTATTTTTTCTTATTCTTTCTAAGAAATTTGTGAATAATAAACAGAACTAATTTTAATAGAATCACAGACCAATAAAACAGAAGAAAATAACTGAGGTTGGCAGATACTTATCCCTGTCTCCTGGTTAACCTCTTTAGTTCACCTCAGAATTCTATCTGCTTTACCCAACATACCAAATATAAAGGTCTTCTTTTATGATGATTCCTTGTCTCACTACATCTGATTAAAATTACACCATTAACTTTATATTTACATTTCAAAGAAAAATAGGGTAGGTTTTATAAGTATGAATGGGATATTTTTACAAATACTTCAAAGAACCAGGACTTACATGGATTATGCTAATTAATTTGGTTGCTTGCTTGCTTGCTTTACATATGCTTGAAAGTCTTTTGTACATTGTGCCTTCACACACGATGACAGACACAAAAGTTTTGTGCATAGCCACTAATCACTGTGGCCTTGCTTGAAATCTAAGCAGAGGAATTAAAAAGCACCAAGCAAGAATTGTGTATTTTAGCTGAGAAGGAAGACACCATTTCTTGATACATTTGATCATTGCTTTGGACCCAGCAAGCAAAGGTAGGAACAAATTATCCATGATTTAAGTGAGAAAAAGTGCATAGTCAGAAATTTGAGATTTTTTGGAGGAATTACATTGAAAAGTACTGATAGACCAGTACTAAAAAGTACTTAATGGTAGACTGACATCCTTCTGCAGTTTTTTCATCATTTAAATGCAAGGTCCAACTTTTACAGCTGAACATAAAGTATGTAGGGTCTTTTTACTCATAAACCAATTAGGAAAATGCAGAGAAAAAAGTGTTTTGGAAATAGGGAGAGAGATAAATATTGGCCATAGAGGACACAGTGACACTTAGCTAATTTTTTTAGATTGATAAATTATTTTATGTTGTATCTAAAATGAATTGCAGACTCATCCTTGATAGGCTCTGTTCCATCTTCCTTTTCATTGTGAGAATTGTCTGTGTACCCTAGGCCTCATTTGGCACTTAATGTATGTGTAGAATAGGGGTCCACAGATATTAGCTTCAGAAATTGAGAGTTTTTAACAGCCCTTGCTGGTCAGAAGGGTGGAGGTGAGGAAAAAGAAAATGTAGGATGTGTGCATTTATTTGAATCTCATTTAAAATGCTAGTGATGACTCTTTACCTCTGCATCAGCTTTGTACAGGCTCAGTTCATGTAAATATTAGTTAGCTCAAAGTATTTCACACATTCAGGCTTATGGTGTCACAAAATGAACAGCTAAATCACTGATTTTTTTCCTGTGATTATGATACTAGCACTAAAATCAGACATGAGTGATTGACTTAGTGAATGTTTTAAGGATGGATTCCTGCATAGTATTTGAAGTGAAATATTAGTAAAAGTGGTTTTCAAAGCATATATCACCTCTCAGTCTGAATAGAGGTAAGTATTAATAATTTCAGAATATATATCTTTATTCATGAAACAGTCAAATAAGAAAAAGACTTTGCATAAATATATAATTGCAAAAAATATATTGGCTGAACTGATCATTTAATATACAGATTTGCAGACTTGTAAATTTTTGACCAAAAAAGGCTACACAGCCTTTGTTATTTCAGGCAAATGGATTTTTTGAATGTCCTGTATTCTCCCTTGGTTCAGCAGAGCTGTTGAGCATCTCTTTGATAAAGTATTCACTGTTATTATTTGAGGCTCATCATCAGTAGATTAAATCTTATCCAGTTAATGACTGTCTCTTATCCAGGATCTAAAACATGATGCTTTTAAGTAGAGCCAGAATAGTTATGAAGGTTCAGGTAAAAATTTTTAGAAGATACAGTACAATATAACTTCTCTTTGAATAGAAGGAAATAAAATAAATTTGATTACAGTTTTCTTATAGTGTACACATTGTACTTCATATTTCATCTCACAGAAGACATTTTTTATAAGGATTTTTAGTGTACCTCATGTTTGGATTTTCAGAGGGATTTCTCCACGAATTCAGCATTCTGCCAATGTGTATCAGTTCTCTGAACTGAGACCCAGAATTTACAGCATATCAGGGTCCCTGGAAGGGATTTTTACATAACTAATGGTGTCTTACTGCTGGCATAGCTCACAGAGTTGATGCAATATCACATCCCTTGAAGAAAGTACTTTGCTACTTAATAGTTTTTACACAGGCTGCCTTTAGGAAGATTTATCCCATCACAACCTGTGTCAGTTTTTTCTGCAATCTCTGTCATGATTTCTGTCTTTGACTAGCCCACAGAAACATCCTTTATTTATACACTTTATTTCAAATTGTTAAGGTGTTTATTACTTACTAAACTTATTCCACTTGTTTTTATTGAACTTTTGGAATATGGGCTCTGGCAGGTTTGGGCCGAATCTTTACAGCTGAACTCTGATAATTTGGTGTACGAATTCAATGTGGTTACATAGCAATTGCCTACTACTTGCTGTGAGTTATAGCTTTTTTTTTTTTTTTTTTTTTTTTTTTTTTTTTTTTGGCGGGGGGAGTGCTATGCAATATTTGCCATGGAAGGCAAACCCAAGGAAATTTACTGTAGACAGTTCAGTGGTGCCAGGGATTGATTCTAGGATGAACAGTGCTCTTTGTACCCCTCTGAAGTAAGTGCTGTGTAGACAATCCATGGAGCTATCAGATGATGGGTCCTTAGTGCTGCGATGGCAGGGGGCACTGATACGAAGCCCCTCAAGATCTGAGCACCTCAAGACTTAAACCAAACTAAACAATTTCGGTTTTTTAGTTGTTAATCAATAGCTAGAGCTGGGTAGTTATGATTAAGCAATGTCATTGTTAATCTTGCATGCTTGGGTAATCTTTTGTTTTAAGGAAAAAGGGAAGATAATCCCAAAATGAATGGGGCATGAGGACAAGAGACACCAGGAATGAAGTCAGCAGAACTGAGCAGTAACTGGAGGAAAGGTAATTCAGGCAGTTCATGACCACCAACTCATTGGCTACCTACCCAATGCAGACCCCAGCCTCAAATGGAGGTAAGAATGGTACTCGTGGACTAATGACCATGAGAGGCAAAAGGGATAGCTAGCAAGTAGGGCATTGACTACTAATTAACAAAAGTTATGCAGTTTGTAGCCAGTGAATGCTATTTCTTTGTTTGTGGAAATGTATTAACTGTATTAACTGTAGCTGGTCTTTGTGAGTTACCATATAGTTCATTACCCTGTGCAAACTAGAATTAAAAACCAGAAATACTTCACCTCAGTGTGTGAACCGGTGTTTGTGCACCAGGTAGTGAGCCTGCATTTGGGACAGCAGCACTTCTGTCCTGTGGCAATAAGATGCTATACACCAGGTGAGAGGGAAAACCTTGCTTCTAAAGTAATGCAAAAATGCAAGAGGTTTATTTTTCTGAGTAAATGACCACTCTTATGCCTTTGATGTAGTTATCTGGGGAGAAGGAAAGGTGGTATAGTTTTAAGTTGTTGAGCATGACTTAACAGAATTTCCTGTGCTGAGACATAAACTTGAATGTTGGGGCAGGCATTTTGTTTTGCAAAGATTTGTTACAATCTTGTCATACTTTAGAAGCATCTGTGCTTACAATGTTTCTTGCTTGAAATACCTCAAGAAATTCAGGAAATACATAGAAACAACGTTATAGTAGGAAAGCTGTGGTTCTGCTTTGAGAACCTAGGGCCCTAGGTATAAAATCATGTTTCCTCCACAATTATACAGGCTTGCCCTGCCTAAATGTGCCTAGGAAATGTGTAGCTAACAGCAATGTTCATCGCTGCAAAAACTGAGGGAGCAGAGCAATAGAGGCATTTTGTAACGTAATGAAATTACAACAGATTGAATTTTGATCAGGGAACAGGCAACTACATGTGAATAAATTGTTCCTTTCTGGTATTTTTGGCTAGAGAATTTCTACCGCCCTGTTTTGAAGCAGGGCATTTTTAGGACTGGTTGAACACCTGAGTGTAGTTACATGTACTGCTATCTCACTCCTTTCATTTCTACTGAAGTCAGCTGTGACTGACCCTTGTAATAGAAGAATGCTCAGTGGAGCTGAGCAGGAGCAGTGTGCCCATGGAGTTCAGGGAAAAATGCAGGATGTGGCTGACCACAGCTGTTGCAAAGAAAGCTTAGTCTAGGTCAACACAAAGCAGATTGAGTGTAGCTATCAACATTTGAGAGGATGAACTGGTACTATAAATGTTTACACCTGACTTCACTAAAAGAGTGTGAATGTCTTCCCGACTTGGCCAGATCAGCATGAGGGGAGTGGATACCTGTCTAAGCCCAATACCGAGTATAAATACTAAAAAAGTAGCAAAATAATTTGGAAAAAAGCAAGCAACTTGAGCTGGCTTAAACCCATAAACTCCTTCCCTGTGATGCCCAGCACTGCAGCAGAGAACATATCATGAAAGGCAGTAATGCATATCTCATCTGTATTACATCTGTGTTATGTTTTCAGTACGTTTTGTATTACTCTGCTAGAAAAGCCTAAGTAAAATCACGTAACTTGATATTATACATTACAGCCTCTATGGGTGAAATATATGAAAGAACCTACTGAGAGAGTACTGGACTCTGACATCAGGATGACCAGTTTTGAGTCCATGGCCATGTCTTTTTTACTTATGCAACATCTTTTGCTTCCCTAAGCTCTGGAAAGCATAGGAAAATTACCAGTATGATCTCATGAACTTTCTTCTGCATGCCTTAAGATGGTTCACTTACAGGAATGAGCAGAAATTGCTCTTCATGGCAAACGTAAATCTACAGAAGTGAAAATTGCATTGTGGTTGTCTTGGTGATGACAGAAGAAGAGTTTATGTTTGCTGAATATCATTTCTCTAAATACAAAGCTCTCCAACCCATCCACACAAATAAAAGAAATTGTGACATAGTAACAGAAATCCTTTTGTAAGTTGAGAAGAGCAGGGACATTTTTGGACTGCTTAACAATCCTATTATGAGAACTTTATCCTCATTTCACAGATAGCATCAATGGAACTATTTTTATTGATTTCAGGGAGCTTTTGGTTCCTGCCCTTAATAAGCAGAGGCTCAGGTAGATGGCCTACCAACTCTATTCAATCTAATACTTCTATAATGTTTTTTAAATAAAGAAATTAACAGGAATTTCTCCAATAATTTTTTTTACAACAAGGAAACATTATCAAACACCGATTAGTCTCAGTGATGTGGGATTGAGTGATAAAGAAACTTGCATTATGATCTGGATGTCAGCTTGTTCTGTGAACATTTCAGATAAAAAACAACAGGTTGTTGTTTTTTTTATTTGTTTGGTTTTTTTTTTTTTGTTTTTGTTTTTTTCCCTGGTCCTTTTGTCTCTGTTTTTCTTCTTACTTGCAGTTAATTTCCTCTCTAATTGTTCCATCTCCATTCCAAGCCATGGGGTCCTTTCTGAGACAACCCCCAGCTAAGTAAAATATGTTTTTTCCCATGACTGAGTCCAAAGTTTGGATGTATTATTTGGCTAATGCTAGGCCAATGGAATAAATGACTGTTGAGTTTCAAGTGCTGTATTTTTTAAACTGGTGATAGAATTGGGTTCCCTCACTCCCAATTGTGAGCTGTGTTTTCACAAAACTTAAGAAGAGGTTGCATTCCTCTACCAATGTGATTGAAATTCATTATAAAGTTGGAAGTTACTGCTAGGAGCAGGTGGATTGACAAATACACACAAATAGAGCCAAGTTTTCTGAAGAAAACAAGGGAAATATAGTCTGGTATAGTCACTGAAAGAATGTGAAGAATTGCACAGATTTTGATATCTGGATTCTAGCATCCCTCACAATAAATTCATTTTGCTGGAGCTCTCATTGTGAGCTTAGGATTCAGCATGACAGACTTTTCTGCATTACAAAGAAAATTCCTTCAAAAAGCATCAGGAGAAAGTAATTTCCAAGAGAATTTGGCCTTTTTATGGGCTAGGTTAGACAAACTGCTGTATGTGAACATGGAAAAATGGTTTTCATACTGTCTTTCCTCTGCAGCATCATAGTGAAGGGGATATCTGTTTTTCAGAAGGAAAAAATCAAAAATATTTTTCTTTTTTTTCTCACGAAGTGTCAAAGCACTTAAAGATAAGGCAAGTAAATCTGCAGAGGTGATTCAGTGATTTTTGACATTAAGATATTTATTTCTCTTTCTGATCCCAGGCTACCCTCATGTTCAAAACCACAGATCTGTCTCTAGAGAGATGGTCCAGGTGGGCACTTTATACATATCTCCCTGTGTTTGCACATGTTCTTTTAACTCTCCTGTAAGGAACTAATTCTAAAATAAGCTGAGCAGACAGAGCAGGTTTGTGTGGTGTTGGTGGAATGAATCAAAATAATGAAAGAGATTGGAAAGGGACTGAAAAATTATAATTGTTCTGGAAAATGATACTTGGAATTTACCTTCATTCTGTGAAAGAGCAAGAAAGTAACAGCTTTTTCTGAGTCATAAGCAGTTCAACAAAAGTATCAGTAAAAGGTGAGGCTGCTCTTATCAATTTATGATGTGTAAACTTCAGGCAATTGAGTCTTGTGATGGAAAAATCATTCTGAAGTATGAACAACCTCCTAATAATATTTATTCAGTAAGTCATTCTACTGATAAGAAACAATTGAAGTCAGACTCCTTAGTCTGAATATTTCCCATGGGGAATATCTACTAAAATAAAATGCTTTCTTATTTAGCTAACTGTGTGCTATGAGCTAGCTATACTTTTGCAAAGATATCCTTTGTGTGCAACTTTATGAAATAAAAATTTCATGAGTATTTTGGTTTGCTGTGAGTTTATGGTATGTACTACATTTAATTTCAATAATATATGATACAGTAGTGGAAGGGATACTTCTAAACATAGAAAATTATTCCTCCAAAGCCTTCAATCTCTCTCTGAATATGTATTTCAGAGAGGTCATAGATGTCATCTTGTCTAATTTCTGGTAGTTTTACTTGTGGTACTTACTGTAGGAAACCATTTTTTGGTATGTAATCTCTGATAATAATGATGCCTTGCATTGCTGAATCTGGCAGAGCTGCTGTTGTCAAGATTGTTGATCTTGAAAGACTTCATCCTATCTGATTGTTCACAGATAATGTATGTAATTACTGATATGGGTAGCATAAAATATAAATAATATAATTTTAAAGAACAAAGCACATTTTGAAAGTAATGCTTCTGGTTTTTTTTCATTTTTTGTTATGCTTCTGAATTAATGGTATTTTCAATGTTTTTGGATTCCTTGAACAATATCTCTAAGTCCAAAGTATACTTTTAAGACTTTTTCTCAATCTAGAATTGTGTTTAAGAAGAGTAGAGAGGAAATTATTGTGACTGTCTTACCACTCTGTCCTGCATTAGCCCTGTTTTCTGGATTGAAGTTTTTTGGAGTGATTTTTTCTTATATTTTGTTGCTGATTCTCTTCAGAGAAAACTGCCACTGCTCCATGAACAACTTTATCTTGAAATACCAGCAGCATCCAGGGGAGAATGTCTACATGCAGCTCTACCTTACATGTCCCCATTCTGTCTGTATGCCTCAGCAGGTAAGTCTGTTTCTAGGATCCAGTGATCTAGTTCATAAAAATAACTAATTTCTCTCCCTTTCCATTCCATAGCACATGGAAATTGGAATAAATAGTAAAAATTCACCTAACCTGAGGATCCATTCCAATACTATCAGAGAAAGCCTGTAACCAGGTTTTCCTTCTTTCCTTCTTTCCTGGGGACTGATATGCTCCCCCTTGTCTACAGTTGCTTCTCTGCTCTCTTGTGTGTGATGATGAAAAAACAAAGGGTTTATTGGTGTGCCTTTTTATGTTTAGAAAAACAGGAAATAAAGAGATTGTATTAAAACCATTTATTCTGGGGTATTTTGATGTAATTCAGTGTATCAGAATTAGAAACTTGTGTCCCCTCTGCTCACGTAGTTCATTAGGCTGACTAATATGTAATGGTTACATTCTATTAAGCCTACGTACTGTTGTAAACATCTGCCACAGTTAAAATTTGTCTTACCTATTAGATGTTCTTTATAATACTATCAAAATACTGCATTATTATTGCAAATACAATAATTGCCAATTGTAATGACTTCAAGGAATTTCTTCTCTAAGTTATTAAAGTACTACCATTAATGTCAAACAACATGTTATATGCAGATGCAGTGTCAATTATTTAAACATAATTGGCTGCAATAAATCAGTAAAAGAAAAGAAACTGTATTTCTTGACTTCTCCAGCTCACACTGATTTACTGCATTTTTAAGGTATAGTATTCTTACTGTCTCCCTTAAATTGTCAGGAATAGATTACAGAATCACTGTAACCAAAAGAGGAAAATAAAAAAAGAAACTAAGAAGAAAATCTCTTCTAAGTTCTTAACTGTCTGGTAAAGAGTGCAAGATCCCAAATTGCAGAAAACCAAACATAGTACTAATCCTGATTCAATAGCAATCACTTTAGAAAAGCAAATATATGCAATATAATTTTGTCAGAAGAAACACTTGACTGGCAAGATTGGAATAATTAGCCAATTGTACTTTCTGTTAAAATAAGAAAGAGAAAAATATTTATCCATTAGAAAATTCCATATTGGTTTGTAAGTTTGTTGGGAATGTACATGTAAAAAGCCTTTGACAGGAACGAATCATTATTCATACCAATAATAATTGAATGAAAATCCGTAGAGAATGTAATGATCAGTATGCCAGGTACAGACTGAAATTTCATATTTTGTTGTCATGAAATAGTAACTGTAATAGTTTCCAGAATGGAGATTTAAAATTTCCCTATAAACATTTTTTTTTCTCAAAGAGCAGTAGTGAAGCTATTTAATATATTGTACAGCTTTTTGATGGGGAACAATCACTGATAACTCTTCCTTGTGTTGTGGCTCTTGTAGAGGTAGCATTTTTTTTTGCTTTAAAGTATTTTTCACTCTATGAACAAACCCAAATATTTATAAATGATAAAGCTGTTCAGTTACTTAATGCAGCTGCAGATGGTCTTGGCTAATTATAACCTCTCCAAAATAGTGCCAGAAATAGGTATATTCTGAAAAATTCACATTTTTATCTTTAATGCAGTTGAGTGATAGCTAAGTGCAAGCACAGAAAATGCACCCAAAGGATCTTACAAGGAGGCTTGAGTTGTTTTTTCTTGACAGGTGTAAAATGACAAGACAGGAACTCATAATTCTTTGTATTTTAATCCTCATTTCAGACACTTGATATATATAATAAGTAACACCAGAATTAGACCCAAAACACAAGTAAATTTTCTTTACCTAAGATTAATTTCTACCAGCAAAGGGAAATGGATCCCAATACATGGGATGACAATTCAAAAGGAATGAAAATGTTGGAAGATTTCAGAGAACAAATAATTATACTCACATAATCTCCACAATACATTTTGATATGAGTCTTCAAGTTCTGTTGAGATGAAATAATAGCTTCCCTAGACTAAAAGTAAGAGTGAATACAATTTTTATAGTTAAACCTTGTTCTGCTTTGGAGATTTGTGAGAAGCCATCCAGTCAAAGTGATACCAAATTCATTAGGCTGCAAAGTGACAATGGAGCAGAACACCTCTTGGTACCTTGTGTCCTTGGGTTTTATACGTTTACTGTGTGCTTAGTCATTAACCCTCTGTTGAATAAATGTGATTGTATCATAAGTAAACAGAGTCACTAGCACGACAACCTCTGTTCTGCTGTGTTGATTTTAGGAATCAGAATTCAGCTAGCCACAAAATGAAACACTCACCTACCAAAAGTGCTTGTGTTAATGATTTACTTTTCAGACTGGATCTGGTCTAGCTCCGTTTTTTCTTCCTTGTGCTGAGATCACTCAACTCATCACTTGCTCTAATAACTATTTGTAGCTGGCATGCACAGGAAGATGCTTTATAGCCCTTATATGTTACCCAGAGTAATCAGGTAGCCTTAGTGGAACTCTGTAAATGAGGATCTTTTCATGCAAGTTACAACTTGCAAAATCCTGCAAGGACCAGATCAAAAATCCCAAACTGTTGCTCTATTGAAGGACTTATACAGAATCCTAACTATCCAACTGACAGTAAATTCATATTTTTCATAGCTAATACCATATTTTTATGCTCATGATAACTATTATTGTAATAAACCATTCATAAAACAGGAAGTTTTCTCTCTCTCACACACACACACACACACAAAAGGAATATAAAATAGAGGAACATAAAAATAGAAGTGCAGAATCAGTTTGTATATCCTTTACTACAACTTGAATTAAAGGCATAGGCTACTGTTATCCTGATTGAGTCCATTTTTTAGAGGGGTAATGTTTTCCAATAGATGTACAGTGATAGTAGCTCAAACTCTGAATTAAATTACTCCAAATTTTCTTGGTTTTCTTAATGTATCCATCATGGACTTTGGAGCACTTATTAAAACAAGCATGGGGGCTTTTTTTCCTTACAATTTATGAAGACTTTGGAAAGAATAAAGAACATACTTTTGTTGTTGTTGTTGTAGTAGCTGTAATACATTAGCAGCTCTTCCAGTCATTTAAAGCTATCTCTGGACTTGTATAAACACAGAGGTATTGATTTGAGTATAAGCTTTTTCATGTCAGCCCATGTTGTGTGTAAAGACTTCAGGTGCATCTTTGGAAACAGTTGGAAGAGTTTCACAAAGAAACATGTGAAACATAGGCTTCACAGTGGCATGCCTTTACTTTTCTCTTTGTTTCGTTAGGGCTGTCGTAGGTATTTTACTTCATTGTAATTGTACCAAGTACATACTTTATCTCTGTATCTTGAGTGCTCATTGAGGGTGGCTGGAGAATACAGTTCCACTGTACAGGTAAGAAAAATGATCCATAAAGAATCTGGTCTGGCTGGTTAGAAGTGCTGAAGGTGTTACCTAGAGTAGGATTCAGTTTCCTGATTATACATATTTTAAAGCAGTGACAAGAATAAAAGGATATTTTATGCCTATCTTTTTTACAGACTTCTTAATTTTATGTCTATTTTCTTGTGATAATAATGTAATACAGTTAATCTGCAGTACAGTAGAAAACAGATTAAGTTTGCAGGATTATGTTTTAGTGTGCGTGTGTCCGTATCTTCAAGAACAAGGTGTAAATACATAGTCAAAACCTGTTGTTCTATGAAATATTCATACCTGGCATATAATGTGATGAAAGCACTTAATTCATTACTGAACTGGACTCTGTTTTAATGAAATTCCAGGGAAAAGCTGTGAGAGAGCCTAGAGAAAATGGGAGAAAGGTTTCAACCTCCTTACCCTTTGAACATCCTTTGGCTGTGCTCTCCTGCCATCTCTCCCCCAAAGTGAGAGGCAGGGCTTACCAACAAGGAAATGGGTAACATATTTGTCCAGGTAATACTCAGCAAAATGGATCCAGTGTTTGTGTACCAGAGTGAGCCACACCTTCACATTTTCTTCAAGATTCAGTAAGTCAGAGATGTGAGTCATTTCTAGGATAGGAGCTTATCTTGTCTTTTAGGAGAAGGACGAAGAAGCTGTGTTCCCAGGGGTTTTGGCAACCTCACTTTTGGAAAAAACAAAAACAAAAACAAAAACTACTTGGAAATACTGCAGAAGAGAGCAGCAATAATTACTTATGTGGAAAGACAGGAAGCGCTTGGTTTTTTTAGACTAAAGAACAGTGAAGGAGACCTTAAAAGTTGAAGAAAATAAAAGATGTTGCAAGGGGAAGGGGAAAAAAATGTCTTCCAGTTCACAGTGAACTGGACAGATTAAAGCCTATTTTTCTGTTTCACCTCTATTTAATCTTTGCAATTCTCTCATAGTTACAAAGTGAAATTTTTGTTATGTTCTGGGTACTTGTTTGCTTTCCTTCCTCTTTTTCCTGCTAAAAAATTTCCTGTTTCTATTATTAGTTAATTTTCTCCTCCCTTACTTTGTTACCTGTTCTTCTTTTTTGAACAGTCTTAATTATTTTCTATCAAAGCAAGAAGAGGCTGATTTCTCTTCTTCAGGTCCCTACAACCAATGGAATTTCTCACCTGTGCTAAAGGTTCTTACTCGCACTTCCCCTATCCTGCTCATTGATATTCTTAGGCTTAGACATTGCAACTGACTATTTTCATGTTATTTTAATGGAAGGCTTGAGTAAAAATAATGAAATGTAATAAATTTTTATTAGGGATCTATCTAAAAATGGTTATTTATTTAAAGTGAGAAGTAAATATTATTAAATATGAACTTTTTCTATTTGTTTTCCCTGAAAATTAGCTTCCAGTGTATCAGTATCATATAAATTAAAATTCTCATTATTGGTATACTAATCTTCAGATATTGCTCTGGAGTATTCAAATAATTGAAATGTTTGTCCAGTATTACTGCAGCTGCAAGCAGAAGAATATGGGACTTCATGCTGCTGAGCATGTGGTTTCTGTGGTGGAAAGAAAATCTGAATATAACTGGAGTCGGTGTAATTTCTAGCTCTTGGCAGAGTACGGAATGCATGAGCACAGTGTAGAGGTCAAGAAGAAAGGGTGGAAAGGTAATCTGTAGCTCTGGTGTAGTAGTAACAGCCTTGGTCATTTGAAAAATGTGTTTCTGGGAGCTTGTGTAGAATGTGTTACTCACATTGATTAAATTAATCATGTTACTCACCATGATTAAATTAAATATTTGATGTCAAATACCTTAATGCAGTGAATCGCTGTAGGACCTATGACTCAAATTTTAAATTTTTGCAACTCCCAGGTCTTCATTTATATTACTAAAAGAACTTGGACGCTTAGCTACCTGCCAATTGCCCTTAGGGTTGCAAGGCCCAGCTCTGCCTTCTTTCTGAGAAGAGCTCTGGGTGCGATACAGGAGGCAATTTGAGATACTGTGAGGGCTGAGCTGCTGGTACTCTGTACCTTGGGAAGGCAACTGCCAGTTCCCATTTGGGATATAGCCTTGGACAGAAGGCTGACCACATGAGGTGGTACAGACTATTGAAGAAGAGAAAAGGGTTTGAACGAGACAGTGGGTAATGAGAGGTAGTAGTAGGTGTAGCTTTATAGGAACAGCAGAAGCACAATGACTTAAAGAGTGTAAAATTCTGGTTTCATTGTTGTGTCAATATAATTTAGAATTGCACTTTCTGGTGGTTCATGAGTGGAAAAGACTGAAAAAACTTGGGCCTACAGACTGCTTCTCAGTCCTGAATGTCACTGAATTGGAAACTAGGGAATTATGCTAAGCTTGCACTGATGTTTTTGACTTTCTGGAATTAAATGTAAATATATTCACCAAATGTAAATATAAATATATTCATCGTAAAAAGGAAATATTTGTATGAACTAAGACAGATTTCTGCTGATGTAGAAAAACTGGCTGTAATCCAGCACTACATGAGCTATTTCTTTAGTGGCTTTTTAAAATGAAGGTTAGCTGTTCATAGGTTGATTGGGCAGGAGAGTTAGGATTTTTTTATGGAGAGAATTATTTTTACCTAGACAAATGTAAAATTGTAGAATATACAGAATATGTCTATGATGTATTCAGGAAATAACATAGTGACGTAGTGGAAATATTGGTGAGTGGAAATGAGTCTTCCCAGGAGTTTTTTCTTATGCTTAAGCAGAATACCATTTAAAACATATCTGGATACTATTTAAAACAGTCTCCTGGATGTTTATCGTAGTCTTCAAAAATGCCTTGTTTTATTAAATTTTCAGAATTAATTTCTGCTAGAGAACTATAGCAGAAGAAAAATGAATTCCTTTGAGAAAAGATACACAAAAAGGAAGAAATAATAAGAAAATTCAATAAAATGCATCGTTGTCCCAGCAGCAAGTTTCCTAAAGCTGCTACCTTTCTTACTGCAAATTACTGCAAATTATTGCAAAATGAAAGGGAAGCAGATACCAAATTTCTTAAATACTAATTTGAGTAGATGGCAGCAGTGTTTCATAGCATACTTGATACAATGGTGTTCCAGTTTAGATTTAACATGGCTTTATGGAAATACAAGGATGAACTTTTGGTTCTGAAGAAATTTTAGTATTTTATTACTTTAGTATTTTATTAGTAGCTTTATTAATTTTGTGGCATATGAATTGTAGACATGTTACTTATCCAATAACAGTTTCAAAAGTAAATCAGATAATTATACATATATAATTTACTGAAAGCATTTAGAAGATCTGATGTTTTTATGAAGAACATTTAAGAATTACTTTATATATATAATGAAATCTCACTGTGTTCCCATAGATAGCATATTACTTTTTAAGTGAAATGTAAACAAATAAAATATAAACACTATAAATTTAGCCAATTTGTTAAGCCCAGATATGTTTGGAAGATGTTGCTGTAACTTTCTACATTAATCCTGATTTCAATGATGTTAGGTCTTATTGTGTGTATGCCAAAGTCAGCATATACAATGAATTAGTGATTACAGATTAGTGATTTACAGGGACGCTTGTAGAAATCATAATAAATGTATGATTTCTTGTATGCTGTCAAATTCAAGCACTGTTTCCATTATGAAAGCACTTGATCTTGAAGATGCATGTTTATACTGACAAATGATTTTGCTCCTCTCGCATGCAAGCTCTCAGGAAGAAGCAGAGTGGCTATGGGTGTGTATGTGGGGTGACTATGATTTAGCTGGTGAGAGTAGCTTGTTTGTGAGCTTTTGTTTCTTGCGAGGGACTCTTCTGTTGTAATGACGCTTAAATCCATTAGCATGTCTCTCACCATAAAGACTGAGAAATACAATTAGCAAGTTGTTTACAGCAGAACTGCAACTGCTGTGACTAAAGTGTTATTGATACAGTGAATGAACTTCTGAGAATTGTTTTCCAAAGATTAGTTTAATAAAGGTTTGATATAATGCTATAACTTAGCCTTGATTAGTTCAATGTAAGGTTTGATATTTTTTCACTAATTGCTTCACATAAAATTGACATGGTATTTTGCCTACATTATTCCAGATAGTTGAGCCTGTTCTTACCACTTTTAATCCTAGCAGTTCTATTAGCCTTGGACACTGGAGGCTGCTTGATGCTAAGCACTGTTGAAGTTTCATTTATTTGGATGCCTGAATCTGAAGGAAGGAATGATAATAACTTCCATACTTAAGCTAGAACAATTTTCTGCTAGGAAATGAAGTCAAAAGGATTTAAGTGAAATGTAGTGCATGCAGGAGAAGAAAGAATAAAATTAATGCTGTCTGTTTAATAGCCTAGTGCCAGTCATCTGTTTTTAAATCCTTTGCCAATGCTGATCGTCACAACTCATGCATAAACAGGAGCTGATTTTATCTGGCTCGTGCATTTTGTATGTTCTCCTTGTTGCCCTAGTAACTGGAGTAAGGTTGGCACTAGCATGTGCACTTTCATCTGAAAAAAATAATTATTTATGTCTACTGTACTTAAGGAAGAAAGCTTAGAGACATAGCCAGTAACATAAGCTCAGCTTTTCAAAAGTTGGCCATGAAAAGAATCATCTTAAACCACTCCGCAGTATTGAGAACATGGCTTTTTTCTTTGATAATTTGAAGTTATGATTTCTGTAGTTTGGCCATAATTTTCAGTGTTGCGAGAAAGACATAAAAGCCCGCAAGGGGACTTTGGGATTCTTGGTTTGTGTTCTTAGATATGCAACCAATGGGCTGAGGCTCCATAGGAAAGTTAACTCCCCTGCCTGTCTCCATCTTCCCTCCATAAGTAGGTATAACATTACCTTTTGTAAAATCCCTTAGATGCTGTTCATGAAGAGCATTAAGTAAGAACTGGTACGTGTCTTTATCTTGTATGCAATACATTATTCTTTGAGTATAAATAACTTAAAAAGTGGGAGGCAGGAAACATTACATTAGGCTGAAAACAGCATAAACTTGATTTCCAACATCTCCATGACAAAGAAAGCATGAGTACCCTTTATTTTATTGTTCAGAGGCAAATGGAGACTTCACTTATGATCAGTTTGATCTCTGTATTGAAAGATCACATTAATTTTTGCACACTTTCAAAGGCAAAGGTCTTAAGATTGCAGAATTTATGTAAACCCAAACACAATTTTCATTTTCCTCTCTACGTAGAATCTTATATTTAAGCCTGAGGATGTACACTGCTGTACAGAATTTTTATCTTGTAGAAGCTTGCATAGCTTGGATTATACTTCCTTCCTGTTCTTTCAAAGCCATTACATTTTTGTCAGAAAAAGTTGTATGTTCCTGCAGCATTTAGGCTCTCTGATAACCATCTCTTTACAAAGAGTAGCCATTACTGCATGATGCTGGGAAACCTGTTTTTCAGGTATATTTAATCAGTATTTTATAGTTATCCCTTTACACTTGGCATCTTTTAAGGGTTTAAAAAAAGAATACTCAAATCCTTTTGTTTATCTATCAGTAAGAAACTTACTCAGTAACAGTGTCTTTGCGTTTTCTTGATGTTATGCAAAATCTCTAATAAAAAAGGTAATCAGAATAGCTTCAGAAATATTCAGTCCAAATTCTGCGAAATCTGTCATCAGAACTGTAGTCAGTAAATCTCTTTTTCTATTCTTTTTTTTCCTCTTTTTTGTTGTGTACTGCTTCCAAATGTTGTACAGATGATTCATGCAAACATTTCAGCTTTGAATATTATAGTTTATGTTTTTGATTCAATATCCATGATCTGACATTTTCCTCATCATTGACTGATTGACTGAAGATTTCACACAAGAGACTATAACTTAAATACAGCCTTGTGTTTACACTCCTGATAGCTGTTTATCTTTGAACCTCAATTGACCAAAATTTTGATTACAAATGTTGCCATGTTTCAGTGGCCCTAGTGTAAGAATCATGGGTTAACTTTTCTTGGCAAAGCACAAAATCCTGGCTGGACACAAAGAAGTGACTTCACATCCTTCAAAAATACTCCTGCTTTTCAGCATACAGTGGGAGTGGTCATTCCAGCTGATGACACAAGTTATGAGAAGATTGTGAGCCTCTGCAGCTTTGTGCTGGTGGCTAAGGTGTATGTAACCAGTGTTGGGCACAGGAGCATTACTGGCCAAGTGAATCTGCGACGTACTACCAAGCAAAAGCAGAAACATTCAGCTGATACAAGTACTGTTGGATTTTGAAGAAAAACAAAGCTAATACTCATCTGGGTTTAGGCTGTTCCTCTAACATGAGAAGAAATAATGAAAATTTGGGCTCTGTAAGGACTTTGACTAAGTAATAGTACTATTGGGGTGAATTCCTTAGCTACTTTCCCAGGTGCCCTGGCAGGATAGGTATGCGGACCTGCAAGCAGAACTGAACAATACTGATGGTTAGGACAATAGTTCATTTAGCTTGGAGGTGTCAAAGTTGCCCTGTGCCCTGCTTCAAAACTGCTTCCATAACAGATTAGTCGTGGTCAAAGGAAACTCTCTTCTGAAGGGAACAGAAGGCCCTATATGCAGACAAGCAAGTCTGCTGGCTCCATGGGGCCCAGGATAAAGATGGGAAGAGAGAGCTGTCTGCCCTGGTATGGCCATTTAGGACCTTGGGACAACTGGTTAAGGGATCAGGAGAACAAGTAGTGTCCTCCTCTCTCCTTCCAGGTGCAGTGAAGGATGCAGAAAACAGGAAGAGCCAGCAGATCAATACCTGGCTCTGAGCCTGTTGTCACAGGCAGAATTCTGGGTTTTTTTATCACGGGTCAGTCTATGCAACACCAAGCCTGCAGGTGACGTGTGAGGTACCACTGTCTCACTAGCTCAGGAGTTAGCAGAGCTCATTGGAGGAGCTTTAAAAGAGACTTGAGGGAGGAAAAGGATAAAACAAGGCTTACCAGAGGGGTGTATGTGGGCAGCATGCCAAAGTTTGGGCGACAGTATGCTAGACAGGTCCTTGGTCCTTGGGTTTGCTGTCTTAGGGGATGGAGATCCATGAGGAAGCAAAAGCACAAGGAACCAAAGTACTGCAGGCCTGTCGCTAGTGCTGGGGAAGGTCATGGAGCAGATCATCTTGAGTGACATCATGCAGTGCATACATGGCAAACAGGCAATTGGGCCCAGCCAGCAAGTGTTTATGAAAGGCAGGTCCTGCATGATTACCTTCTGTGACAGGGTGACTCATTTAGTGGATAAGGGAAAGGCTGTGGGTGTTGTCTACCTGGACAGTAGTAAAAGCCATTGACACATTTCCCACAGCATTCTCCTGGAGAAACTGGCTGGTCATGGCATAAATACATGTAGGTGTGCTGCTTAGGGAAGTGGTTTAGTGGAGTTGCCAGTTTGACTTGATGAGCTTAAAGGCCTTCTCAAAGGCAAATGATTCTATGAGACTATGATTCTCTGATTGCACAATAACAGAAGAGGTATTATGGTTTTCAAAAGCATTTGGGAGGAAGATGCTGAACAATTAATGTGGCATGGACAATTGAAATTCTCTTCATACTTACATGGTAACTGACAGAGGCCTATCTCGTAGATATAGGGCAGCACATTAGACAGACAAAATGCATTAAGTTTTGCATTGCTGAACAGCACTTCAGACATAATTTTGTATAATGATAATTCTGAACATTTTTAGGTACTGCCTGATGAACCTTGTAAATTATTAATTTTGGCAAAAAAGGGATTTGAGGACATTGTGGACATTGATAATCCTAAGAGTAAAACATTAGAAAAATTATGTTGATCTTAATTAACAATTTACTGTTGGTCTTTACCAACCAACATTATGTACTTGATCTTCCTATGGCTTGTAATATGGCTTCTTAGGGCTCCTCTTTCCTGAGAAAAAAAGAACTGAAGACATTAGGAATTCTGTGAAGCAAGCCTGTGATTGAAACTCAGTTTTGCTTAAGTCCTTCTGTCAGAGGATCCATTAATTTTCCTATCAGGCATAAAAATTGATGACTTGTGCTGATTTTTTTCTTTTTAGACTAAGATCTGTTCTCTTGATTTTGGCTTCTGAGTGGGTATTTGTTCTCAGCACATTCACATTTCTAAATGGCTCATCAGAGAGTCACTTTAGTTATCTTGTAGTGAAGGCTAAAGGCAAGAGGCAGAGATGGCAATCCTGTTTCATGGTACTTCTGAAGCCAGGTCATGAAAGAAAAAGTATCTGAGAAATCTTTTCTGTTTCAATAGTGATGCACTGGTTTTTCAAGAAATTAAGTTGTATGGGTATATTTATTGTATTGGAATTTTTAAATTAAAAAATAAGTTTAAACAAACACCACTGAAGTTGATCTATAGCCAGAGGTATCATTTGCACCAGCTTGCCTGGGGCCACTGAAGTGACTTTTGTCTGCAGTTCTTACCTTGCCTTGGTATGAGGAATAGTTGTATTTGATAATGTATGTAATTTTTAGTAAGTGTCCAGAACAGTAATGTAGCATTGGCTGGTGTTGCTGTGAGCTTCTCTAGCTCTCCTCTGTTTTCTTGTTAGAGAACATTTTTTTCTCTTTTAGATTGGTACCTTTGGACATCTTTAGCTGGTGCATATATACCTCAAAAGTGAAAAGCAGTCTGAGTTAAAGTGAGGCAGCTGTGTTTAGTCAAAGGTAGGCCTTGACTTTGTTAGGCAGCTGACCACTAAGATCATAGGTGCTGAGGAGCTGACAGCAAGGATTGCAGAGGAAGGATTACAGCACAGACCCTTGTATCCCCTGGGCCTGATTTGGATGTAGGGTGCTGCAACAGCAACATAACTTCTCTAATGTTGTTTGAGAAGTACTGTATAATCTATTAATTAGATCACTGAGAATAAATGATGTTATTAGACAAGGTTTAACCATGAAAGGTTTTATTTCATCCTATTCATCTGAACATGAAAACATTTCTGTGATGAAAATGGTTATGAAGCATACAATCACATTTCAGAATATATTTTGCAAACTTATTTGTTTGCTTTATTTATTTTTAATTGTTCTCTTTTTTTTTGCTGCAGCATTTTCCTCTTCAGGAGGATGACAATCTAAATGCACTTTTGTATCCCAAGGCTGGCATTACCTATGAAATTCTCTCCATCCTCCCTGCTTCTGTTGCCAAAGTACTTTCTGCTGATCCTCCACTTTACCTGGAAGTATGCACAAAGAAACAACAGCTTAGTGAATCTTGCTGTTTCTTGGTCAATCTGTAAAATGTGAGCTTCGTTTCTAGTCCTGTAAAGGATTTTCATTTTTGTTCCCCCAGCAATGATTAGGCAATGGGAAATCACAGGACAATAGAAGTATTCTGTCTCGCTGTTCTGCTTTTCGTCATGAAATGTTTTTAATTAACTCTTTTGTTGTGTCTCAATTAGTGTACATTTTTCAACTTGCCTGGGTGTTCTGTTACAACTCTCTGAAGATACAATAGTAAGACTTCATAATCACCTTACTTGACTTGCTCATTCTTCTATGATAAGACAAATATACCACCATGGATAGTTAAAGATGATGTTGACACCCATATCCAATTAGATTCACTGGGATATTTTCTGAGGACTCTGTCATGGTAACATATCCCCATTACTGGACATTTAGCAATGGACTATGTGCCTTGTGAAGATCACTTGTAGCCAGGATCTTCTTACTCTCAAGGGACAGATCAAGACTGTGAACCTAGGAATTATTTTTAAGGAGATGAAGCCAGTTCCAGCTGAAACAAGCATTTTCCAGCTGAGGACAAGGCATCATTCTCAGCATCCCAATTAGCAGCTGACAGCGTGGAGGACTCATGCTTTCTGGTACAGGAGGGATCACCTGCTGCTCTGTAAGCTTCATGCAGACCTCCCCTATCATGCCAAAATTTTTCAGCTGCTGTGAATTGTCCCAGAAATGTAGTTCAAACTGAGCCCCCACTGGCATTATTTCATGAGTGTAGAAAGAGCATGGCCCTTTAGCATGGCACAATAGTAAAATTAAATTTCTTTCCCAAAAATCTGTCCTTCTCATCTTCCTTACTTACTGATGATGCAGTTATCATGAAGGTCTGTGCTGCTGAAAAACTCCGTACATGAGAGCTCCGTACATGAGAGCTCCGTACATGACCTGATACACAGCAACTGACTTAGAAATACAGTTCTGAAATCACATCTACATATTTGTGATGAATAATATTACCACTGAGTCTAGGTCCTTTTGTCAGTTGTTCTGTGTAAAGGGATCTTGAAATAGCTAAATAGGGTTTAAAATAGCAGAAGAACTGAGATACTCTGAATTTTCTTCTCAATTTCATAATTATTGATATTTGGCTGCTTCTACAATGGAATGGTTCTTACAGTTTGAGGGGAAAAGCCCAAAGACATTATTACTTGATCTTCATTAAGAGACTCTTATTCATGCAGGTACTGAGATGCTGATCATTTAAAAGCAACATTTAAGTATGCTAAAGTTCAGGAGAGTTTGGTAGTTATCAGATCTTAAAAAAATAAAATAAATATACCTAAATATTCTTCATGAAATGGAGATTTCTTGGTAAAAGAATTTCCTTTTAGGTTTAACCAGGTACAATAATTAGGAAAGTAGCATGTTTAACTTAGCCGTCCTACAGTTTTACTTTAATTTTTAAATTTTCTTTAAGAATTATTTTCAACTCATGCTAATCTAGTTCTAATTAATATGTGTTAAATTTGGTTAGCTGCAGGAAGGATACAACGTCATTGGCTTTGGAACAGAACTGTGGAAAAAATAAACACCTGAATAGCAGGTACTTGCAGAGCAGCAGCTTCCAAACCAGTGTAGCTGTGCAGCTGTATAGAAACACATGCTGTATTGTGTGCTGTTCAGCAGATTGCTAAAAATGCAGGGTTTGGACCTGCTGTTAATGCTGTTAATCTCTCTTAATAATGCTGTAATAATCTGCATAAATATTTAGAGTTATATGTACTGTATATGAAGTTAAACCGGTTTTATAATAATATGCATTTGTGAGGATCTGGGCAGTGCTTTAGAAGAAAATTATCCAAAATGATCCATCAGCCTGTTTATTAGATAATTACACATATTTTGCTAGTTAGTGTAGAGTAGTTCATTGGAGTTTTCTGGTAATGCTTGTGTGTTCAGAAAGGGTAAATGTAAGGTGCTAAATCCTTAAAGGTTGAGGTGCACCATGTGACAAATATTGTCTCTGTCCTCCCACAATTGTTTAATTATGAACACTAAGTATTGGAAAGGAGGGTAAAGCTACTTCACTATTCTGTTAACATCTCACTTCTTCTTAGTATAGGAAAAGAGGAAAGTGTAGGCAACTGCAATGAATGTTTCTTTATATGTCTTAAGGGGAAATGACACTGGGGGCTTGTAATTATGCTCCCATGATTGAGTCCTTGACTACAGCTATAGGCTGTAATTCCACTATTTGCAGTACTGGAAAGAAGAGAAGGCAAAGAAAAGAAGAAAATTACTCTTAGGGAGGTGGCAGATAGGTTTGTGGACTATTTTTTTTCTCTCCCTTTCCAGATTTGGGATATTTCTTTAGCTGTGCAAGGTAAGGAAGTGAAAAATCCAGCAGAGAAAATGCCATTTTCCTTGGGGGTGAGAGTGCTTCCATGAGATTTTGAGGGAAAATTCAAGAATCAGGTCATTAACCAGCATGTAAGCAGACCCAAACCCACTGTGCCGACTATCTCTGTATTTTCATATTCTACAGTGTCTGAGTAGGGTGAGGAGAAATACTCAAGAATCCAAAATACTTTCTTGTATTCATAAGATTTGAAATGGTGTGTGTAGATGAAGAAATAGCAATAAATTTCAACATCCACTGCATGTGCATCTTTTCAATGTAGAGTTATGTCACTTGAAACCTCACCTGATAGGCTAAGGCAGAATTCTGGGTATTACTATCCTAAAATTTTGAAGTGAGAGCAGCTCACATGGGTCTAATTGAAAATTTGAAATCCTGTGGGGTTTTTGGGTTATTTTCACTGTTCTCATTTATGCTTCTCAAAGAAGTATTTCTGAAAATCTTAACAATGTTATCATGAAGCAGAACCATGATATGAAATTAATTTGATGATATACCAGTGAATTTTGTTTCCAAGATTTCAGAACTGAAATGCACGGCATATAATTCCGAAATCTCATTTTCATGCCTAATTAGGTATCCTGATTTTCAAAGTTCCTACACTTCTAGCATCTCACTTCAAATCTTGGCAGGAGCATCTGTAAAAATGTAGACGACCCACTCTTCTTTTTAAAAACTTGGCTACCACCAGTTAATTACTTGATTAAAGAAACTCAAACCAAAACACAATCAAAAAACCTTAAAGTTGCAAATAACTGCAGTTTTGAGTCTGTAGCCAACAGGTTTTGAAGCTTAAAATACCAAAGCTTGTAGCAAATAGTAATTTTGAAAGCAAAACCTCTTGTTTCCTATATAACTAAAAAGTTTGAGCAGAACTTTTATAACATAGAAATGTCTTAGAATTATGATGAGATGCCATTGAGCTGAGAACCTAATTCTAAGTAGCTAAAATGTTAAGTGGAGCTGCTATAAATAGAGTGGGTGGGATTCTATTTGGTGTCTCTCCTACACAGCAATGAAGAGGTGCCATAATCTTCTGATGCCTCTAGCTAATCAGGAGTTTGAAGAAAGAGAAGTCAGTAAATAAAAAAAAAAGTGGACGTAAGGGTTTACTTCAGCTATTCATGATCTGCATGCAATCTATATTGAGTAATGAGATATAAGCCCCAAGGGCAAATAGATAAAATGGCCGCCCTTGGCTTGTTTTAATTTGGACATTGTCAGTCTGAGGAATTTTCTGCATCTGGAGTAGAAGAACTGTAAAATGATGGAGACTTTTAAACTGGTAGAAAGTTTTGCAAGAGAATATAATCAAGAGACTTGAGATCCTCTATCACAAGTTTAATAAATCAACAACTGCTCTTTTTATCTGGATCTAAACAAAAGAGAAAACTCAAAGCCATTTGTTTCGAGTAAGAACTTACAAAACTGTACATATTGCTTTTTCAGGGTTTAATTTAGATACTAAGTTTCATAGAATTTCTTCAGTTTTGTTTACATATGTGACATGTATAACTAAAATACCTGAATAAATAATTTGCAAGATCCCCTTAATTTCCATGACAACTACTTTGGGAGTCAAACTTACAGGATCAGTTGTTCTGGCAACACCAAGCAAAATGACAGAGAAAACAATTACTTAAAAAAGATGGGTAGTTTTAAAAAATTTTATAATCAACCATTTGTTTTTAGCTATGACTGTAAAAGCATGTCAGACCAATTGTGCATCTGTTTCCTGACTCTGAGAATGGCCAATAGTAAGTGCTTGGAAAAGAGTGCAAAAGTAGACCAAGAATATGGGGCTTTTCTCCTTGTCAAATTCTTTATGGATTTTTTACATATATTTTTTCTGCTGTTTTTTTTTTGAAATGCAACCATTATGTTCTCACTTAAAGAGAACTTGGAGCTGAGGAGCAAAGGAAGCTTTGGGAGGCTGGCATGGACTAAGAAGAGACTCATAGATGTTCTGAGGGTCTGCTGGAAGAACATGAGGGAATCTGTGAAGCTGATGCTTCAGAAGTGATGCAAAACCTGGCCAGTGGGTCATGGGGGATGGCCAGAGATTGTTGGTGAGGTGGAGAGAGAGACCATGCAAAAGCAAGGAAGTTTAGTCACACAACATTTCCAAAACACATGGGAAATACTGAATTTGGGTGAAAATCTGTTCTCATTGTTGTGTTAGTTTCCTTGTATGGGCTGAAGTGACCAACCTGAGGCCTCATTAAGTCCTGCTCACCCAATTATTTGGCATTATTTAACCTGCATGTTTCACTGGTTACTTAATGGTCTATAAAATGATGACATTGACATTTCCTGCAGATGTTACGTGTTGTATTTTTTTACTTCTGCAACCCAGTTTATTATCAATGTTTATGGCTTCTGAGTTGTTGCAGTTCTACTCTGGTACTGTCTGTAAGAGCTGCACAGGTATATAATACTTTCTGTGACCAGGGAAGTTTTGTTTAGCTTAGGCTTATGAATGTTGTGCTCCACTTTTGCTATTTTGTTGTTAAATATTTGTACTGTGTTTCAGCTGATTCTGTTTCATTAAGCCTCACTAGCCTGTATGCTGCTGCAGTGTCCACTCATGTATGAATTTCCCAGGAGCTGGGAGGGGGGATGGTGTTGGTGGTGCAGCCTCAACTGGTTTTGTGGGAGTGGGGGATTCACCTTTGCAGGAGTCCTCTATGGGCCAGATATGGTCACATGTGGTATTGTGTATTGACTACACTATATGGAAAAATGAACTATACTAAAGATAGCTGGCAAGTAATGCTTTTGTTTCTTGGTTAGGAATGTTGATTATAGCTGCTTAGTGGCAATAGAAATTACTGATTAGTGGGGCTGGAGAATGAAGAGGGGAAAGGAAACAACAAATTTTACAAGGATTCATATGTATAGTTTGTAATACTGAAGAGCACTATGCTTTCCTTGTGTATGTGTGGTGGGAGAGGAGGAGGCAAACAAAATCTGTCATAAAGGTAGCTCTCAAGTACTTTTTCTTTTTGGAAAGGCTAGAAAGAAGTATTCCTGATATCTGTAGCATTCTGTGACAGAGCATGTTTGAAATGCATCCTCTACTCTGGATAACAAAAATATTATGCAACTATATTTTGTTTTCAGTGTTTTTACTTTGCAGGCATCTTTTATGGCCTGACCCTGTGCCAGAAGTGAGAGCCTACAGCATTAAACATCTGACCTAAATACCATTGAAGTTAAACTCCCTGTTCTAGTCTTCTCAGTAGCAAGAGAAGATCTTGTGATCAAGTCCTTGTAGCCCTTGAACTGGTCTAGACCTAAATATGCTTCCCAAAATTTTCTTTAATTTTTTCTGAATTTTGTTTCCTAACACTGACCTTCATTTGCTCTTTTAGTTCAAAACCTGATTTAGTCTGTTTAAGCAATAACAATTGAGGCTCTGGGCAATTTCAGGGGATTAATGACTGATTGAGAGGGTTGATGGCCTGAGGCAGTGGCTCAGGGCTATTAACTTCATCTACAGAAAATGTATCAGGAAATGTTTTAGACTGAAGTTGTTGCTTGGCAGTCTGCAGCTGTGTCTGAATTGAGGGAGGGTCACTCTATGGCAAAAAAATTGCCTATGAAGTCTGACTGGGTTTATTAAAAGATACTGTTACAACGTTGTTTTATAGCAGCTCTAAAAGGCCTGAACTAAAATGAAAGTAAGATAGGAAAGTGGAAAAGCTTGTTTTTCAGTGTGCTGGGTAAAAACAAGGTAATGGACAGTTTCTCTCAAGAAGCCTTTATTACCTTTTTGAAAAAATAATATTGTAGAGATTCAAAAAGCAGGTGATTCCAGTTTCTCCTGTAATTTTAAATATTGTTCTATTCAAAAGTCTTCAAAAATGGACCTCTAAATCAGAGTTGTCTTACAAAAGTATTTGATATCCATGATCTTTTCAAATTATGTTTCCAAGTTCTGAAATATTAGTAGAGAGATATTCAAATGCATGAGAATTAGACACATTGATTATGTGTGTAGGTAGGTCTAATCAATGTATGTGTCATAGGCACTGATTTTTTTTCCTGTAAAACTGCTTGAAGTAAGGTTGTGCACTTACTCCAGTTTACAGATGGTAGTCAGATTGTTTGAATGATCTGCCAGAGGTGAATGAAGTTACCTGCAGAGCACGCAGAATACTCACCCTTGGAGCTTTCCAAATTGTGGCTGGATAAGACCCTGAGCAACCTGCTCTAATGTCAGAAGTGACTCTGCTTTGAACAGAGACTTGGGTGAGATGATTTACAAAAGGATCTTCCAACCTGCATTGTTCCATGATTCTTTGCTTCTATGTGTATGTAACACAGCCAAGACTGGAAATTTAATCCTGCTTGGTCCAACAGGACTTTTAACAAAACACTATATAAATATCATAATAATCTTCCTTAAATCTCTGTCTTCCAGTGGGATATGCGCTTCTACAGTTTTTAGCATATTTTGAAGTCCTTCTCATAGGTGCTTTGCTTCTTTTATAAGCTAAGGAGATATATGCAAAACTAGAATTACTGGTTATGCTGATGCTTTTGCTTCTGGTGGTTCTCATAGTTAATGTTGGCATCTTAGTTTATTTTCAAAATTTATCTTTACTGCAGATTCTCTTTTGGGACAAGTTCCTGTATTTGATAGTTGGTCATGGGAAAAAAAAAGGTTAAATGGCTTTTTCTCAAGTAAATGTTCAAAAGTGTGTTTGGAAATATTTGTGTGCGCAAGCAGTGCAAGCAGTGAGTTTGCAGTGTAGCACAGCTCCTCACAAGAGTGCCATTTCAGGGGTGCTGCTGTATGCTGGCCTCTTTGTGTAGAGCATGGAGACCATTTGCACTCTAACTCCACAGAGCTCTTTTTCTATTCTTAGGCTTCACATTGTTGTTTCCCTCATGTAACATCTTTATTATGCTGGGTTTTCTGTCTGTCAAGCCTGTTACTTTTGATCTGGGATAGGTGTTACAGCTAAGAAATATTTTCAAAAACTGGGCACAAGGATTATATTAAAACTTGACTTGAGCCTGTACATTTTGCTTTGATTTTAATTTTTTGTTCTTCACTTCTCTTTTTGACTATATTTGAAAAGAGACAACAATATTAGGAATAGGCATCTCATATAAAAAAAGCCATAAATATCTATGCCAAGGAATTTTATGCCTGGGTTTTTTAGCTAGTATTGCACCCAGAAAACTTGGGTGAATATAGGTCACAAACCTGTTCATTACTTGTCCAAATCAAAGCTGCAGCTGACAGCTTTTGCCAGGTGTTCAAGAAATATAAAAGTGATAGTTATTATGCATCTTTCCTCCCTTACTAATACTAGTACCTAAACAAATGGAGAAATGTATTACATTAGTATTTTGAGTTTTCTATTCTTTGAATTTGCAGCTTCTCTGAATTTTTTCATTCTTTCAGACTTTGAAATGCATTATCATTTTTTGTGTCATGTTTCTTTATCTTATTGGATAAGAAAAGACTATATATCTAACATCAATTGGAAATGGTTCTCTCCTGACAGCACAAACTTAATTGAAAGAATTATGGATGTTTTACCCTATGTTATTTTGAGAGTCTTAAAACTCCTTAATGATATATATGAGCAGCAAGCAACAGATAGCTGGTCCACATACCATCTGGGTATTTTTTAGAACTAAACCTCTGCATTGAGTTAAAAAAGTGGATACAGAAATCTCTGAGAAGTGATACAAACTTGGTGGATTAGTCTTTATTTCTGAACCAAAAATGCTTTGAGGGTCCTATTAAAGCGGAGAAGATCTTACTAGGTTTTTTCATTATTTTTATAAACTTACTAGTTTATCTTCAATATTTTCCAGCTCAGCCGAATCCTGAAAGATTATATAATGGAAGATGGGGAGCATTCAGTGATTGTGGTCTCTTCCATTCCTTTGTGGGTTTCAGCTGTAGCAGTGTGTGTCACACCAAGCTGTAGGATCTATTTCTACGTGGGATTTACTGAAGAATTGACAAATTGCATATATTTGTAGATTACAACATTATTTTGTGTCATCTCTCCAAACACCATCTGCATGTATTCTAGTGTCAGTGTGGAACACAAAGAAAGCTGATAATATTTAACTAAATTTTACTATAATCAACAAATGGAGATTTTACAGTACCACTGCCTTTGTGTCTGATAAACCTGATCAATCTGCTTTCTGTTCTGACATTCTTTATCCTAAATCTCCTGGATTCGTTCTTTGTTCTCTTCTCAACTTGGTAACTTGAGATTTAATTCCACAGGTCCTTCTGTGAGCACACCAGGACTGGAAGCCCTGACCCTGCTGGGGTGTGGAATGATATCTGTGTTTTGCAGAGATCGTGCTTGGTTTCATTGTGCAGGTGTTGAATGAAGGTATATATATTTTTCTTGAGAGATACTGTTTCCGAGTTTCACCACTTCTCTGACTACTCTCATGAGAATCTCAGCATACGTTGTCATTGTATCTGCATAAGAGCACATAATAATGAGTTTTGACTGTATTGCTTGGAAAGTTTCTTTTTCTGATTTCGTTTATGCCAGGTGATGGCAGTAAAGGACCTTTGCTCTTTCAGCATTTGCTGTGAAGTACAGAAAACCTTCAGACTCCTAGCCCGCCTCCAAGGGAGAGGACTCACTTCTTTCATTCCTGTTGCGTCCTTGCAGCTTGCTATGACATCCATCACAAAATGGAAAAAACAGCATGGTTTGGATTGTAGGCTGTCTAGGGTTTTTTGTCCTTCTTAAGAAATACTAAATGCGGTATCTGTTTTTCACTTTCCTTTCTCCATATTGGCCTTCTCACACTGTATATTGTGGTATAACCTTTCAATGTATTCCATATAGTGCAAGCTGTAATGTTTGGTTCGGGGTTGAAGATATTTAGAACTGCCTCTAGAACTTTAGCATAGATTGCATGTTAAGGGACAGAGAGTGTCCCAATGAAGCTGTTTATCTGGGATTTGTTACTCAGGTAGATGGTAACATAGCAATGTTGTGTCAAAAACATTTTCAAAATGAAAAGCCTTACAGTCAGTCTGGAGTGTACCTGCTGGAAATGGAATAAGTCAGCCATTCACAACTAATGTTTTATTGATGGTCTAAATTAAGGGAGGGGGAAAAGAGGGCCAGACCAGAAAACACAAATTAATTCAGGTTGGCCTTGAAACTTCCTTTCTTGAGCTTGTATTTATTAAGCATAGAACAGGATAGAAAAGTGACTAGCTTACCACTTCTCAAACAAGCCACAGCAATGGCTGTTAATAAGGAATGTGCTTTGCCAGTAGTTTTGATTAGTGCTCTCATGCCATCAGTGGGGGGAGTGAGCTAAATGTTTTGCTTGCAACAAAAAAACCCCATCTGAAACTGTAGCATAAGATCATCAGTGCTGTAATGAGGAGGGTCTCATGTTTTAAATCAGATGGAGAATGAATTGTAGGAATTCATCTAATGCACTCTGGTCACAACAGAGTCAGGCTACTTTTTTTCATGTTTTTCTTCTGAAGAAACATTTCATAAAGTTGCTGTGCAGCCACCAGACACTGGACTAGTCCATTAAGACCTCTCCTTTTTCGTATTAAACTGATGCTATCTATGCTATATCTATGCTAACTGATGTTATCTATGCTTCTAGTAGAAGGTCATATGGGAAGCTGCTACCTTCTTATGCTTGTTTGTGTTAGATCTCATTCAGCTTGTACTGAAAAACTCCAGTTTTTCAGGTTGTCTTTTTTAAATTATTTCTTCCCAGCTTATTCCTGCTTTCCTTTGTATCCTTGTCAACTCTAGCCAGTAGTCAAATTCTGTAGTAAATATCTACTCCTCCAGCCAAGACCATGAGTGGAAATATTAAATAAGACTGTTACCTAAACCAAGCTGCTAGGAACTCCAGTAGCAATGTTTTTCTAGGCTGAAAATTTGCATTTTGACCTAGCTGATTGATGTGACTGACGTAGCCACCTTGACCTTGTGCAGTGAAAAGGCTTAATGTCTTTGTCACAGAACTTCAAAAGAGTTACTGAAAAAAAATCAAAATCTGTTCTTTAACAAGAGATTAATTACTGATGCACACTGGCAGGGAGCAGCAGGGGCACTCTGCTCCCTAGGGGGTGGGAAGATGAGTGTGGTAGTGTGGCCAGCCAAGGACCTGGATCAAGCAAGCAGGGCAGACCAGAGCTCACAGACAAGCTTAAGTAACAGCTTAGACTTCCTGCTGGCTTTGTGGTGATAAGGCAGACAGGAGGTCAGGCTGGGAAGTCAGTCCACAGGCCAGGGTCAGGACCCAGGGGTTGCATGGTAGAGCTGGGAGCTAGTACTCCTCTATGACTGCCACCCAGGGCTGAGATGAAGTGGGCTCTGGGGCCTGTCTCCAGAAAAAAATTTGGCCAGGGCCATTAGGACATCTAAGTGTCAGGTCTCTGATGTACATTTACTTGTTGAGATTGGACTTCCTGATCCTGAAAGTTTGTGTTTTCCAGCCTTACTGATTCCATTATTTCATGATTCTAATTGAAGATGTGAAAAGAAACATATTTGCATAATGTGAGTTTTTCTGTCTGTGGAAAAGTTTCTTAGATAAAATACCTATAGATGAGGAGAGTATTTGGGGCTATAACTTTATATAGCACAAAGTAATTCTTCCTGGTGCAGTCTTTTAATCCCTATATGTTTCCAGAACGAGGAGAGGGAGAATTAAGGAGTTACAAACTGATTTCTTGTTCTATGTACATTGAAGGTTGAAGGGATCTGTTTAAACTGGTTTTTAATTTGCAATATAAGATTTCCTCAGTAGCTAAATGCCCAGGCTGTGTGTATATACACTTACACAAATAAGTTAGGCAGGCCCAGGAATGTTTCTGAGCACTGATACCAAGTAATTGACATGGAGTAGCCTGCACTGCTACTTTTAAATTTTCTTAGAGACAGGAGACCATCAGCCACTAGAAAACTGGAGATATTATAATGGTTCCCATCCTGTGCTAGTGTCTGAACTGTGTCCAGGCCAGGAATAAATTTGAAGATTTCTGGCTAATGCTAGCACTGCCTTTAACAGTTTAGAAGATGAGTGGTTTGGGCTGCTTTATTTTACCGGCATATACAGGCATTTAGTACCTTTCAGCTTTTGAAGGTCACGAACAAGACAGTTACATGTAAACAGAGGAAACAAATCAGCTAGGCAGGAAACTCATGATTGCTTGGGATATCAGCTAAATTCTTGGGAAAATATTTAGTTTCTTCACCTGAAATTTTCAAAGCATATAGTTCTGATATAGGTACAGTGATAAAAGGTGATGGGAAAAGGATGATGTACTGCTGAAATGGCAATTTCATCTACAAACAGACTCTTCTCCAGTTTGTTTTTGCAAAAATGCCCATTAAATAATTGAGTAGTTAATGTATTTTTGCTTTTTCAGTGTTAGTTAAAGCCTCCTGATGTTGAAGAACTGTGTATAGAATTGTACAGATTATGGATTTGGCAGAGTGGTGTAGGTTTTCTATTACAGATACCAACATAAAGCTGGCAATCATTTTCTATTCAGCCTGTAATAATATAGGAAGACAAGTCAAATACTATACTTTGGCATTGTTTGCTTTGAGGTCAGTGAGATGCAAGATCTTCAGCTGCAGGAAGTTATTTGCTCTGGATTAATAGAAGAAGCTGGAAAGCAGACTATCACAAAAGTTCAAGCTTGAATATTTTTATAGTGCCACTTTTCTTTGGCTGGAAGGATCATTGGCCAGTCAAAAGAAACTGCAAATGATTAATGTGCAGAGATTTCAACAAAGCATTTGACATTGTGACACATGGGAAAGCAGTAGTTAGATTAAGATTGGAAACTGTTAAAATGGGAGGAAAAACATGAAAGTTATGTATGGAATAGATTAAGCATAAAGTGTTATACTTACTGGAAAATTATTAAAATAAAAAGAGCTTTCAAGTCAGGTTCCTCTGAGCTTGGGGTTGGGACAGATAATATTTAATAATTTCATAAGTGATTTAATGATTTCATAAGGCACAGAAAGTACACTTTTAAAATGTAATCCTCAATGTATACTTGCAATATTCTGATTGATCCTCAAGAAAGTGTGGAGAGCATGAGGAAAATAAGCTGGACTGTGAACAGAAGGAACTAAAGGATGATGTAATTAAACAGTAAATCTAATGATAAAAAGGACAAGACAAACAATTAAGGATTAACAGTTAGGATTGGTACTAAGACTAACAGTTCTTATTCATGTCCAGGACAGATGGAGTCTAACTGAAATGAGTAAAAAGAAGCATCAATGGTCTTATGGAAAAACAAGATTTGTCTCATAGGATAAGTTAAAAAAGCTTTTCTAGCTTAGCAAAATAAAGAGTGAGAAGTATGATAATCATCACCAAGCTTTTTAGAATGGTAAACATCATGGCTAGAGAAGATAATTTTTTGGTAATGAGGAGCCTTGACATTGGAACAAATAAGTACAAAAGGTGAATAAATATATTTAGGCAAAATATAGATAATCTCAGTAGGAAGAGTAGTAGGTTTTCTGACATACTGACTAACATTCTGGCATCTGAGGGGTTTTATGGTATGTTTTTCTTAACTTGTTTGAAAATAAACCAGTATACTGAGAAGGAGAACAGAATACAGTTGTTTTCAAAATTAGAGATATAGTCTCATTTATATACAACAATGTTACAGAAATATTTGGGAGAGTAAGCAAAACATTTGAATAATTTGAATAATTAATTTCCATTTTAAATGAAATGTTACTGAATAACTAAGTTAGATACAACTACTCTGCAGAAGATGACCTTTCCTTTGCATTTGTTTAATGTATTTTTTTCAGAACTTCTGTGTAGTAGAAATGCCAGCCACTGTTGTATTCCAGACTTTGTGAAACCTCACATAAACCCAGGAATTCATTGTTAATGTAATCAAAATGTTAACAGTCTAATTCTAGAACCATTACTGATCCAAACACTATTATTACATGTAGGCAGACAAATTTAATTATAACAATAATAATATTAAAGCAAAAAAGAGTTAAAATTCACAAGCTCCCTGACACTTCTGGGACATAACTCCAGTGGTTTCCTTCTGGTGTTGGTGAAGGTTCTACGGGGGTTCCTCCCCCTGTGTTGGGAATAACATACTCATGTTGTTGCTTTCTTTTCTGTGGCTCAAGGATCTGTGTGGATCTGTTTCTGTTTATTTGCTAACTCACTTTGATGCTTCTGATTTTTCTTCACAACTGTCATCCTTTCTTGTTCTGCAGGTTCACATTCAGATTTTGTGTCTTTTACATGTCTTGGATTTGACTCCTTGTTTATTTCCTATACCCCCTTTTGTTCAGTTGCACGCCCCGTTTTCTTTTAGTGACCATTGGTAAGTTCATAGCTGCAGTTCTAGACCTGTTCCCTCTTTTATTTTATCATGTCTGTACTCCTTTCTGCTTCACCATTTTTCTTCACTTCTCAACCCTCTGCTGTTGCACCAGGTCTGTGTTTTTCTGTATTATTATGTTATCCATAAATGTATCATTCTAGATGGAACTCCTTGTTATTTCTATCTGTATAAAACTATGATTGTACTGTAGAAGATAACACAGATAAAAAATTAGCCCTAGAACCTGAGCACTTAGGAAAAAATGCTGTTAGTGATTATAAAGTAAAAAGAGGTTGCAGGGAGGTCAAGAAAAGGTTAAATAGACAAAGCTGGACAAGGCTCAGTCCTGATGCTTTGCAAATTCAGTATGCAAAATACAGTCCATTTTTACAGGCCAACACAGTTACCCATCCCATCTTCATCCTGAACATGGAAATTCGTGTTATAACAAGGTCTTTACACAGTTATTATCTTAAGAAGCAGGGTGTGGGGGAGGCAGACATTGAACTTTTTTTTGCTGTAGGGAAGCAGTATGTTAATTTTCCATCATTTTTGTCACTTGTACAATATAATCCCTAGGTCCTGTGGACACCTTTATGAGATCTATTGTTTCAGTCTGTCCTTGCTATCCTACTGAGATTGTTGTAACCTCTCAAACTCGGTAGCACACTTAGGCAACATTCTTTTATTGCATGTATTCTAAATTTGACTCTTGTTCTGAGGGGAATGGAGTGCAACTGCCAACAGTCACTTTATTTGTCACCTTTAACAACCATCAGGAAAATAGAACTGTGTCTGTATATGATGAGCTAGAAGGTACTTAGTCACTCTTAGGCTATTCATTGCTAAGTCCACAAAGACCAAAATTGTATAGTTCTTCTAAATGATAGAGACATCTAATGCAATAACTCAGAATGTATTAACTGACTAAATGCATGCCATTATTTTTCTGTGTTAATTTGGCCTTAGACAAGAAGTAATCAAAGGCAGAGCAAAACATCATATTATAGATGTGATAGAACATGTTTGGAGATGCTTCAGAGCTTCATGATCCATTTTTTTCTGCTAGTATTTTGCTAATTCTTCTGAGTATTCCTGGCGAAAATGTGTCATAGAGATACAATACCCTGAATAGTAGATACCTACAATGGTAGACTGAAACCACTGTGTCTGGCAAGTTCATTTCTGTAGTATGGCAAATTCCCTCAGAAATTTAGGATAACTCTCACCATAATGCTAGTGATCAGATTACTATAACCTGAACAATTACAGACTATCATACTACTTTATCTTCCTGCTCACCAAGATTTTTTAATTGGCTGTGTCAGCTATTACATTCAAAGAATGAAATTTCTGCATTCTGTGAACAGTTTACAGAGGCTTTTTATTAAATGCTTAGTTAAAAATTTCTTGTATTCTGTGTCAAACCCCAAAGAAGGGAAATGCTAACAATATGGTAGAGAACCCTTTTGGACTATAATATTTTGTTTAAAACACTTACTTTTTCTGTGTCAGGAATCACTATATTTTGATCCAAGGCAACCCTTGTTTCAACTATGTATATATGAAATAAAAATGAAAACAGCAACTGAGATCTACAGTTTTGTAGAGTCTGATTGAGTGAAGACTCTACAAGGGTTTTGTCTCAGTGCACCTCAATATAAGGCCTGTTTTTCACAGGATTGCAAAACTTGTACAGTTCTTCCTGTTTTTAGAATTTTGGCTGTGATCTAAACTCTGGATTTAACTACACAAATACATCAGCTGCAACTTTCCATTCTTCTTATCTACCCAGATGTTGTTACTAATGAATACTTCTTTAAATAGATCATCTGTCCTAGATCAAATTCCTCCTTGTGTGTTGCAGTGAAATGGTGCAGTACTCAGGGATGATAAAAGTAGCTGAACCCAAAGTTTACAGATGAATATATATTTTAAAAATGAATGTGTGAATGAAAAAAATAAAAAACAAAACCGACAAAAGCCAAACCACAAAAAAACTCCAAAGAGGAGTTGGTGTGTATATCTGAGTGTGAATTCTCTCATCAAGGATAGTTTTGAAAACACTTTTGTACTCCAAAATCAGAAAACTGAATCAGACCCATCAAGTTGCTGCCCATGGCAGTAATCTCTAGTTTCAGTTAGTTCAGCTACAGAGTTTATTAAGCCTGTGTGGAAGAGCTCCCCAGCAGTGTGTAGGCATAACTGTACAATCCAGCTTTCTCTAAAAGTACATTGGGTATTTTTAGAATGGGTCCTTTTCTTCTGTGAACCACCTGTGCTCAGATATACAGCCTGGTTTGAACAGCTGGTCCTAAATCTCCTGCAGTTGCAATCTCTTTTGTTTCCTCCTCATGGCTTGAACTGAAGTTGTAGTTCCTTTTTCTGTTTCTTATCAAAGGTTTCTACTAGGAGTTGACACTAAGGGAAAACAGTTTTTGACCTGCAGATTGGTACAATATGTTGATCTGCCATGAGTCCTGCTTCATGTGCTGGTTCCTACTTCACAGTGATGTGGTCCTTCCCCAGCAATTCAGCCACCAGCTCAGCTTACACTTCACAGCTTCCATACTTGCAGGTTGTAAAGTCACTGCTTGACAAGATGGTCTTTAGGTGAGGCTGAGCTCTGGAAACATCCTGGCTATATCAGTATGGAGCCAGGAAAGCTGCTTGTTATTTATATTATTTGTATTAGTATAAATGCAATTTCCTGTAAGTTTCCTCAGTGAAAGGGTGCACAAATTTAAGCCTGTGTGAACTAGGAAAAACCCAGCACTGCTAAAATGAGGGTTTGGTTCTAACACATTATATTTTAGGTGAGAAAAGAAATAATCCACTATTGAGTAAGCTGGGGAAAGAAGAGAGTTAAGAGTTTGAGTCACTTGAGTGTTGTGGTATTTAAGCAGATGTCTGCTATTCACTATATTCACTATATATATTTTTTTTAGGAAAAAATTTCTTCTCTAATTTATAAAACAATCATGTTTTTAAGTTACAATAAATGACACTGGAGGTGTTTCTTTGCACCTAGCAGAAACATTACTAGTGTATGGAGACCAGTGCAAAAACTTAATTTGCCTCTGTAGCCAGACACCATTTTTCTTTGTAGGCAGAAGATGCAAGCACTGGTTTTAAGGAAGCAGCAGTGATGTGCATGCAGCAGTCAACACAAAAATCCCTTCTAACTGCATGAGACAGACACTGCTATTTATATGATGCAGAAAGGTTTTACTTCTCTCTTTTTTTTTTTTTTTAATAAATGTAGTTGCTATAGAGATATCTGAAACTCATCACTGTCTCTAGCTACATTCTGTGACCTATTATTCCTGAGGAATAGTCCCCAAAGCATCATAGCAATTGGTTACAATTTTCCTCTTCCTAAAAATTGCCCATTCCCTCTGCATGAATTGCTCAAATAAAGGGGTTGTCTGCAGATGATCTAAGCATAGTTGTAAGAAGTTATTTTGCCACTAGCAAAACTGTTGCTGTATGAAGAGAAACCATATATCTGAGAAGCTATTTTTCTGCCTTTGTTCTGACTCTCTGGCAGCCAGGAGACTCTATTCACTGATGCAGCTTCTGATCTCTAAATGCTCAACTTGTTCTGCAGTGACATGGGGAAAGGCACAGTGCTTATTCCAAAGTGAGGAGAGGGATCCTGTTCCCAGGTATGGTATTCTCATTCATTGTTGTAAAAGGATATTAACATATGCAAAATAGCCCTTAATGGGGACAATGCTGGCAAATGTGCTGCAGGTCATAAAATGAAAAAAAAGCACTACATCAGCTGGTCACTGCTAAAAGAACTTACAGGAGTTGAACTCATGCACTACATAACGTGTTTATAAAAGTGATTAGTGACACGTTAAAACTACTGTACAACAGAAAACACTGGCTATTGAGGAGAAGAATGAGAGGTGTCTGGGAGGAAAATTGTCTGATATACAACTGCTGGAATTAATCTGCTTTTCAAGTTCTCGTAGCTTGAGAAAATTTTATGATGCTGACTCTCAAACAACCTTGCATTGCACATCTGTGATTCTTACAGAAGAATTTACAACAGGACCTAGGGCAGCTGGGATGGATCTATCTCCACACAGAGAAATGAAGCCCCATTCATCTGATTCACCTTAAACTCAAAGCCCTTTTTATACCAGTTTGTATTGAGGACTCTTCTGTAAAGGCTTCCAATATGGTACAATGGCACATTTCATGTCACTAACCCACCTGAATGGACACTGTGTGATATCACTTTAATTTGTGGTTGCACAAAAGAATGCCATTTTTAAGAATAAAGCAACCAGCACAAGTAAAATTTGTTATGCAGTTATAAAAGAGATGTAAAAGGTAGAGAATGCAGGCAATGTAGGCAAAACTAGTGTAGGCAAATACAGGGAAGAAAACAACAAATACTGATGACAAACTTCTGGCAGGCTGCTGTAGTTTATGACATATAAATACAAATATATAGAAATTAATTTCTATTTCACTTGCCTATCAGTTCTGTTAGCTGCTATTTCACTGTTTGTGTTATGGCTCTGCTACAATGTACAGGGTATTCAAGGAGAGTGTAATATTATATTGTGCTGTTTTCAGTGTTTTATAACACTAATATACTGAGTAAAAAAGTGAACTTAGAGAATCTCCATTTTTCAATTCTGAATCTTCAGAATTCCATAGCTAATTGTATATGCTGCCAACAAATCCCACTAATGTTCCTCATACCTTTGTTTTAAAAATAGGCATCTGTTTTTTAAAAAGTTATAAGATTACTTTTGAGTCTATGTTGGCACATATGTATAGATATTTCTGTGAGTTCAAGGTTAATTGGTGGGGGGGGAATCTTCAGTTTCATATCAAGTATTAACCTGACTTAATGAAGCTGCTCTTTCTAGCTCAGCTCTGCCAGGTACATGGACTCTAGACTGAAAACATGGCCAGAGCAAATGGATGCTCCATTATCAGCACCATTCCTTCACTTCAAAATACTGGATTGTGACAGTATCCTGCATACTGTCTAAATTTCATATTTGATTGTGAGTGCAATGAAACTACCACCAATAGAAAAACCAAACCAAAGGTGTCTAAATTTTATACCTGTGCTTTATTATATTGTTGTACTTCAATTTGTCAAAAATCCTTACCCAAGAAGTGTATGCTGTTTGTATACAGTCTGAACTTGGGTTTGTCACTTGCAAATAGCTGTGTTTTCTTTTACAGACTCAGAACATAATTGTGCTAATTCAAGAGCGTGTGCAACACAAATCAAAAACCTGGATAGTGTTAATTTCCAGGCCGGGTTCAGGCCATCTCAAGTGTTCCAGAGAAGGTTAAAAGCGGCAGGTGAAGCTATTACGATGCATAAGGAGGTGGCAGCAGGAATAATGATCTTAGCTGACTCCCAGGTGGTTATGTCTGCTGAAATACGTTAAAGGGGTGGGGAGGAGAGTAGGGTATTGGATGTATTATTTTTAAGTTATGTTTACCTGAGCGAAGAAAACAAAGTCTATCATACTTTTGTGCCTGCTTTAGGAGAAAATAGGGGTAGTAGTTTATATTTGTTGATGGTTGGTTTAGGTGTATGATGGTGCCTGTGATTTAAAGGACGGTAAGTAAGGATTTAAATTTTATTTCACTGTCTACATTCTGCTGCAGATGTTTCTCCCCACTGTATATCCTTCTCTTGTTTTAGGCTTCACTTTGAGCTTTGTAACACCCTCCCATGTCTGTAAACTGATAACTCAGGTTAAGTTGCTGAGAGTTTTTCTTATGTGTCCATTCAATTTGGTAAGTGGCTCAAATTCGTCAGCCAAATACTGATTTAGGAAACATTTCCCTGTGTCTGCTTTATGGGTTTAGTTGCCTGTCTGTTTGTGTTTGCCATCAAAAATCACATAAAGCATAAGAAGGCTTGGTGGGTTTTGTTGTGAGGTTCTAAGGAAATAAGCCCTGAATAAGATGAAATAGAAGGCATTGTTTTTTATTATAGAGTGGAGATATTCATTCAGGAAAAAGTAACCTCTAAACTGATGAGGAGCAATGTCTTGGCACTCTGCTGAGGGTAAGTCGCAGCATGTTGATGCAGCGCGGCGGGAGCAGATTGGAGAATCTGACTGCAATCTCCTTTCATTTACTGTCATGCTGGGTGAATAGGGTAAAACACCAATTGCTTATATGACTAAGGAATATTGAGAAAGTACTGAATGAATATTACCTGTCTTCCTTAGCAATTTAGCTGCTGGAAATTATTGCAAGCTCGTATCATAAGATCAGTCAGAATGAAGAACTGTCGCTGGAGAACGTCTGTGTTTAAAGGATCAAGCAATGCTATCATGAAGATTTTTTAATTCTTGTGCCACATATATTTATGTGTGAGTAACCATGAATAGTAATAACATAACAGATGTTATTTATTTTTTAAAAAGCTAAGGAATTGGCCTATATGTGGGACTTTTCAGTGAAGAGGTGATATACTCATAAAAAACCAGAGGGTGGTATGCTGCTGGCATATCTGAAAGGATAGCGAAGTCAGCATACTGCTTTAATGTCTGGAAGAGTTCCAGGTTTAATGAGCATTTAAGCTCCTTTCTGCTGTGGGAATACCATAATGAATACCGACAAGCCTGTGTTGCAGGTTGGCTGACACAGCTGTCCTCGGAATTCAAGGGCTTTCATAGTTGCCCATCCCTGAGTTCTTCAGTTTTTGAGTAACCTCCTGGCCCCAGACTCAGTATCCTTCCTGACAATGAAAGCAAGTCAAAGACTTGGAAAATTGCTTTCTCACCACTTCTGGAAGTGATAAAGAGTGGTGTCATCTTAAAAACAAAAACCCCTCCTGCATTTCAGTGTGCTGTGCATAAATGTCGATCTTTGTTATGTATTGTTCTGTACATGTGCATTTGGGGAGGAGAGTGATGGAAGTTCAGAATGCTGCCATTGCTGAATAACTCTGAATTCAACTTTTACTGAGCATAACTTTGAACACAAGTGAAAGAAACCAAGTGTGTTGCACAACACCGCTCTTTGTCCTTATACTGACAGTAAGTAGGGTTGTTTTAGAGAAGTATAAAAGAGAAATAGCCAGGGTAGCTATCAGATGAACTGTGATGTTCTTTTGCTATGTCTGTATATTCTGTTAGGTAGTGAAGGCTCAGTCTTCTTAAATGCTCATGATCCATCAGAAAAGAATTTGTTATTCTACGAAGATGAGTGCAGGGAGAAAAGTATCAACTATAGGGAAATATAGAGGAAAAATGCAAATTTTTATTTTAATTGGAGAGAGTACACCATGTAAGTCTGTGATTATCTAGGTGTGTGATAGTGCATTTTTTTGTTAATCAGCCCTTTCATGGGCGTTTGGCCCAAGTCTTTATTTTGTCAATGGTTTCCCCTGGGTGATGGATGTTTTTTATTATGCTGTTATATCTACCTCGTTGATTTCCCTACCCTCCCAAAAGCACCCTTAACTATCTAGGCCAGTTCCTTTTGTGTCACTTGTAGACTACGCCCTGGTGATTGGGAAATTCCAGGAAGATTGTTAAATACTCTATAGATTTCGATTCTCCTTCTCCTTTTATTCATTAGATTGTATTTCAGGTATCCCCTTACCTTTTGAGTCACTCCCCCCGATGTTCCCAATTGGTTCCAAATCTGTACCTTCCTTTTCCCCACCCCACTTTATAAAGTAATCTAAAGCCTGGGAAATTCACTTTTGCCTTGACCACCTGGGTGGAATAAAGCATCTCCTACCCCTGCAGAAGTACGGCTTTCATTTTACTTGTCATCACCACGTGTTTGCCTGAGGTTCGGACCTACCAGGAAAGATAGAAAGATTGTATCACTGTAAGCGAGGTTGGTACCAAAAGCTAGCAAGAGGTAAACCGCACCCCGCAACATAGGTGTGGGGTTTTTATATATTTAAGACAAGTTGCTCAAAATCTCCCCTTCAGCAAGAGGTACCTCACTGTGTACCAAACATGACAATCACTGCAAAGAAAGAGCTCTTAGAGACACTCAAGATAATGAAACAGGAGGCAGTCCTAAGGCCTTGCAGTATGGTTCTTCTCTCATTCATGCCTTCCATAATGTCCTGTACACCTTCTATTTTCAGAGCGCAAACTGAAAGTCTCTTGAAGATGACATAATTTGGTTCAGACCAAGTTTTAGAAAGAATTTGAAGCAAAATCTATATTAATATTATGCATATTACTAACTCTGCCACAGCAAATGAGTAGTAAAATGTACCTCCTAAAAGGTGGATCTGATTTTTAAGTAGCATCTTTGGCAGGTGAGACATCTACGGGGGTTACAAGGATAGCATCTGTAGCACTCAAAGTACACTTCTGGAACACTGGGTCACCTTAAAAAACAGTGATGGTAGCATGGTTTGATTGTACGACACTCAGAGCATACAAGCTTCCTATGTAACTTGGAACTGCATTTGCTAAGGACAGGAATGATTCTTGAGTGTTTTAGTGTTTTGAGTATTGAGCAGTTGGTGTTCTCTTTTGGTTTGATTTTTTTTTTTTCTTTAGGCAGTTGATGTGAAAGGCTACACTGAAATCAGGGCCCTAAATGTTGAATCCACCTTTTTTGTGTGTGAGTTGCTAGACTTTTATTCAAATCATGCTTGGTGTAGGCTGGAAAGAGCTTTGGAACTGTCTAATTTGATCCCTGATCAACTTGCTTATTTTTATTTTGCAGTGAGAAAGGGTATGTAGCTTTTTGATCTGGTTCAAAATATTTCAGATAAAATGTACTTTGCTCCAGACAGATTCAGTAAGTAGTGTGACTAATTCATTAACAATACCTCCATTTCAGATTTGCTTTTAACTTTCACTCCCACCAGATGACAAAAGAAATTAGCAGTGTGAGAGATTAATCTCTGGGCTTTGTGCTAGGAACTCTCTTGTCCCCAGTCTTCCTGACTGTGTGTATTTGTAGTTTGATCTGGACTGGCTTTCATGTCCCCTTCACTCCTGTTAGTGATGCCATTTCTCTCACGAGAGCAATAATCCTGACAGGAGAATTCAGTTCGTGAATTTTTCTCGAATCTGAAACCTAAAGAGTTAAACTCAGGTTGAGTAGCCCTGTGCTTCTCCTTCAAGCACTTTGAGGTTTGCTGATCGAAAACACTTTTCAAATTGAGCTAAATTAGTATACTACAAATTTGGGATGCTCAATTTAGCATTACTGTGAAAAATCCATTTGGGATAATAGACTTTACCCCAGGGATTTAGAAGAGCCACAAGGAAAAAAAGTTCAGTCTTGGATTGCTAATTAAAAATCAGTAGCATTGGGAAATGTTTCATGCTTCAGTCTAATTTTTGACAAGTATGAATCACAGAATATCCTGAGCTGGAAGTGGCTCGGAAGGATCCTGACCCTGCACAGAACCGTCCCAAGAGTCATACCACGTGCCTGAGAGCCTTGTCCAAACACTTCTTGAACCCCGTCAGGCTTGGTGCTGTAATTACTTCTCTGGGTAGCCCAGCCACCCTCTGGGTGAAGAACCTTGTCCTAATATCCAACCTCAACCTGCCCTGACACAGCTTCAGGCCATTCCCTTTGGTCCTGTCACTGGTCACCACAGAGAAAAGATCAGTGCCTGTCCATCTGTCTTCTTTTTGTAACAAAATTGTAACTGCGATGAGATCTTCCCTCTGTCTCCTCAAGGCTGAATGGACCAAGTTATCTCAGATGCTTCTCATATGGCTTCCCCTCAAGGCCCTTCACTATCTTTGTTGCCCTCCTCTTGAGTCTCTCTAACAGCTTGATGTCTTTATAGTGTGGCACTCAAAACTGAACATGGGACTCAAAGTGAGGCCTCCCCACTGCAGACCAGAGTGGGACAATCCCTCCCTTGCCCAGCTGGTGATGCTGTGCCTGATGCACGCCAGGACATGGTTGGCCCTCCTGGCTGCCAGGGCACTGCTAAATCGTAATCAACTTGTCATTGACTGGGACCCTCAGCTCTCTTTCTGCCGTGCTGCTCTCTAATCTCTTGCATCCTAGGCTCTACGTGTGTGATAGCTTCTATAGATAATTTAATGCAGAGATACTCACAAAGGCTAAGGAGGTCTATTACGGTGTCTGTTCTGCTACATCAGTCTTCTTGTGACTTTGGGTCTTGCCTTTCTTTATAGAGGACCTAAGCTGAAAAACGGAATAAGTTGCAGGGCATTTACTCCTTGCACAAGGCTGTTGGTCTCCAGAAGGGCTGTTAGGTTTACAGATCACTGGTGTTTAGAAAAAGGACTATATTAGCAATTTAACAATATAGAGTGCAGCTAGAAGATGTTGAAATACTAATGCCAGAAGAAAAAGTTGAGTCTTTGCAGTAATGTGTACAGTCTTGAAATTGCAGTCAAAACTGTTTTTCATCCATAATTTCTGAAGGCATCTTAGGACCCAGAATTTTTTTATTTTATTTTAGCAAAATTGAGCCTATCTAGGCATGACATTGCTCTTTGTTAATATGCAGAATGGTTAAATAAAACAAAAAGAGAGAAGGAAGTAGGCAATGAAAACAGCTTTTGTATAAGGAGACAATGAAATCAAGCTACAATTTAGGATAGAATCTAGTTGTAATAGGAAATTATTTTTGTCATACCTTGATGGGAGTGGGAGAAAAAGAAGTTTCAACTTTTTTTTTTTTTTTCCACAAGAGCCTTCATAAATCTAGAGAATTTATTATAATTGACTTTTGCAGCACAGAAATTATGTTCCTGATCTAGAAGGCCTTTCTTAGTCTTCATTAGCAGAAACTGTCTTGCAGTTATATGATCTACTTGGTTTTACCTTTACAGGAAAATAACATAATACTGTTTAAGGGAATATTTATAAATTCTTGTGTAACAAATGATACATATATCCATTTGTGTAAATAAGCCTGCTTCCATCCAGTATGGGGAACATGAAAATAATTTTATTATCTTCTGTGCCAGAAAGAGTATTCTGAATTATAAATATATATAGTAATTATGCTGTTGATAGCTGTAGCATAGTTTTTCTGCTATATGATTGATTTTAGTCACAAAATGTAACTTTTAACTAATCATCATAGACAACGAGGCCAAGTAAAATACTGATGGAAGAAAAGTATGATGGCAAAAATTGCAAAGTCTTTTGCCCTCCACTGCCCCCCCCCAAGACTGTGTGCATCTTCCTAGAGTCTTCTTCATAGGAAAGAATGTATTGTATAATGCAGGTGTTGTAAATCCCGTTAATTTTTCACTGAAGTTGCACCCTCCCTCCCCTGCAGGGAATATTATTAATTCTGAGTATAGTGCAGATTGGCACCAGTGTAATTATGCAGAAAATCTTCTTGTCATCACTTTGAATGCTAGTTAAGCTGCTGCTTCTGTTTTCCCTGCTATTGGAGACTGCAGTCTAGTGAGTTCCTACTGAGCACACAGGAACACAGTCTGGAGTTTGTGTACACTTCAGTATAGAAAAATGAAGATTGTTGTTGGAGGGGGGAGTAAAAGAGGGATCGTTGTGACTCTAGACGCTGTTTTCTGGACTGGATCTTTGAGGTTGCATTCTGTATCTGAAATGCAAAACAATTCTGTATCTGAAATGTAAAACAATTTATGGAGAGTTTCAGATGCCTTTGTGAAGAAAGTTTTTGGAGTAAGCTGAAGCAGGAAAGTGCTTCTATGGCCTTACTAATGAGGAAAAATAGTTAAAAGATGTATATGTTAATTTTAGTGTAGTACAGAGCATGAAGAAAAATCTTAAAAACATCACCTTCTAAACAAAGAATGCTTTCTAATACATCTAAAGCACTTTAATAAAAGCAATATTACTTTTATTAAATATGCTCAAGTTTATGAAGTCTGTTCTGAACTAAACTCTGACCTACACATATATTCCTGCAAACTTGCTAGTTGTGCACTTTTGCCAGGCTCATATTGCATTCAGCCCAATGTAAAGCTAATGACTGAATATTGATTTTTCTGGGAGAGCTGCATTCCCTACACTTCAATTTGGATTCTATGAAAATTGAACTCCTGTTTGGATGCAAGTGCTCTCAGCAGAAAACCCATTTTATATAAAGAAGAGTAAGTCTTATAGAGAGCTATTAAAACACAAATAGAATATATCTTTTTGGAGAGAATTTCATATATTGATATGTTTCAGAGTTTTCAGTGTAACCAGATCCCAAACACTGGTTGCTATTGTCTATATTCTGTCCACCTCTTGCTTTTCTGGTGTGCATGATCCAATGGCAGCAGTGATTCTTCAAGTCTTGATGCCCAGAATGTGTCAGCACTGACCAAAAGTAACATCGGTTAAAAATTCTGAGTGTTGAATTGAAGATAAAGGCTCAGCTCTTTCTCAGAGTTTTCATCTTCCCTGAAGCCAAAGGCCTCTATTGATTTTAAAATCAACTCAAGGCTCTACATATATTTTTCTGTTTTTAAAATGTGCTACATAGCCAACATATAAAAGCTAATGAGGAAAGTATTGCAAAAAAGCAAAATTATCTTTTGGAGATGCAGTGAAGAATACAATGTAAATTGTTGTGATGGCATCTTTTTTGCCTCCACTGTGCTTTCAGGGAGAAATCTCCTTTTCTAGTGAAGAAAAGACAAAAAGCCTTATTTATACTACATGCATGCCTATTTTTTCGTGGCACATTGCTTTTTAACAGACTTCAATATGTTTTCTGTAAATTACTCTTTGAAAGGCAAGCTCTGTAATACTTTAAATACATGAGAATATACTTTATTCAAAGTAACACACTTCTGTTTCCCTTATGTTTTATAACGATCATTTTAGGGTATTGATTGCATGCTTTTGGATTTGTTTTATATCAATCATTGTATCAGTTGTGTTCTTGATGATAAAATCCAAAGCACCAGGCTAGTTAAGGTTTTACTCATGTTGCTCAAGTCTGTTGTAATTAATTTTGAGGGAAAGAAATGGGAGGTATGTTGATCATAATCTTGGGATTGTAGAGATCTCTAATGGTCCTCTCCCCAGAAAGAATTTCATTTGGAAATTTGATTTAGGTCTTGACCAGGGTTACAGTGCTCACAGCTATCTGCTGTGTGGGGCGAGCAGCCATGAGGCCCTCAGGGTCTGGGGGTGTCTGCATGCCCTCACTCTGAAGAAAGGCTGGTGCAGCAGGAGGTGTGCACGCAGTAGCCTTTGCCAAGGCTGGAATTCCTGTGCTGGTCAGCCCTGAAGCCTGAGGGGTGGGAGTGCGTGGAGGCTGAGATGACTGGAGAAGCCCAAGGTGGTCAGTAAACTCTTGGGTATGTCCAAGAGGTTTAGAAGGCTTGGCAGCCCCCACAGACTTCTCCAAAGAGCTACTCCCCAGGCAGATGGTGCCTGACTGGTCTTGCTCTTCCTTCCCAGGTGCAGGGCCTTGCATTTGCCCTGGTTGAACTTCATCCTCCCTTAGTACTCTTCCCCAAGTTTCCCTGGGGCCTTCCAGGTTGCCGCTCTGCCCAGGGCCTTGTCTGCTACCTTTTGGAGGACATGTGCATTATGACCACTGGTTAGGGTAGAGCTGAATTGGTATAAATATAATTGTGAATTAAATTTATTCCTCTGTGTGTGTGTGTACATCTATTTTTTTTATTTTCACAAGCTTTTACTTCAAATACATTTTTGTGTTTTGTCATAGCCATTGTGAAAGGAGTCTGGGATTTTGTTTTTTGTGTTGTTTTGGTGTTCTTTTTGAGAAGAGGAGCACTGTTACCTAAGTGACAGCAGTTAGAAGCTGGGTGCTGATGCCTAACTAGTACAGGCTGTTACTGCTTCAGGGAGCAGTTCTCCTGGGTGATACGCCAGTAGGTGGAAAAGGCATAGCATGGGCAGGCTAGAGTGCTATGCAAGTGTTACTTGGATGTTCAGTGGTGTTTGATATGCATCTCTTGGGGTAAATGTTATGAAGTAAACAAGAAAAGGTCTGCTGGACTCCAGCCTTAGTGGTATATTAGCAGGAAATACTAATGAGCCTTTTAATTCTGTTCTCAATATAATGTTTGCTTTTTCTAATAGATACTATCCTACCTACCTCTGCCCATAGGATGATGTAGCTCTTTGCAATGATAACAATAACATTATATTATGAGAAATAGATCTGTAGAGCTGGCATGTTTTATAGAACCATTTTTATTGATAATGTTAGTATTCAAAATCCTCGTGTGAGTTGATCATTAAAGCTCATTTAAAAACCATCAGAGGGTTGCTTATAGCTCAAATACAGTGCAAGGAATTTAAATCTTAATTATGTGCAGAGAGATATATAAAATAGAATTTGTAGTCACAATGCATTTCTTGATTGTGAATCCATAATATATTATTGTTTCTTCAGGGAGTTGAAGAGATGCCATTAATGTAAAAGGTGAAAGTGTTCATTAAATCAGTGGTGCAGCACCAGGCTCTTAATTTGATAAAATGAGACATAGAACTGGGTAACTGCTACACTTCTGGCTTTTTTAACACTCGGTTGGTTGTGGTGGTGATATTTTGATAGTGAGTTCAGTATTTTGATAAGGTGCAAAACTTGATCCTTTAAAGCATATTCCGTGCTTTAAGTGCTATATGAAAGTGATAAATAGCACTCAATTAATCCATAGCTAAAGTGTAGATTTTACTATAGTTGATGGTTGAGAGTTTTTTGGGCCTTCTCAGTGTTCAAGGTTAAATATTAAAAAGGCAGTTACTAAAGTTTGATAATATTCCTGTTGTTTTACAATATATGATTGGATTTCTAAAATTACTGATTTGATTCCATCTATTCTATATAGTTGGTGTATATGAACCATACACTTTTTGACATTGTTGTTTTTTAAGTTTAGCTGAAATTTTTAGCAACCCTTTTAGAAGGTGGAAGAGTACATTTAAGTAACCTGAAGCAGTGTGAAAGTTTGTTTCTGCTTAGCTGGTTCATTTTAAGTCCATAATAATTGAAATATTTGAAATATTTAGTTGTTGTTTTTCAAAACTCACAAAACACATGTAGTTGAAAATTATTATTTCAGAGTTATTCAAAATATTTATTTGAAAGAGCTCAAAGCCTACCAAAGTTCTTAATTTTGTTTGAGGGGGGGATTTTAGCTATATAAATGGTATTGTATAAAAGGAAAGAAAATCTTTCTCCATATGCTACACTGATCTGCACATATTCTTCTTGTTGCTCTGCATTAAAACACTGGTAAAATTTGAGTATATGGAAGGTTATTTATATCTATATGCATACCAGTGTAGGATTCTTACTATACGCATGGAAAATGTATCAGCATGGAGACTAGGAGTTAAATTTCTGCTTGTATCATTGATCTCACTCTGGAATGATATTAAACATTGGCTTGCTAGCAAGCAGAGTGAGTACATGGGTTCAGAGCTTTGGAAAGGATCTTTTAAGGAGCAAATTGGCCTGGTCCTCATACCTGGATTCATGCAGTGTGTATTCCAATGTATCAGTGAGTTTGATATCATTGCATTTGAAACCACATCTGAAATGGGGCACTGGGATTTCCAGTCTATGTGGAAAGTCTGCCAAGTTCTCCAGGGGCTGCTGTCTCTGGGCACTTGTGTCTGTGACCTTGGACTAGAAGGTGGTGCAGACCTGACTGCTGGTTAACAGCAATGTAGTGGAGCCTTGGGCTGTAGCACATCAAAACTAAATTAACCACAGCCACTGTAGGCCAGTTGTGAATGTAGAAGCACCTGATAAGATGAACGGTGACTGCCTCTCTGGTGCTGATGACACTCTGTAAAATAAATAAATAGAATAACTGATTTCCTTGGCCTCAAATATTTTAATGCTATGCTTTATCATAGGGAGCTGTTCTCTGACTCAGAATAACTAGCTTAGCTTATTTACCTAGATTTCTAGGAAAGCTATAGGAGTACTGGGCTATATGAAAAAATCTGTTTACTTTGATCCAGGGAATATTGTTCTCTATGTGGTTTGGGGGGCTATTTTAACAGAGTTGTTCTAGGAAAGAGAAATTTACTAACAAAAGGCAGCTAACCTAAACCTATAATTACCTGGAAAACTTCAGGCTGAATGTTCAGCACTGTAATTACCTCAAAATTACTAGCTGAGTCTGGACAAAATATTTTTCTTTGGCATCTTGCTTCATGCTTCTAGCTTGAAAGAGAAATTAAGCCTGCAAATGCTGGAGGTGCTGTCAAAACAAGACAACCAAAGCAAGAAACAAGTTGCTTTTTAATTTCTATCGATTTTTCTCAAACTTTTTGAACTTGTCTTTGGTGAAATAACTGCAAGATGCTTTGTCATTTACTACTATTCTTAATTAAACTTCAAGGTACTGAGCAAGGAGGTGAAGTCAACAGATGAAGCCGAACATAAGTAAAAAGACCAGAATCTGGAGGCAGATAGCACCGAAGTACAAACATACTATGAAGTATTACAGCCTCTGTTCTAGTCTCAAGGACAGTTTGAAATAGAGAGCCTTACAATTGGCTGAGTGAGAGCTCATTTCTAAAGAGATCTGTGAGACACAACTGTGATGTGTGTCTATTTTTCAGTCATATCTAGACACATACATAGGAGGTCATGAGCAGCATAGTCATGGACTATTTATGTTAAGGAAGTATGGATGCCAAAAAATGGTAAGTTAGTGACCCTAAGCACGTTGTAAATGTAGACTGGCCCAGTACCAGACAACAGTTAATGGTTGACTGTGAACAGAGCTGTCAGTGGGCTTGAGTGTTTTCTGGTCAATTGGATTTCAGAGAAATTCAGACATTTCTTCTAATTTTGATTTATAATGGGCAACAGTGGACTGCAAACAGCTCTTCAGATGTGACTGATGAATTTGAGTCTGTGCTCAGACATGAGAGGGTTTTCAAAGTGGGAACATGTGCCACTTTGGCATGTGCTAATTGACAGGTGTAGAACACTATTCTCTGTGAGACTGGTCTGCATGGCATCTAGAAAGAGCACAGAAGAAAGGAACTGTGAATCTGGTTTCCCCCAGGGCACACCAATCATCTGATCTTAAAACTTGTTCACCATTAGAAAAATCTGTGTAATGATGGTGTTGTTTGCAGAGATCTTAGATTAATTTTTCAATAAACCTGTCTAGGTACAAAAACTGTAGTCTGGTCTTTTTTCAAAGCTGAAAGGGTAGTGCTTGAATGTGATCTTGTGGTTCTATGCTATGATTCTATATAGCTGAGGATAAAAGATAAAAGCAGTGAAGGATTTTCTGGAGTATAACTTATCTAATGGGATTTTATGTCTTGACTATTTTATGTACTGTTCTTCAGATGTTAGCTTTTAGAGTTTTAGAAAATATCTGTGGAATCACATCAGACTTTTCTCAGTGCTGCTTCATCAATTTCCATTCATATATTTTAGGCTGTCAGTTGTTCCTGAAGGATTCGTACTTGAGAGGTATGGTTCATAGTCAACCCTCCTCTGCTTAGAGACGGTTTTAGATGGACAACTGAATGCTTTGGTTAAAATGCAGGAAATAGAAACTCTTTCCACAGCATAATGCTTAGCAACTAATGCTTTGTGACACAACACTTGGTTTTTTTGGAGGCTTGAATAATACTCAATTAGCAGGTGAGGAAAAAAGACAAAAATGCTACTTTTGATAGGTTTATAGTAATTTTACTGTTTCTTAAAACCCTTTAGTACAAATGATACTGTGACGAAATGTCAGTAGTATCAGTGAGTTGAACAGAAAGGCAATGTGTGTGCTGCCTTTGTAAAAAATGTTTTCTTTCAGTCATGGGGCCAAGTCATGGGGCCACTGAACAAAGTGAGGATTTTTTTGTCACTCCTTTTAGAGGCATAGAAGACACAGAATAAAAAGTCATCAAAGACTGTTGTGTGTATAGCAACCTAAAGAAATCTGCATGATGAGGAAACATTGTCAGGACTTCCCAGGTAGCTTTTTGGTTTATTTTTTCATTAATCTCTGCAACAAAAGCAAGATGACTATTTATTGAAAAAAAATCTTCATGTCGCTTGCTTTAGCTGTTATGTCATCCCTAAGAAAACCCATCAGCATGAAGGGTGTTTATTCTTCCTGAACTTCCTGAAGTATTCAAGAGCAAATGAGTAGGTTGTGACTTTCAAGCCTGAGCAGCTTTTGTCTGAGAGAGCCAGCTATAGTGTTTTCTGGCCAAGAAGGGTAGAACATATGCAATCCAAATTCTAAATAAAGAAAATAAATCAGAGTTTCTGCTTGAGTGAGTAAGTTGTTCTAGGAAAGAGAAATTATGCTTTTGTAAAATATGATTTAAACATACCTTGTGTCTTCCATTAGAGTGAAGATTAGAAAACTTCTAGATCATAAATCAATTGATTCAAGCAATGAAGAATGGAAATTCTGCTTCCTAAATGCTTATTCTACTTAGGTTTATGAACATGTTGAAACATACAGTAATTGCAGGCTTCAGAACTATTTTGTTACTTACAAATACTTAAAAACAGTCTTGATAAATGTCCTTTACCCATAATCTGCCTGTCAATGAACTCCAATGTCACTTCAAAAGATATTTTTAAGGGGAGATAGGTAATTGATAGCTTCCATGATTTTAAGTATTTTAGGGTTGTTTTCATTCTAGAGTGTTGCCAGCTTTTCAAAATTTTAACAAGTCCTGCAGGTAGGAAATATTTACGTGTTAGAATTAGATAAGTTTAAGGGAGAAATTAGTAACTGCTTGGGGTTTTTTTTTTATTTTTAAGAAAAAAAAGTTGCAATTGTTGAACTATTTTTTTTTCATTAGTATGATCTCTGTCACTAGAAATGCAAAATTTTAAAGATGGCATTTAAGATTTATGTATTCCTTCTACAAACTGTAAGTAGTATGAAAAAGTTTTCTGAACCAAGTTAAAATAATTCTGCTTACAGAAAAATTTAATAGTTTTTTCAAAGCATTTGGAAAACACTTGTTACCAAAACATTAAGAAAAATTTAGAGATTTGAACAAGAAAAGTCATAAAGGAAGAATGTCATTTTGAAGTGGAAAGGTCCTTGTCATTGTGAGTGAAACTGGGATATGCTAGACTTGGCATCCTGTCTCCAGCATGCTGAGCATTGTTGGACTACAGTAATTTACTGAATATGCACATTAGTATAGGAGTATCTGAAAGGATATTGTGTGTAAATTCTATAGGGACGCATACAGGATATTATTTTGAGAAAATAACTTTTGTTATCTTTGTAAACAATTTTTTTTTCTCAGCTGTAGTTGTAAACAATCTTTTTCTCTTCTCTACATAAACCAGATATAAAATGCAAACTTCCAATTTAATATAAAAGATTCAGTTACATATTTTAGTCTTCCTGATATGTACCACTAGAATGCTTCAAAGAACATGCAAAGTTCTTTAATTTAGGATGATCTTATTTATCTAGCTCATGGTAAATGTTAGCTCTAGGATTTTTTAAAATCTAGCTCAGATTTTAAAAATAGTCAAAAAACATTATTGAAGGGAGATTGTCTCTTTCTGTAAGGAAAATCATAACTTTCCTTTAACTTCTGAACATGATTTTAAAGCTCAGTGAGAGAAAGAAACATCTTCAAAATGAAATATCCCATCATGGTTTCATCTCACCCTTTGAAGACAGTGGTAAGAGGAAATAAGCACAACTTTGTTGGCAGACAATGACAAACTACTTTTTAACCTCTCTAATGTTTTTGCATGTTTGATTAGTTTTTTCCTGGAAGGTGTCATATTCTCTTATCTAGTGTAAATCTTCCAGTTTATATTTTCAAACAAGCAATAGTGTGAGCATCTTTGTTCAGGAAAATGACCTTTAGGCATTGTGCTTTACTGGTTTAGTCTCTCTCCTTTTCTGTGTTTGGCATGTGTATAGACGATGTATGTTCAGTTAAGTTCCTTTAGGAAGAGGTGTGTGTTTCCAGCAGATCCTTGGTGACTGGGCAGACATTTTTATTCCTCTTCTCCCCACCTTGAAGTTATGTACAAACATATCTAAACTTCAGCTAGTATTTACCACTTGGTGAAGATGCTATTAAAATGGAACTATCCCTAGATAGAGGAAAAGGCAGCTGGGATCATAATGGCTTGCAGTGACTGTTGCCTGTGTTTTAAAAAGCAGCTAATGAGAAGCTAAAGAGCAAACTGTGGTAAGAGATCAAAAGAACACCAAGTAAAGCTGATAATGAACAACTGGAGAAGTAAATTATGGAAAGCCAAAAAGTGTGCCGAAATGGCACAGGAGAATTGGTCATTTTTTGGTGTAAAAGGTACTGACATAGCAAACCTTCAAATGTTTATCTTCCTTCTTGGGGTGTGTGCAATATGAGTTACTGAGTTACTTCCTACCTAGTGTGATAAGATTAAAACACTGGGGAAATTTACAAAGGAAATTATAGACCAGATACAGAGAATGACTTTTATTATGGATTTTTTTTTCATTGCATGAGGTGCAGGTCCTTACCACTAGGGAAAAATTAGCATCCTACCCAGAGAAATAGGAACTAAGTGTGGAAAAGATTTTGATGAGATTTGGAGCTGACTTTTCTTGTCTCATATGGTGAAGAACTCATGAAATTCCTTTCTTATTATATCAAAGAAAGATCACACTGGCCGGAAATCATTGTTGTCTTGCAAGATATGGGAAGATAAACTCTCAAATCTAGGCTCTGTTCAGCTGCTGTGCAAAGCAAATTCCAAAAGGCTTCCAAAATAATAAAAAATTGATTGATTTTTAATTTTTGAAACAGAGTGGTTTTATTTTTGTATATTTTTTTTTGCCTTAAATGCTTTCATTTGCAATCTTGTAATCCTGGATTACAGGGAAGTAGACCTCCAAAATAATGATATGTCTAGATGTGCTTTTTTTTTCCTTCTGGTTTGAGAAGCTATTATTATTGTTACTTGCCAGAAGAAGCCTAAAGCAGGAAAAGTATTTGATAGTCATGATTTTTTATATGAACACAGTACTGATGGGCAACAGTATGAGTGGACTGTGTAACTTTATTTTCTTTTTGTTCCCATCAGTACAAATCCAAATGTTCTGCTTTGATCAAATGCTGTTGGTTCAGGTAATGATTTAACATAAAAAGATTGGAAGTCCTTGATGTTCATTTCATAAAAATAGAGCTTGTTTCCAGTCTGCCTTCCTCCATAACTGGCATTTTATCACCTATCACTTGTGCAAATTTCATGACATAAAAGTTGAAAAATACTGTGAAAGAAGACTGTGGTAGATGCCTGGACCTTTGCAAGCAACACTTTTGGAAGAAATGGGATATACAGTCCTTGGGCAGGATATTATGGTATAACTGACTTCTGACTGGTTGATTTTAATTGGCTGGGTCTTCTGAGCACTTTGTGGTTACTAAATCTGCATTTTACAGTCTCCTTAGTAGCATTGCTTATCTGTTTCACCCTTTCACAAACGGAGAAGTAGGAAGGAATTCACCCCAGGGAAGAGAAGATGCTGGTGGAGAGGAAGAGGGCATCCATGTTCTAAGTGTCCGAGACATATATTCTCACCACGAAAAATATCTCTTCCTCTTGTTTTTGAGTGACTCTTAATGAACAAGAAGAGAATGGAACAAAATTGGAAATTTGGAGCTTGCATGGAGGAGAAGCAAACTGAGACATTTGTGGGTAGCTTTTTCAGCATAGGTAAAACATAAGGATTGCACTGAAAAAAGCAATCATTTAGAATCGTGTGGTTAGCATTGCCAATATAAAAAGAGCTGAAAAGAAATTTCTAGATATATCAGACTGGAATTTCTAAAGTGCACATAAAAGAAAACTGGTATTCCAGTAGAAACCAAAATAATTGCCTCTGTATTTCATTTCTGTCATCCTTCAAAGCTGCAAAGTGGTAAGAAATTACAGTATTAATGTTCTCACTAAAGCTGAAGGAAAGCTGACTCTGTTTCTAAGGAGAGATATCCACTACTGTAATATTGCTGTAAAGTAAGCAGTTGGAACTACATTTGTAGAATTTATAATCCAAATTCAAACAACCCAAATCCTTTCAGTGTTCCATTTCTATGTTCATATTTTACTGTCTCTGATGCTGATATTATTTTTATTTTATGGGCTTAAGGGAATGCCTGCTCTAGTTGGAATGCTTTCAGGGAACAAAGTTTTATTTTTAGATCAAGTGAATCTGACCCAGATAAAATCTGGACTTTAACTTGGCAATTACATAGTTTCAAGCAATGAATAGCACATCTGAGGAGAGAGATGAGTTGAGTTTTTTATTTCAGTAGTTATTTGATATGCAGGGTTGTGTCAGTATGCACAGTGTATCTTGCTTGTATTGGCATATTTGTGGAAAATTGCAATAGATAGAGAGCATTAAAATAGGCAAAATATTAGTGTTTTGTGCTTGACAAGAGCATAACTAATTGCATGTTGCTTTAAGTAACTCAGCAAGATTTTGTTAGGGGAGGAAAAGGAAATGAAGACTTGTGCCCTTTATGGGAAGGAGTGTGGTATTTTAGGATTCTGGACAGCATTTAGCACTAACCCTGACTGCACCTGGGGGGCACATCTGTTACGTGGTTCCATTGCACTTTTGCCAGTATTTCTGCTTTTCCACAAACTATCTGTAAGTAGTAAGGCAATAAAAAAAGTCTGTCTCATTCTCAACCTTGTGGTTGAATTATTTTAAAACTTGACTTATTAATGGAACTCTTGGGATGTGACAAGTGATGTTTACTGGGACAAAATGGTGATGTTCTCCTCCACATAATTTGTTTGCTCATGTTTGAGTGTCAGTGTAGGGGTGAGTGGTCATGAGTTACAATGAACAAAGTGCACAATTGGTTCAGTGAAATGTTGCTAGCTGATGTGTTCTATGGCACTGAGGTCTTCTAGCAAAGAAAACTCTAGACTTAAATACTATTGGATTATTTTAAATTTCTATTTCTAAACTAAAGGGATGTCAATAGAATTAATAATGTTTCTTCCTGCTGAAATATTATTTAGAAGAAACAGTGACTTGTTCCTCTGCTTTCTTGGTTTAAAATTTGGATTTTCAGGAATTAACGAACCATTTTTGTTCTTTCAATTGTATATTTTTTTAAGGGTACAAGATGTGGTATCAACATTGCAGTTTCTTAATAGAGTAAATAAGGAGGGGATGACATATCACTAATATCAATGCTTAAAAAAGGTGAGCTTATTTTTGTGAAGGAAAAAGTATTATTATCAAGATTTACTCTTCCTTTTATATATACATATTGTAAAGTCCTCTTGACTCTTAGGCCTTCTATGTGGTGAGATACATTTCTTTTAGTTAATTAATATGCTTGAAGTAATGCTTTAGTCTGTGTACTCATAGGAGAAATGCTTTTTTTAATATTAAGAAATTGAACAATAAAACTTTTTTTCCCCTTTCAGTACAGAACTTGCTTAAATCTCACAAGACGATAAAATAACTGCTTGCAATGGGCATGGATTTATTAAAACAAAAGGCAGCCAAAGAAAACCTGAGTAGAGTCTCTAAGACAAGAGATCATTATCTCATTTTGAAGAGACAATTAAATTTAGAAATTAATGTAGCAAGGCTGAAAAAGCTTTCATGAGATCTGATGAGGCTGGTCAGCACCTGTCTCAGTGTTAGCGTTGTAATAGAGCGATAGGACCTTGTCTTCCAGACAAGTTACATTCCTGGTGTAGTATCATGCTATGCTGAAATAGTGTCTGTATTATCTCCAATGCAGACATTCAGATTTCGAGCAGCATGAGTACCTTTGTTTTTAGCCCCCATAAGTAGAAGAAATTCTCTCAGTTGTTGGAAAGGATCTTGAAGCAATTTTGTAGCTGCAGTCCAATCAGATAATGCTACTCTCTAAGGGGTGCAGTGAATACAGAGAAGAAAATATTAATATCACAGCTCATCCCAGAGGTGACTGCGTTTCAATTTGATAAATGGTTTATTATCATCATCATCATCTTATCTGTCAAGCTTTGAGTGTATTTTGGAGACTTTGGGAAGAATAAATCTCTATAGACATTGCTCACTGCCATTTACAGCAGTATGCCAAATGGCATATGGTCTATTAGACATAGCCGAAAAAGACTAATTATTGTATTTTGTTGTGGGTGCAAATAAAAACATTTTTTTTCTTAGTTGTGTTTTCTTCACATGCTTGTTGTAATGTGGTGATTCTAGAGCAGCAATATGGTATTCCTGCAACAATGCCTCATCTTTTCTAACCCAATGTGCCTGCATCAGCCTCTGTTGTCATCAGAGCAGATTAGTGAAGTTGCATCACTTTAAAATGACTGTAACAGCTCAATCAGTCTCAGAGTTTTGTTGCTGAGAAAATTTGATAAATGTTCAGGCTGAACATTAAATGGATGTTTTGTTTTTCTGTCACTTACACAATGTAGAATTAACTGCAGTTTTAATACATAGAGTAGTTCAAATACAGTCAGGGCTGTGCAAAATTTTTAAGTCCTTAGAGATTATTTGAAAATGATGACCAAGAAATCTTTAGCTTGGAAAGTGGTAAATTGACATCTTAATGTAGCATGCTTTCCTCTAAACTGATTCAGTGGGGGTTTTTTGTCTCCATGCATGTACACACACAAATATGTAAATCTAAATTTATTTTTTTTTTTTTTTGGTCAGTTGCTATGATTTGGCAGTTGTACTGACCACAAGGGATTTGTTTGAGGAGGTATAATGCTTAGCAATATATTTTCATCCTTCCAGTGAGGTCTGCTGCATGAGTATCTGTAAGAAAGAAGATTCTGTGGCACTTGCTTTACTGAATGTGTTGGTTGAACTGAGTTAATTTAAAAATAAGGCTTTAAACTATATGAGCAAAACATATTCAGCATTTCAAGGCCAGATGCCTTTTACAGTTTTTCCAAAATGTACATCCTCTAATACAACAAATTTTGGAAATTTTGCCTAAAATTGAAACAGAAGCTTAAACCTGTACTGTGTAGTAGTTGTTCATCCAGTTTGTGATTCAGTTTTGAACTGTTCTAAATGTAGTTTGTGCCAGTGTTAGTACCTCTGACTTTGCTTTAGACAATTTGAGGAAAATGGCTGTGTTTACACTTAAGGATGAGTACAGTTGGCACAGTAATGCCCATTCTGTGCCAATCCTCATTCCCTGGTAAGCCTGGAAAGGGAAGACTGCAGGGAGGAGCACAGAAACTTGCTACTCTTTCACATGTCTGGATTTTTTGCTGAAGAAAACTAAAGTGCATCTCTTCTCCTGGCATGCAGCTGGCCTGTAGTCAGGGTATGTGCTTAAGCACTGGGGCTGAAATGTCGCTGGTAAAACTCCGGGCTCTAAAGTAGTGATCTTTTACAAGATCAGCCAAATTGCTTGACAAGACTTAAAAATAATACTTGAGACTTATCTCTGGATATTTCTGTCAACCAAAAAAATTAAGTGAAACCTTTGAATACCTATCAGATACTTTACAAAACACCAGAAAAGGTAATATTCTGTTTTATTTGAACATAAGACCACAATGCCTTACAAGGTATTCTAATATTAGCCATTTCTTTACAGATCCAGGTCAAATAAAGAAAAGTCCGTATGTCATATTCTTTCTCTTGAAACCACTACTTCCACTACTTGCTTTCCTGGTGCCCTTGTCTAAGCTGTTAAATCGTTGTTTTAATGAATTGATTTCAGCTCACTTAATGTAAAAGTTCATATAGAAGTTGGCAGGTGTGGCAGGAACTTCGATACATCTTCTCTTCCTCAAATTTCTCAGGAATTCAAGTCAGTTTCCTCGCCTTGAATAGGCTTGAAAATAAACTATTGAAAATTATGACAATTCATTTATCACAAACTTTTCCTGGTTTTTTCTGAGCTTTACAGGGGCTTTTGTTTGATATTTGGCAATGACACAATTTTGCCATGCATCATTACCTCCTCTTAAAAAGTAACAAATAAGTTCCTTACCTATGCAGGATGGTAGCATTAGGGCATAATGAAAGATATCTGGAATTAAGGCCTTTCTCATATATAGTAGCAAACTGCTTGGCAGGTAGAAGAGATGTTGTGAATAACACAGAGGTATAAAGCCTCTTTCTGGAAGAGTTGTTTTGGTTTTTTTAGAATGTCTGTCTATTGTATCATAGGCTAGTTAGGCTTTCCCTCTTTGGTCTGATGTAAGAGAGAAGGAAATTCATACCCACTTTGGAATATGTCTGATTCTGGCTACATTCTGACTACTATCTTTTACATTAAATTATCAAAACTGCTTGCTTGTGCAATTTCTTATAGACTGGAACCTTGAATTACGTGCATCCTGGTAGCTTCTTCACAGTAGGTCAGTTTCTGGCAGATAAATATTTTGCCTGTCTTGAGAGAAAATTTTGAGTTTTCTGTCCCTGCTCTTTTTATTCTGTTAAATTTATTGGAAATGGCTTTTCACATCCTGCTGATTTCTTGTCACAGAAGCCATAGCAAGAGATTTGGATTAAAATGGCAGAACAAGTAAAGCTTCATTTCAATAGCTTTTTGTAATACTCTGAAAACTGGCCTGCCACATCTTCCTGATTTGTAGTAAGATTGGTTCAGTATAACTGATTTGAAGGAGTTTTGAAAGTCTCTGAATTTTAAATGTTTCTGATGAATGTATATGTGATGTGTTTCAAACTGTAATCCAACTCCCACTAAAGTCTATGGCAATGCTGCCATCAATTCCTATGGTGCAGAAGTGGACTTATAATGAGCTATTTAATGTTTCACTTATCTAAATTGTCACAGCTTGAAAGCCATAGTAAAGGACTGGTGGGGTTGTGGAATGACTGGAGGGTCTGTAAATGTAATCAAAGAGACCAGATTGTGTGTGAGAAGCTGTTTCATCTAAATCTCTTTCATCTATGGAAACCTGATAGAATTTGTTTAGTACATTCTGGTGTACAGAAATGCACAGTTAAATGCAGTATTTAGAATGGCTCTTCAGAACAAAAGCAGACAGATGAATCGTTTTACAGTTAAGCAGCTATAATTCAGCAGTTTTAAGTTATTCACATTCTGTCACGAAACTCCTGATGAAAAAGTCTTGTTTGTAAACCATATCTAACTGGTTTTCTTCTCTGTAGAGTTATAGAAGCATATATTTGTTAGAAAACTGAAAATACATGCTCTAATATTTATGGAGTGTTACAAATGAAGGAAGACTATATCTTATGATATCTGGTTTAATATAAAATATTTTTTATATATCTAATCCTAATTTGTTCAGAATTGCCAAGAGTTATATAACAAATGAATCTCAAATGGTGGCTGTTGTGAGGTTTTTTGATTTGCCTTTTTTTTTTTTGCTTTTCCATGAGTTTTTCTCAACTGCTAAAATCCATTGTGACTAAATGCACTGAAAGGTTCACTATTCCAAATTAACAAAAAAATTGAATATTCTTGTAAAAAATTCTGACAAAATATGGAACAAATTGTAGTAATGTTAGGTACATTTGCTAGGTTAGTAAGTTAAGTATGAAAGAAGTGTGATTTCATCATCTTCTTTTGAAAGACTTAGAGACTTTAATGATGGAAGAGCTGATACGCGTGTTGTACGTGTTACCACAAGCTGTCAGCAAGTCATCTGCAGCAAGATAGGAAGAGTTGCAGTGCATATGATCTCGTGATTGCCCAATGTCTTAAGCAAAAGATAGCTTTGAGTTCACAAGTAAGCTCATATAATATTTTCTTTGAATTTTGCCATTCTAAAAACCAGTTTGGAACCAGGACAACAGTAATAATCAAAGCTTGGCCAGATCACAGCATGTCTCTTCAGCCCCAGTGAACTGAATTGTGGTGAACTTGAAAGCTGGTGCTGCTACAGTATTTTTTTTAAATTAATCATAAATGAGATGTCAATGAGTTAATTATCCAGATTATTATTCAGCATTTTCAGTCTTTGCCATATTTTCTTTTCTGTTACTGAGTCAAATGTATTGTGTATGATTGTGTTGACTTACAGCATTTGCCCTATGCTAGTAATAACAGTTTTGAAAAATGATGAATAAATTGTCTCTCTCCCCTTTTTTCCTTTGTTCTGAGCTATCAGCCTAAATTTCCTTCGCTCTTTGTGTCCTTCACTCAGATATGATTTTGCACAGCTATTCTAGCAGCAGTTCTCTTCTCAGACTACCTTTCCTCTTGCTATCCTGCCCACTGTTGATTTTGTTGACTGACAGAATTAAGTTCTTAAATTAGAGTCACCTTGTGTAGAAAATATTTCCTAGTAAAATTCTGCTATGGAAAAGTTAAAATTCTAGGAGTGCCTATATTTCTTAGGGTAACTAAATATTTTAGGGTTTTTTTTTGTTTTTTAGCATTGATGATTTGGTTGCAAAATGAAAGGAGTACATGGAATAATAATTTTTAAATACTAGTCATATATTTATGCCTGTAGTAGAGGGTACTGAACAAGATCTTTTTACTCACCTTACCATGTAAAATTGATCCTATGAGCTAAGTTCCTGTATCCAAGCTAAAAGAGGAAGAAAAGGTATTTCTCCTGAATTTTTCAACTTTCTGCCAAACCCAATAGATGCTAATTGCAGTTTCAAGGAGAAAACTTGTCTGAAAAATCCTGATTTTTTTAATTATTCTGGTGTTTTTCATATGTGAAGAGCACCCAATGCTTCTGGAGACAATTCTGAGTAAACCATTTGGTATGATATTGAATGATGTAAGAAATAATCTAGAAATGCAGTAACTTGAACTTTTAACTACTCATGAAGCTGCAGGGGGGGAGTAACTGATAAGAATTAGACTTTAAAATAAATGACCAAGAAATTGTGAAATTATGGACAATATATATCAGAATCTGATAACATGCTGTATGAGAAAGGTCATATAAGGAAACTCTGTTTCATCAGATTGAAAAGTTTGAATGTTACAGTGATTTATTTATGACACTGATAAAGGATAAGCAAGAGGAAATATGGCCCTCAAATTTAGGTCAGCCAGCTGAAGGAAAATTGACATTGATTCCCTAAAGGATGGAATCTGTAAGGTTGTCCTTAAGGCAATGCTTTACAGATTTCTTGTCACTGGGTGAAAAAAATGCCAGAAAACAATGCCAACAAACCCCCAAAAGAGGAACTGTTGACATCATCAGTGTGTTCTGATCTTGTGTTCTTAATGGCAGTATCAGGTGCATCTGAGCATAGAATATAACTTACAAAGTTACTTACAAATAACCTTTTCTTGTTGTTTGCTTGTTTACAACTGAGTCATGCAGCAGTTCTAAGCATGGTGGGTGTCATATAGTCTGAATTTGGGTGACTGCAATGCTGTCATGGGACAAAACCCAGGCCATAGGATTAACCTAAAGTTTTGGAAAAGTTTGATGTACATTGATACTTTATTCTGGATAATGGCAAAGCAACAAACAACTATGTGCTTCTAGATAGTTGTTTTCCTTTTTTTTTTTTTTTTTTTGCCAAAGATGTGTCCATATTCTTTAAGTAATGTTTAACAGCATTGCAAACTCATATGTTGGAAACTTGATATGTGTAACTGTAAAATCCAGGAAAGCAGAAATCTGTGGCAGAAGTAAAGAAGAAAATTAATTATGGAAGATAGGGACCAGCTCCTTCAGACTGATTTTAGCATTAGTAATGTTGAACTGGGCAAATGCAATGGTAAAACGTTAATGAGGTAATTGATATTTTGTTACAGTGTTCATGCACACATATGTATGTAAAAATACGTGTAAGTGTAGATATCTATCTCTCAGCCCCTGGACACTTGCATGTCTGTATATAATATATATATATCTTTTCCAGCTCTTTTTTGTGTGATTAATGCTACTCAAAATACCTTCTAATATATCTGCTAAGTTATGAATGCAGTCTATCAATGACTCTCATGGGCTATTTAATCTGTTTTAGCAGACCAAAATCATTTGAATATTTGTTGGAGAGAAAAATCAAGTTTATCTTAAAACTCACATTTCCAATTGCTAATCAAAACTGTAGTCTGTCCCAAAGGCTTTGAAGTGAATATGAGTTTGTGTGTTTTTTCTCCAAATTTATTTTTGAATCTGACCTGTGTGGAGTATACACTTTGGCATGAGATATCTATTTGTGCAAACAAGGAGAGAGAAGGTGGAAACAGCTTGCCTCTGAGTCATGGGATTTTGACTTTCAGAAGTAAAATGTAATGTTAATAACCTGGTGTAGGACAACAAGATGTGAAAACTAGACATTATTTATTGTGTAGAGTAAAAGTATCCTCACTGTAAGTTCATAAGTTCACAAGTAACTTGTATTTTGTGCTAACACAGTTTTTAAAAAACCCAACAACCATATCATCACTATTTCTCCATGAGCAAGTCGATTCCTTCTAACAGTTTCCAGTTAAAAATACACGGTCCCTGGCTGTTTTGTGTGTACATAAACATTTCTATGTTGTGTGTATATGTATGTTTTTTATTTGATACATATGCATGTGTTCATGTGTGTTATGTTTTAAATTAATGCAATATTTTCATAGTATTTATTTTTGCATGCAGGAAAGTTTGTCCCTAGTGATCAACTGCTATGCTAACTAAAACTGGTTATTTAATTAAAAAAAATCTCAAATTTGGAGTCAAGGTTTTTTTGAGAATATTTATGAATACCTTGGTCTTAAATATAGAGAAATATTTTCCCCATAGCAAGTGTTCCACATTGATAATCAGTATAGTGGAAGGAATAATATCGTTTTCTGGAGGTGTTTTTTGGTGCCTTTCTGCTGGGGTTTTGGTACTTGTTTGCAGTTGTGTGTTTTGAGTTTGGCCAACAGCCAATCTCTGAGCAACAGCTACTTTGGAAGAAAAAAACCCCCATTTTTACTATTGCATATGATGATATATGGCATGAACTCTCTTTTGGCCAGTTTGAGCCAGCTGCACCAGCTGTGTTCCCTCTCAAATTCTTGCCCATCCCGAGCCTACTTGCAGGCAGAGACCAACTAAGGAACTGAGAAAGCTTAGAGTCACGCAAGAACTGCTTCTCAATAGCCAGAACTTCAGTGTTACCTACTCAGTTTTAGCCACAAATCCAAAACATTGTACCACCAGGGCTCCTATGAAGAAAATGAACTTCATCCCAGACAGACCCAGTGCAGCCCTCGTCTTTACTTATCCACCATGAGTAAGTGTAATGATCATTTCTTCTTAGCAGCATTTCCTTAATTATTTTCTCTCAAATAGTTTTTCGTATCTAGAAATATATTTTGAATGTTGTCCATCTCTCTGAATGATTTTTTTTGCTTGTAAAATTCATTCTCAAGTAGACTGACCAGAATAATGCTCCACCTGAATGCATGTAGAAAACATGTTGTTCTCCAGGCTGAACAGACCAAGTGACCCTAGCTGCTCCTCATTCAGCTTCCACTCAAGGCTCTTCACCATCTTTGTAGCTCTCCTTTGGACACTGTCTAATATTATTTTCTCCTTGTATTGCGGTGCCCAAAACTGCACACAGCACTCAAGGCCATCCTAGTGCAGAGCAGAGCAGGACAATCCCATCCCTGTCCCCACTGGCTGAGCACCCCAGGACACGCTTGGCCCTCCTGGCTGCCAGGGCACCATGGCTCACGTTCACTTTGCCATTGACCAGGAACCCCAGCTCCCTTTCCATAGCACTGCTTCCCTGCATCTCATTTCTCAGTCTGTACAGACATTCATGGTTGCTCAGTCCTGGGTGCAGAATCCAGCACTTTTCCCCTGTTAAATTTCATGTGGTTGGTGATTGCCCAGCCCTCTAATTTATCAAGGTCTCTCTGCAGGGCTTCCCTGCCTTTGAGGAGTCAACAGCTCCTCCCAATTTTGTATCCTCTCCAAGCTTTCTTAGTATCCTCTCTTTAGCTTTGAAAGCTCCTCCTTCTGAGGATCTTGCTTTATGCTTTGAGATGTGCTATGCATATACAATAGCTAAAAGTTTCTGCTAATGGGTATTCTGCAGTTCTTCATAGAGTAGATAAAAGTCCATAGGTATTATAGTGCAGCTGTAATACAGCTCTATTTATTTGAAAAACTGTACAACTGATTTTTCTATAAGTTCCTAATTTCTATGGAGGGAAAAAAAATCCACTTCAATTTCCACCCCGAAGAATATTTTTTTTTTTTTCACCTACATCTGCTTACTACTGATATATCATACCACCTCCTGATTGATAAAAGAATTCTGTACATACCGGCTTAAATTTAAGCATGTACAGAAAGTCAAAAGATATTGAAGCATGTGTTTAGAGCTAATGCTGAACTGATCTGACTCAGCAAGATCTTAAATAGTAATATTCCCATGTTACTGGTCAGAGGTCACATCCCTTCTTACATGTCCTTTGTCATTTTTAGTTATGACGTTTGCGGATGCAAAGGGAGTTAGTATTCATAAACTATATACTCTATACTATATGAACAACCCTGCCTTTGGTGCTTTTTGATATTCTGGATTTTCTGCTATAGTGTATTTGGTGCTCTGTTGTAGCAGTGACCTCAAATAAACAACACACATCTCAAATGACATTATTTTCTTTTCTCAGTTATTCAGTGTTTCTTCACCCCAAAATCTCACTCTGGCTTTGACCATCTATAGCTCTTTCTATGGCACACAAAAGTGAAATAAACACTTAGCAAGCAGCACTATTGCAAAACACTCTTACGTCCCCCAGTAGAGGGGTTCCAGCTCTCTATTGTGGTGTAAACTCACATCTGAGATGCTGTAGGTCAAATGTGGTCCGTGAAGTATTTTATGTACCGTCACAGGTAAATTTTCTTTCCAGTCTCCCACATGTAGAAGACAGTGATGTTGCAAATTTAGTTGCAGATGATTTATCAGGCTTGCTCCTCACAAGCTCTCCGGTGACATTTGGCCATCATGCCAAATGTCTGGAAGAAAAAAATATCACAAACTCCCTCACATGACCCTTCTGAAGATCACACACAGGAGGATGATTTCTTAAACATTATAAAGAGTTTGATGCAGAACATTGTCTGAGGTGTTTTTCATATGGGCTATAAACCAAACTGGAATGTCTGTCTGTTTGACTGATGTGATTGAAGTTCTCTTTGGCCATTAGTCACAGACAGCAAGCTGATAGTGGAGTGTGTTCAGAGCACATTTTTGCATATGCATAGTATTGTTTCATTCATATACCAAAAAAATGGAACAGCAATTCTGGCTATTTTTTTGCAAATAAGTGTACTGGGAAGATGAATAAAAACCAATTACTAATATGCTGTTCTTAAGTTGGTTCTTTGAAGGCTTTGCCAGCTCTGTAATTGCTCTCAGACTAATCAATTATACAAATTTTCTTTTTACAAATTAGAGCAAACTGTTTACCCAATTTTCTGATTATTGTGCTTTTATGTTTTCTTAAAGCTTTTAGATTAATTAATTCTTAGAGGAACATAATTTTACAAGTAATTTTTCAGTGAAGGTTTTCTGGAAAACATTCATTAATCATTGCAACGTATGACCTCAATCATACCTTGTCTCTTAACAATATGCTTTTCTATTAATCAGAAATTAAGTTTGCCTTTGATTTGGGCCTACATTTAAGAAACTATCTTTGTTACTTGCACCTGTTGTTTGTAGAAGGTAAGTAAAATACTTAGAAACTTCTCATGGTACCTTTCTCCAAAGCTCTCAAATGTCAGAAATAAAGGAAACTTAGACATACCATTTCTGATTAATTAATTATATGGGAGATGGTGTTTTAGGTGTAATGTTCCTCCTGTGTCAGCATCGATGCATGTGGAGCATGCTATGCATTGCATCAGCCTGCAAATATTAGTGTCAGACTGCCTCTGTAGGCTGAGCTTCTCCTGAGTCCTTAATGAGTTCAGCATTCAAACCCAGTTTGTTCATCAGCCCGAAAACTGATTATTTGTCTTTAGCATTACAGCTGAAAATGTGGAGTTCTGGAATTAAAGGAAATATAAGATATTTTAAAAACATGCACAATTGTGTGGATATGTATGTAAATCTGTGTATTGTCTATTTTTCTGGGTTGGGAGGATCTACTGGCAGACTCTTCCTGACTTTGTGTGACCTTGAGAAAGTCTCTTAAGGTATCTTCTCTCAGCTTCCTTAATTTTTAATTCAGAGGCTGATACACTCCTGCCTTACATTATATATAAGTTGCATCTTCTTTTGCAATGTATTTTAAGACTTTGGGATTAATAGGTTTAATTGGACAGGAAAAGCAACTAACATCTTCTGTCTTCCATTCTGACTGAAATCCTCTCAATGTCAGATAAAACTGAAATACAGTAGATTAATACAGAACAGAACTAGAAGCACAAACCACCTATTTCTTTTACGTTGCCAGATTTGTTTTAGTTTAAAAGTCAAAAAAGAATCGTGTTCCTAGGTACAGAGCAATGGAGCATTTTTGGTAGTACAATTTTTAAATAAAACCAAAACTATTAAAGAGTATAGTTTTTCAAAAACAACAAAAAACCCCTCTAAGAAATTAATGTGAAACATCTCTTAGCGACATGCCTTTATTTTGATTCAAAATGAATGTGTGGAATTTTGGTCACTCTCTTCTGTGAAGGCTGAGCTACTTAAACAGTTGTAACTTGAGTGAAAGTAGTTCACATTTCAGCTCTCCAGGTGTGATTGCCATGCCAGGGTATTTCCTACAGTCAGATGTACTTCTAGCTTACGTACAGTGGGAGTGGTTTGTTTCTGAAATATTGTCATGGTAAACATCTGCAGTTTGTAGAAAAAGTCACTTTTTAGAGTTTTTATTGCACATGTTGTTCATTCATAGGTTCCCAGATAAACAAAATCTTCCTGGAAGAAATATATTTCATTCTGGTATACCATCCAGATGTCATAAAAATGGTATTACTTGTGAATATTGTTACCCCTCAGTGGATTTCATCTTGTATGAAACTCAACAATCATGACCTCACATGCACATCACTGCATGGCTTTCAAGAAAACATTATAATGTTGGACGCAGGGTGTTTCATGAAAGTGACATCAGCAAGCATGAAATATTACTAACATTATAACAAAGCAATATGGTGTCACTTCTAGAACTGGAATTTTAGTTTTTGAATGAGCTGTTTCAGTAACCAGATAAAATTCTGTATTCTACTAAATAAAATTAAACTGTTTAATATGGGTATGAACCAAACTCTTCTGGCATCTTTATTATAGTATACTTTTATGTATAAATAATTACACTGAGAAGATCAGTTCAGGAGTTTAAAATAACAAAACCAGCTACCATGAATTTTTGATCAAGTGACAAGCATAAATATCTCAGGCTAGGGATCACACTTGTTTCCTAAAAAGATGAAGACATTTCCTATAATTGTTCATCTGGACTGGGATATAAAATGTTATCTTGAGAGCTCACAATTTTGGGATAGAAATAAGCATACAATACTGTTGAATGGAGGCTGGTGTGAGACACAAAACAATCTTCACTTGTTTGAACTTCCTACTTGTGTCATTATATGATTGTATCATATTGCACCTCTGAAACTGGACTTATTTTTCAATGGCTGAAACATCTTCTGTGATATTCATTTAGATTCATTATGTTTTTTTAGAAAACAAACTAGTTAGCACAGGAAACAGCTTACTAAAATGAATTCAGAGGGCTTTTCCTACACTAGGTGTTACACATGTGCCACAGTGGTACATCTTAAGAACCCCTTCCTTATGTTCATTAATGCATATCCAGTACTCATCAGTCTTAATTATAAATTGTATTTTAAACTTTGTAAAAGTTTTGTAAAAGCATTGTAAAAATACCCATGAGATTGATGAAATGCATTTCAAGCCACAGAGACTCTGAATCATAAAGTGGAACTACAAAGATATGTTTTTGCTTCTGGATCCACATTATTGTTCACAATGAATTAATTCCTGTTGTATTACACAGTTTATATTTTCATTACAGTAAACCAAAATGCATGTATTCACAGAATAGCTCCAGAAAGCTGCAACTATTTTTAGTTTTAGCATTTTATATCCTCTTTGCTGTTGAAGATACCAGATCATTCTGGAGGAGGAAGTGAAGGAAAGTGAAAGATAAATAATTTAGTACTGAAACTATAGATTGAAAAATGACCTGCTGCTTCCCTCTTTTATTACATTTTTCCTGCAACACATACTGTTTATGCAGTTACATGAGTGAAAACATGAAGTATGAATCCTCTCTCCTTGTCCGTCAGTTTTGTCTCATAATTCTCTTGGCTTGGAGTATTCTTTCCTCTTAGATAATTGCATTTCTGTTGTCAAATGGCATGGGTGGCCATTTTATCTCAGGCATGGCTGTACTCACTTATTTCTGTAATGTTCTGTTCATTCTTTTCTTTAAGATTTATTTTATTATTAGTTATTGCTTGGATAGTTTCATTATTTTTGTCAAAATGTGTTTACAGTTAGGTCTCTGGACTATGCATCATTGGTGTTATTTTATGTAATGTAACTTTCAGTGGCATAATTTGATGGGACTTTCACTGTTTATGCTCTTTCATAGGCTAGGCGAGGCTGAAATTCTATGGATGCAGTTAAAAAAATGTGTTCTTCAATCAGTATAGTAAATGTAGAGAAAATATTTGGTACAATGCTGGTAAATGGAAATGAAATCTTTGAGAAAACTGAAAAAAAAACAAAAAAAGAGAGGATACACATATGATGTTAGAGGAAATTGCATATAGGAGTATGCTTGAAACAGTCTTCCCCATAAAGTTCCATTCTCTCATCCCTCTGGAACTCGGTGAAACAGGATCTTCACTTTCCCAGAAGTGCTTCTTGAAGAGCAAATGAAATTGTTCTGCAAATGCTGAACACCTTGAAGGCACTCAGGAGGACATATTTGTGTGCTTGGACTGTGCTTCACTCCTGCTTTCCTCAGCATCTGCAGCTGAGAACAAAAGGTTGCAGCTTTAGATAGGACTTTAGAAACACAGTTCTTTGGAAGTAACTTGAAAATTCTTGATGCTCAGCATTTTTTTAAATTAGGCTAGCTGGCTGTCTAAAGGGAGATGACAGTACTCAAATTTGGAATGTTGAAAATCCTCATCAGTTTCTTCTGATTAATAGCTTCTATATATAATTCAACAAGCCTTAGCATGAAAATGCCACAAAAAATTCAATAGGAACATAGAAACAAAAGCTTTTTAAATTAATTAGAAATGCTTTCTGAATTTGCAGAAAACTTTTCCCTGGGGACCTCCCAAATATGCATAAAACTAGAATACACTGACTAAAATCTCACAACAAATCAACAAGTTTTTTCTCTACACTCAGGGCAGCACAAAAGAGAGTTCTGAAGGAGATAGCTTGCTGCCAAAATAATTTGTCAATGCCCTTTCTTCATGTCTTCTCATTTAATTGGTTCACTAGCTTAAGAACATAATTTCTTCTAAGTTTTTGTGCTATGAAAGAGGGCAAAAGATTTGAAGCATTATAATAAATTCCCTGAGGGCTCATGTTTTAAAAATGAAGCCTGATTTTATTTGGATTTTTTTTCAGTTGAGGTTAGAAATTTTTTCCTTCATCTGAATACATGTCTGTCTTCCCTGACTGCAGTGATAAAAGCTTTACACGTAAGTGTTGACCGCAACATTTATTTGGGGACTCTGCTCTGGGTCTGCATTTCTTGAAATCCCAGCATTGCAGTTTACAGATTTAGCTCATGCTCTTGTTGAGGAATGCCTCATGTTCTTCATGCAGTACAGGCTGAGCTAAGCCGCACTTTGAAACAAAAAAGGCAGACTTATCTCCCACATATACAATAGATAACATATGAAGGATATTTCTTTAAAACCCCCCAGAGTGAACATTAAGGCTATATGAGAAAAGTGTGTCCCTGCTGCCTTCATGGGTATGGTCTGGCAGAGTTGCAAGTGGGGCTTCCTGTGTTGCATGCCAGATGTTGCATCTCTGAAAGGTAACACTTTGATAGACCTGTCACCTTCAATAGACTGAAAGCATCAGTGTCTCAGTATTTTTGATGAAGCTGAGAGCAGACAAAGAACAATGCAAAGTAAAAGAGCAAATGGCACCCTACAGCATAGTGTCTTCTTACACCACCATCCCCTTCATCCCCACACCAGTCTTTCAGAAAGGTGCTGGTGTTAAACAGACAATGAGTATGTTGTTGCTGCTTTATGCTGAGCATACATTTTTGAAATTCTAAAAGGCCTAATGGGTACCAATTAGGAATGAGTAATTTGAGCAACAGTAACCAGTGTAGCAGCATTTCTCCTGGGCTGAGAAACCCAGGCAAAATGCTAAAGTCACATGGCTATGCAGGTCTGAAAGACCTGTGCAGGTCTTTTCATAGGATTCTATTTTGTGCTGTGTTGAAATCTCTACAGATTATCATATGACTGGCTTAACCATAACCACATAGAGGAGTGAGATGACTACAAAAAAAAAGCAGAAGTAGTTTTATATTTAAAGCGCATCTAATGCATATTAAATTTATCTCATGTTTTGTAATGACATTCTGATTGTACTTTTACAAGAATATCTCTGGTTGTAAACAACCTATTGACACAATAGCTTATGCGACAATCCATATTGTTTGAAATTTTAGAGATTAAGGCATCATTAAGGCATCAAACTTCTATAAGCTCTTTACAAATGCTTCCTCAAAACAAGGTGTGGGCAAACATGACAATTTGCTCTGTTTCATGGTTCTGCCTCTTTCTGTATGCCATGAGATGAGGAAAAGTACAAGTAAAGTCAACCAAGTATATAGTATGAAAGCCATTCAGTGGATTACTTAAGTATATACCTAATTTCAAGTCTGAGTTGCAACAATGTTGAATATCAATGAGGACAGAGAAATAATAACTCCTGTGAAAAACTGTTAAGGTCTTCTATCTGAGATGGCAATATCTTTCACACATGCATTATATGATACATAATCAGGCATTTTTCACTGTTTGTCTTCAATAGTCTATTTGTATTAGACTATTTGAGTTTTTAATTAATTTTTTTACATTATGTTAAAGGAGAGAACATCTATAACAGCAAGTATGCAAGATTAAAATGTGCCTATTTATGATTACATCATAGTTTTGTTTTTTTTTCTGTACACTTCTAATTAGGTAAGAGAGAAAGAAAATACGCTCAAAAGTACTTTTTCAGAAATAGATAGAAGCTAGCAGGTCTAAAAGTAACTAATTTGCCTTTTGCCTGTAAATATTATGCTTTGCATGCAATAAATCTTTATAAGAGTTCTATTAAATATTTTTAGAAAGGGGTTTATATTTAAAACCAAGAAGCTCATATGTATCAACAGAGCTCATTTGACCACCAGACTGAGAGATAATGATTGGTATTATGCAAAAATGGCAATAGCTTCTCAAAGTGGCAGGGAAAATTGTTTCTCCTCCCCGCTCAGTTTCTGAAGAGGCAAATGAAAAATGTGATAATATTTTTCTCTCTGCTTTCTTTTCATGCAAATTATGGTGTTCTGGAACTGAAAAAGAAGCAAAGTAATATCAACTGCTTTCTGTGAAATTTAACATTTACTATTTACCAAATGTATGGATCATTTCAGAAATGCCCATCTTTTATGCATATTTTTCTTGTTTTCTGTCCATCTTTTTCTTGTTTTGACAAGCTATTTTTCTGCAATAATTTGTGCTAGAGATGCTTCTCGAAACAATGGGCCTTTTCAAAAACTTTTGTTCAAGAAATATTTTGAAAAAATATATAGGGTTTAGGAATTAACCCCTTGTCATACCATAAACAGCTACACTACTTCTGTTAAGAAAATACAATTTTATTTCATTAGCATTAAATTGATAAATGGGAAAACTTAGAGATAACCTTTTTAACTGAAAGTTCTCCTGCTCTACAGTATCTTCAAACAAATTTTTAACGATTTCTTGAAAGCAGGTACAAACAATTTATAACTACCTGCTAAAGTTGTTTTCTGAACCAAACTTCCTGACAGAAGTAATTTATAAGATTAATGTAAAATTTTGCATTTTCACTTCACCTAAATGATGTTCTTTATCTGGACCTTGTTACTTTGCCTTCCTTCATCAATGGCACACAGCTGCGTGTGTCACCATGCCTGTCATACTCTGAATTTGAAGCATACTTCCCTCCTGATAATGCACCTGCTCTGAAGCACATCCTTAAAGATGAGATAATAATTTTTCTGAAAACTGTCCAAGAAGGTATAGGAAGTTTATAGTAGAAAGTTTTGGGCTGGATTGCCCTCATCATCACTTGACTGAAAACAGTGTCTGATACTTCTGCACTCATGAACTCCTATGTATGTCCCTCTGCTAAATCAATATCCTTTTGGCTGAATGAGATTTGGCTGTATATGAACTATGCAATTCAAGAAACTATGAAGCAGAATTTTTTTTTGTGTTGCAGATCTTGATTATATCATTAAAATAAATCTATTACTGTTAACCTTGTTATTTTTCAAGAGAAGTGTAACTAACAATTCAGATACATTAGATCCAGTCTTGTGAATTCAAACTGTTTATTAAAATGAAGAACAGGCTGTTCATATTTCAAGTGCACCTTGGTGGAAATGAAGAAGGCTAGAATCAGAAACATAAGTCATTGTGTAATTAAGTTTTTTTTCCCCTTTGTATTGTATTTCTGTATTTACACTAATGGAGTGTTGTCATTAAAGAAATACACAAGGTATTGGAATGTCAAATCCATTTAGTTCCCTTGAAGAGGGAAGCCTTTTATACCAAAGCAATCATAAAATATGCTCCTATAATTATTGTACTGTGAAAGACAAAAATTAGTTTTCAGTATAATCCCTGGAAATGGGTGGTACCATAAAGCACGACAAATTAATGCTGCTGACCGCTACTATAACTTTTTGAAAATTAAAGCTTTTTTTTCTTTTTTTTGGGTGATTGCTTGTGAGAACAATTTAATGAATGAACTCATGTGCTTCAAATTGTTCAGGAATCTCTTATTTTCTCCTACTCTTTAAACTTATTTTGAAAATTAAATTTTCACTGAGGTGAAAAAGTCACCTAAGTACCTCTGAAATACATCTCTTCTGCTCTGGTTATCATGGAGACATTCATAAAGCATGCCACCGCAATCGGTGAAAGCTTTATAAGCTGACTGAAAAGAATGTAATATATTCATGAAAATCCATAAAGTAAAGACAGAGTGTTTCAGCTGGCTTTTCAGAGCTGTGCTAATAAGGGGTAGTAAATAGTTTTGAACATATGTAAAAGTTGGTGAGACTTCTATCATTCTAGTCTATGGTTATTAGATTTATAATAATGTAATTTGCCACCATGGCAACTTTTCCTCTGATGCAAGAACAAAATGACTCTCAACCAAGAACAGAAAAGGATATAAGTGGTATTTGAGGTTTCTTTTGTCCTCCAGAGTTTATAGAAATCCCAGATATTTACTAGAACAGATCTGATGCAGTGGGCTAAGTACTTAGGAGACATTACATTTATTTTTTTAAACTTCTTGTGGGCCTGCCTCGAGATTATCATGCATTTTCAGAAACTGATTGTCCTGCAATGCTGGTAACTTGTCTT